>OX393576.1:59475060-60025829 GCA_947652605.1 Elmis aenea
CTGATGAGAAACCTATATTTAAACGTAAAAATGGTAAATCTACAACTTTCCTATAAAAATATGTCAAAAGTGTGTAGTCAAACGATAAAATTATAAGTTTCTTGTTTTTCCTTTCAATTGTTTCAAATTACCGCTGTCTACCTTCATAGCCTACTTGAAAATATTACTTTGCCCTAATAATTAACAATAAAATCGCGATATCTGGGAAAATATCAATTTTAGGTGAAAAACAGCCTTAATGTTTTCGAAAGAGAATTAAATTTTCTATAAGACAGTGCAAAAAAATATAGGGTGTTGTATTTAAAAAAAATGAGTTATCGATGTTTCAAGTTTCACAAGTTTGACCAAGCGTAAAAAACGCCCTGTACAATATTTTAAAAATGTAGGTGGTGCAAAGTGTTACATAATCTATTGTCAATCTTATCTTCAAGCGAATTTCTTCAGACTTGTCAAAGTTTTCAAATGTTGAAATTTTTTGAAAATACTGTATTTTCATGAAAATGCAATTTTCACGAGAACGGTTGACTTTAGACTCATATAACCTTATACATTTTTTGAATTAAATTTAAAGAGGAATCCAAAAATGTGAAAATATACAGGGTGTTCCATAAGAAAAAGTATAACTTTGATATGGCACTCTTTTTTGGAGCACCCTGTATATTTGAAAATATTTTTAAAATGTAGCCCTTATTGACTTACATAATCTAACAGCGACAGAAATAGGAAAATATAAACCGTTTCGCCATAAAACTCCGACGCGTCCGTCGTGACTCACCCTGTATATTTGGAATCGGAAAAAAATAAAGATTTTAAATAGATCATAACCAACTATGGCTTCCATTTAAAAAAAGATAAGTTTGTGTCATCACTTTTTAACGGCGAGCGTAATTATTTTTAAGTACTATTAAAATCTACATAAAAATATCAAAAGATAATCTTAATAAACATTTTTGATATTTATAACAATAAAGGAGATATGGCACATTATTAATATAACAAAAACAAAGTTTTTTTTCTAAAAACTCAAAAACCGGTAATGATAGAATATTTTTGAAAACGGTTCTGAGTTTTTCCCAAAAAACTGCACATTTTTGGTAGTCTAATCGTTTCTCTATATTGACTAATAAGCGAGATACACATGTAATCCCATCGAATTTGGACCACCTTGTACTGTTCGTATGCCATACTTTTTTTTAGTAAAAAAAAGCGTTTAGGTAAATACGAAAAAATGTTATAAAAAATAATAAATTAGTATAAAATCTAGTGGCGAACAGACCATAGTCGCTACATAAATCTAGATATCTTTTATAAACAAATTTATTCACAGAAATATTATAAGATATACCATTTTAAGTAAAATTATATTAGGGACTTGTATGTTAAGTATTAAGCAATAAGGAAAAATAATAATATATTGACATACAAGGTTTGTTAGGTTTATTTAAAAAAAAAAAAAGATTTTTGAGGTAATAATCATCTCTAGAACACATTGTTTATTGGTACCTACGCTGGGTTCTTTAAAATATTAATTTTAACATTTAAATATTCTTTTCAATTGTTATTAATTTAAGGTCAACCTGCCAAATAATTTCATGTTTAAAACAGATATTACCATAGTTTTGGTTAAATTTTTTAAAACCATACACAAATCTACTCTAAATTAAACGATCGGCAATATTTCTTTAGGTATAAGCATTGTAATTTTAAAATAATTATAAACGTTTGTTAATCACCACCCAAGAGGAGAATTTTAATTATTTTTGAATTAGCTTTGGTTAGATAATAAAGCTTTAAATTGCCGCGTTCACATATTATATGCGTTTGGTAAACCATGTAGCGTCCAAGCATTTTCCGAAAAGATTAATTTACCTCATGCGTCTATACTTAACATCAATTTTTAAAAAGAGGGAATACCTATAGCTGAAAGTAGCGTGAGCTTAAAGCTGATCGCGTTTTGAAATTCAAAAAGCGCTAGTGTGCATCTAGATTAGCACAGACTTCATAAAATGTTTATAAAGAATTAGGTACACAACCGGCGTTCACAAAAATTGGTCGAATATAAACATCGCTCCCGATTTCTTTAAAGAGAATATGACGGAGAAACATTCAATACTGAAATAATAAATAATTTAGCACTAAATATGTTTATTAAACCTGGTCTAGAGTAACAAAATAAAGTATTTCGTAGAAAGTTTTATTTTGTAAATTTGTGATATGGTTTTGTATCAAGTTTCATTTTATTTAGGTCAGTAGATGCAAAGATACGTAAACACGCAAGAAAATATTATTTCCTGAACTTATTAACGTAGAGTGAAGCCCAATTCGTGTAGAACAACTTGGCCCTCTTTAATGTAATCAAAATTTTGAAGTTAAGAAATGGGAATTGTTGTGCAGTTTTTAAAAACTTTGTAATTTCATGCTTTAATTTTTATGTGCTAAGCTCAATTTAACCCTCAGACACAAAAATTAGGCATTTCCCTAATTCAGTAGTTTGGCTGTTTAATTAAGATGTATATCTCATTTAGGCATTCCTGAGTGCTTGAGGTAGTAATATTTTATTTCTAGACACAGATTCATGTCGTAAATATATGTTTTAGTCTTTTTAAATACATGGGTTTTGCATTTTTTGATAGCGTTTTTTTTTTGTTGATTATAATACTAAAGAACAAAAAGATGACGTGGTGAAACAAATATATGAGTTTAGTTATAGGCCTATTTATAAGCTGCATCTCTTAAATAAAAATTAACTCTGCTATTTTCGTTTTCTCATATATTTGTTCTAATATTTATCGACTAAAATTATAAAATATTTTTGTGTTAAAACAAATAAAATTGGTTATTAGTCAGAAGAAAAGGATTATATAGCAACAAGACAACGCAAAGCTCTTTTAAAACAATTACAATTCTGACTTAAATTGATCAGTTTTACAACATATCCCTCATATTCACCAGACTTTGGTCCTTCAGACTACCATTTTTGCCATGCGTTGTAAAATGGCCTTGTTAAAAACACTTTCAGAAAGCAGAACAAAGTAGATTTATACCTACAGATTTATATCAAAATCCAAAAAACAAAGGGATTCAAAAGTTGGCAGAACGATGGCAACTGTCATACAAAACGATAAAAATTAAAAACGAGATAAAAAAAAAGGAACTTTATTTCATTTCTTCATTGACAAGACTTTTGACTCAACCTTATATAGGTATTATTATACACAAGCGAATCACTAAAATAATTACTCAAACGATTGTTTCATGGTCTAATGTACTTAAAAAATAAATTATTAATTATAATTGCTACATGAGCGCTTCGCTCTTAAAATATGCTGAAAATATTTCAGTTAAATTATATATTGGGATATTGGCAGAAAGGAAAAAGTTCAGAAGTTTTACGCTGAGCAAATACTATATTTATAATGAAGAACTTCAGACTAAGGACGAATCCAAAGTTAAGAAAGTTCGGTTGATGTCGTTCGCTGCTGCCAAGTAAGAACTTTCTATTGACTGTTCCTCCGTTAAGCTTGCGTCGTATCGACTAAGCCGTGGCAAGTTATGCGCCTGATGTCGTCACTGAGCATCTCAAATGGAGTCTCATTCTAACAAGTTTATTCGGGTTGAAGTTTTATTATTAATGCAACGGTTTCAAACATAAATGTAATGGAAGCTGCTTCTCTGCGCATTGTTACACAAACGTTATTGCTAGCAGCAGTAATAGTATACAACGTTATGTTTCTGGAGTAAAATAAGATCTTTTGGAAATGTTGTTTTGTGTTAAGTTTTTTTCATGAAAGTTTATACTAATCCTACAATGATAATTAATAAAAACAGCACATAAACAATGTTAGTAACACAACTTTCATACATCCGATAAATCGATAGCACAGTTTAAAAAGATAATCAACTTTTCAATCTAGGTTGTGAAAACAGTTGCTGCTTAGTACGTTAAAATAACAAACGCAGGTCGAAAATATTAGAGCAATTAATACGCGGAAGCACCTTTAAAAAGTTTAAGTTCATTTGCAGTCAATAATACTCAACCCATCATTAGTATCAGTTTAAACAAAAAACGCAAATCGAATGCCAAACTGGCAAGTTCGTGTTATAAATCTAGATATCTGCAAAATTTCAGTTGTTTTTGCCACTGTAAATAACTGCAGTTGTAAGTTCATTTTAACGGCGCAATTGCTCAAACGTATAAAGCTAACGACAAGCGAACACATACATTAACAACTGCAGTTGGCGTTTAAACAGAACTGTGCATTGGGGCAAAGCAACATAAGCCCAAATTAATTAAATTTTCGAGACTGTGTTGCACGCTACAATACAATGACAATTTCTCAACACTCATAGATTAAAAATAGCGTCATTTATCATGCAACTGACACTTAATGCGAGTTCAAAAGTCAACAATGGGGACTTACAATAGTCGACGTTTTACGTAGGTAAATTGATGATATTACTTTACAACTTTAATCGATAAAAATTTGTAGCAAACTGTTTAATATTGCAAGTTTTCTAGAACCTGGCAGTTTATAACTCTTTAAGTAAGCATGGAATTTGTAATTAAATTCGTGTTTAGTATTTTTCATTAAACCCGTTAAGTTGATTTATTACAAATTTTGCAAACAAAAAATTACCCTTATTCATTAGTTTCAATGTACGTAGACTCTAAAAGTGTTTTAAAATAGGTGCGAGAATAAAGATTTTCGCAAATACTTCTCACCACTCTTAAGAAGTATTCAAGCACTAAAAGTGGTACAAGAATAGAGCCAATTGTTCTTTACGTTACAAAAAAATAAAACCACCTTCAACAATAGTACTTACTGTAAATATAGCTAGCCGACATATTTCCTGACTGATGCGATAATGACTACGTTTTTGGCAGTTCAAATATGTTTAAACTTCTTTTGTTTGAGCTATTGTTTAAATTTTACAATGTAACCGGAATAGAAGCTTAACTCTATTTTAATAATCTCGCCCTTGGAGATGAATTTCGTTGCAAAATCAAGTGAAAATTTAGGTATAAAAAATGATTATAGCTTTGTACACATTTAAAAACAAACAGTTTTAGTTTGGTAACTATTGTCACTAGGGTCCTTCCTAAACAAATCTTAAACAGTATTTAATAATTGAACAATTAATATTTTGTGCTAGGTAACTCTGCAAAAGTGTGAAGAAAATTAAACTCCATCAAATTATTTATAAACACCTTGAACATAAATTAAACTACGGACAATAATAGTTGCGCAAGTTGGTGAGCTCGAAATAAGTTGGCTGTGCTTTAATACACGTCCAAGCAAGTTTTGAACCTAAACTCCGGTAACGATTGTAATTAAAAGCAAGTTTAAATTAATTTTAAAATATTACATCAACGAAATTAAAAATAAAGTTTAAAATTATAGTAACACACAAGAGATTTATGAAAACGAGGTTGATATTAAAAGTTTTAAAAATGTACGTTACTTTTTAAAAACAATGTACTGCAAGACTGGTTTATAAATCAGTTAGCCAGACGGAATTTATTATTTAAACTTTTTAATTGCTATACAGGGTGATTGATTGGGACCGGGTATTAAAAATATATAAAGAACGAAAAAGGGTACCTAAGTGCAGTAGATATTTTTTTTTAGATTTTTAGACTGTTTTGAAATGTTTTTCATGGTATTTTGCAATCGATGCATTACTTACAGGGTAGACAAAATACAATGCACAATATTTTTTTTCATTTTCTAATGCTAAATTACATTCTGCATCAATCTGTTTCAGCGCTTCCTTTACCTATCTGCAATAATTTTCGAGTTATTAAGAATTTTTGATAAAGTTAAGAGAAAATTGTAAGTAACATTTTTAAATAGTAAGCCTCTGAAATGACAACAAATGCCCACTTTTATCGCATTTGTCTGTTGTGTTTATAAAACTGGAAAACCAAGAGTATTTAAACACGGATATTTTAAACTTCTTTTACATTCATGGACATCACAAGATTATTGAAAGTGCGAACGAATAGTTATGCATTTTGTGCTTTTTTAATGTAGCTTGGACAGCATAATATGTTAAACCCAAGTCTTGCGCTGCCGATCGAATTGACCGCTGAGGATGGGCAATAAAATATCCCAGGATGTTAATTAGTTAGTTATGACCATAATGACATATGATCTGTTTAATGAAAATATTCATAATCTTGTGACATTCTCCATGATTTTAAAATAAGATTAAAATAGAGGTGTTTGAATAATCTGATATTCCATTTTAATGGACACTTCAGACAATCGCGATGAAAGTGGTTGACAGTTATTGATATTGGCATTTGTTGTCATTTCCAGGCTAAATATTTAAAAATGTTACAATTTTTCTTAAATTTATCAAAAATTCTTAATATCTCGAAAATTGTTGCAGATAGGTATAGGACACGTTAATACAAATTGATGCAGAATATAATTTTGCATCAGAAAATTTTGGACACCCTGTAAAGTAATGCGTCGATTGCAAAACTTTCAGTATGAACTCCAAGGTTTCTTCTAAGCATAGTCTCAATTTGAGCGTTTTCGCTTCAAAAATTGCGGCGCTGGATAATATTAAGCACCACGATGAAAATTTAAAAAAAATCCAAAAAAGTCTAAAAATCTAAAAATACTACACTTAAGTATAGGAAATGCTATTAAAAGTCCCTCTAAAATAACGTGTTAAATCCAAAATTGTAATAAAAAATAGACCATTGTATTTGAAATAAGAAAGTAGACGTCAACTTCCGGTAATTCCGGAAGTGTCGCCATCTTAAAAATATTTTCATTAAACAGATCATATGCCCTTATGGTCATAACCAAAATTTCAGATCCATACCCTTTTTCATTCTTCATATATTTTTATTGCCCTGTCCCAATCAATCATTATTCATTTTCAAAATATAATTATTATGTTAAATAATCTAATTATGGTTTGATTAATAATATTCTCAGTGATTTGCTATATTTTGTTTTACAAATAAGACTTAATTGGTGTATTAAGTAGTTAAGACTTAAAATGAGTACTTATTCAGAATTATACCATCACAGACAGTAATAATTTTAAACTAATGATACTTGTATTAATTAAAAATAGCTTCACATTCAACTTAAACGCTGAACTAAAATATTTAATTGCATGTTACAGAAGCTGAGCAAAGTTATAAGCTACAGTACAAAGCCGGAAATAAGTGGATTGAAAACCTGGTATACATCATTTTATTGTAACACTGAAACCACAGTTAATCCATTTCAACTACTCGAGTACAGATTTGCCAAGAGCACGCATGAGTTATGCCATTGTCCAGCTACTCACGTATCAACCATTAAATTTGTTATTAACCGCGTAACCCCTATAAACGGGCAGACAAAGGCTTCACTTGAAATATGAACAAAATAGCACTAATTTTAAACCCTTTTTATGGCAAGAGATTCGGAAATATGTCCTGAAACATGTTTATCGAACTAAATGCACAATTAACAGTGTTTTCACTTTTACAGATTGAACAGATCAAGACGTTGATTAATTATGCAAGTTTAAAGTACTGCAATAGAAAACCAACTTTCCTGAATTATCAATTATAACAAAGACCGACAAAGAGGCACATCTTTAATTAAAAGTCAAACAAAATTAGTTGTAACCTCCCAGGAACATTGAAAATAACAATTTATACTGCGAATGGCTATGTAATTCTTATATAAATTTTGAAACTTAAAAACGTGAAATAAAAACTGTAAGACATACAAAACGTCTTAACTAAAAAATGAACAAGATAATGGACCGTTAAAAAAAGTAGTGCGCTTTTTATTGTACCTAATGAAAGTTGCGTTAGTTTGTTGAAACAAAACAAAGACATACGAATTATGTAGTGAACGAACTACATTTGCCCTACTTTGCAGTGCAAATGTCGAAGTTTAAATGTTGAGGATTTTATTGTCACTTTATATTTCACTGTCATAGTTAGCAGATAAAAGCGAACTTAATTTGAAAGGAGCATTAACTAGTCTTGCTGAATCTAGTTCTATGTTAACAAAACTGTTATTCAAGCTAAAACCTTCGTTAATGAATGTACCCAAAATTATATGGGCTGTGCAGGATTTCCACGATCCCTACAATGCTTAATTTATAAATACCTCTTCAAAGGACAATAGAATAAGAGAGAATAGCGAATTGCAAATGCCTACCTGATGAAAATCGCTTTTCATTTCAACGAAAACACATTTCTGAAATCATATCAAAATATTTACTGCATATTAAAAAAGCTTGTGTTTGATTTAATTAAACGCAATCCAAAGTTTATTCTGGAATAGGAGTGTCTCGGTACTATTGCAAATAAATTAAAAGACTGAAAAACCAAAGACAAGGAGTGCTAAATTCTATTTTCCTTGGATGTTTAAATGATGACATTTACTCACCAGACACTCAAATAGTGGTCGTTTAATCTACATAATGCAATTTTCTTTAAAAGACCTTTTAAGAACTACGGAATATTTCTTTCTGCTTGGGAACGAGCGAAAAGAACAGTTGGTTGTTAAGTATCAATTCCAGTAAATGATTTTTTAAAGCGCTACCGTTTGTTACAAAATTAATACTGACGGTGAGAGACACTTTTGTGGTTCCTACAAAAAACAGCCTAGCCTTTATTCCAGAAATAGTTGGGAGATAATTGGATGCTAAGAAGATTAGACAGTAATTTACATGCAAATAAGGAATCTCTATTTACCGTTTACGCGTAATATAATCAAATTAATCGGCTCTACTAATCATCTGCTGCTTCACACGAAGATGCGTTAAGAAATAGCAAGCACTGCTTAGTTAACTTATAACTAGGGATTGGAAAACCGTTTAACCGATTAAACGGAGCCTTTTTTCGATAACCGATAATCGGTTATTACGTCTCGGTTAACTGGTTTTTCGATTTTTTTGCTATTTTCATTTGAATTTTGTCAAGTTTAGTTACCCAGTAAACCTAGACACTTCGCTTTTGACTTAAGTAACTTATATTTTTTAGTATTTCTTTGTACATTTCGCAGAACTGGTACAACAGTAGAGTGTGCATCAAATAATTTAAAGTGCAAACTATTCTTATCCAACGTATACAGAACAAAAGCAGCTTGGCAGCCGAAATGAAAAAAGCGTTAGAATTTCAAATCATGGAGAGGCGTGAAGATTTTTCGGCTATTCTGCACTACTTGCATAATGGGATGGAACTGAAAGTTGACGATGAAGCTGCAAGATGCTTTCCCAAATTAAAGAAAAATAATCTAAAATATGTGATCTAGCTAAGCGATTCGTAAATTATTCGCGTAAGATAGACCAGAACCAAATTGATTCTTCCGGCGAAAACAGCGACATTGACAACCCGATAGGCGTAAAAATTAAGAAACATTTGTGTACAAAAGCAAAACCAACATTTGACTTTTTCGAAATTAGCATTAAAAAAGAAATTATACAGTTCGAAGTTAATGAAACACGTGGAATATATCTGGAACTATGCTACAACTAGGGTTTGGGAAGATTCGGTCTTTTTGGATTCGACGAATCCGAATCGAATCCACGATTATTTTACGAATCCGAATTCAGTTCTAAAATAAAATGATTTACAGTGCCATAAGAAATTATTTAAAGGCTTTCCGACAATCTAGAACGAATCTTTGTGCAAAAATTATTTGCTACAGAGAAAGTTTTCTCTAAATTGGTTGACGTTGGTTTAATCGCTATGATTGCTAGATATAATTTTTCTAAATAGTCTGTTCTAATTTAGGTATTTGGAAATAATATGAATTCCTTTTTAGGGTAGGTAGGCAAATTTATCTTGAGGCTTTGATAATAGAAGGCGTTTTACCATTTCCAATAAGTATTTGATTAAGCTCTTCTTCCAGCGTTAAGACCTGAACGTCATCTGCATCTGCAATATTTCGCACCTTCAGTTGAATACTCTATTTCTTCATTTTTGTCTTCTCCATCAAACAATGTTTTTTATAATATTTGTTGCAAAATTAAGTGTTTTCTTTGAAGATGTGGTAGCGTGAGATTCGTCGAATCTTAGACCGAATATCCAATGCGAATATTTACAGTGGGATTCGGCGAATCCGAATCCGGGTACCCGGCTCCGAAAAACCCTAGCTACAACGTCCTGAAGACAATTCCACCCACTAGTGTGAAATCAGAACGTGCATTTTAGCTGCGGGTTCAATTTGTGCGAAAATATAATCAAGGCTTAACGATAAAACCATCGACTTTTTATGTTTTCCAAGAGTACAATTAATTATATGTTATGTTGTTTTTTTGTGAAGAATATTTAGTTTTGTATTTTGTTAAACTTATTTTGATTAAAATAAATTATATTTTCAAAATGAAATATCTTATTTTTTTAGGGTATGTGCACCAAAAATATATCATTTTAATGCACATCTACTGTTTTACCATATGTTTAAAAAAATAACCGGTTAGCCGGTTACTTGTCAAATTATTCACCGATAACCGGTTTTGAGATTACCGTCCGGTCTTCCAATCCCTACTTATAACTATTAAAACTGCCTCTACTTAATGCAACTGAAAAATAAGTTTATACAGGTTGGCCAAGATAAGATTTCTAGGATGGGTGTCTTGCTTATTATAAGAGATACAGGTTTGATTAAATTATGACTTATTCCCAAGTATGAAAGGAGCTAGAATGAATTTTTAAAAGTACAAAATTCCTCGTACTTCAGATGTTATAGCAAAAAATATGAAAATGTTGAATTTTTTTTCGCGTAACTTTTTCCTCTTAATCATTAGCTCATTTTTATTTGTACATTTTTCAGGTACTTGTTAATGGAGAATCTAACTGTTATTTTAGATTTTGTTATATAACCTACTATTGAAATATTACCCCTAACTTAATTATTTCTTACGGGTCTCAAAGTTGGCTATAAAACAATTAAATAAGCTTTCTTACTCTTTTTATTGCTATATCTATTTTTATAAAAAAAACAACTAATTAAATGTCAAATGGCAGTTACCATTTGTCTGCGGTATCATTTATTACAATTTTATAGTAGTGTTGGGTAATTTGATAGTCTTTGTAGTAATTGTTATAATGATGGCTACTTTTAAAAATAGCGAAAAATTTGACATGTTCAGATGCTACATTCTTTGTCATAAAAACTGTGTAGAAGCTGAGCGAATATACCTGAGAGAAGGCAAGGAAGTGCGCGTAATTACAAAAATTTGGGAGTAAATTTAAAAGAATGTGGTTTCTTCGAGAAACCAACCAAAAATTCAAAACAAATCAATGAAGAATTAGATATATGTATCTGTTTTTATACAGTTTCTATGGCAAAGAATGTAGCATCTCTACATGTCAAATTTTTCATTAGTTATAAATATGCCCATAATTTTATGATAACCAATTTGCTACAAAGACTATAGAATTACAAAACAATACTATAAAATTCTAATAAATGATACCGCAGACCAATGGTAACTGTCATTTGACTTTAATTTTGTTTTTTTTTCATATATAGCTTGATAAGTGCTCCTTTAACTATTTGCGGCCCATAAGAACAATTGAAATTAGGAGAAATATCTCGAAAATGGTAAGTAATAAAAAAATCTAAAATAACATTTAGATTCTTCATTAAAAAAGACCTCAAGAAACTACTAACAAAATTGATCTAATGAATAAGACAAAAAAGTTATGAGAGAAAAAAGAAATTCGACATTTTCATATTTTTTGCTAGGTATAACATCTGTAGTACGAGGAATTTTTTACTTTTAAAAATTGATTGTAGCTCCTGTCACACTTGGGAATAATTTATCTCAGTTAAACAAACCTGTACCTCTTATAATAAGCGACATACTCATGCTGGAAATGTTATCTGGCACACCCTGTATAATAGAAGGCTAAGACATCAATATGTAACTGTTTAATTCTAGTCACGTTAAAATTTTCAAGGTATTATAGAGATCACCGTCGTAGTTTAACAAACGTGACTGGAAATTCCACCAGGTGTACAAAATCGTTTATAATGTATCCACGTCTCCATACGCGAATTTGCATTTTAGACATATTCATTGGTCCATAAGTTCGGTACCGCCACCAAAAAATTAAGCGACGCGAGATAGAACCAACTAATTACCTCGAGAAAGCTGTAAAATACTGCGAAAGATAACTCTAAGAATCCAATAATGATTCCCTGAGCGAACGAATTCGACAATTTTCTCTTTTTTAAAACAATAAATCAGACGTTAAATAGCAAAATTACAATAAACTTTGATTCGGCCTTCAATAAAAGAAGCTCCGAAACTTCAACAGTCCAAACGAAGTTTATTTCGTCGATTTAAGTGAAAGAAGCATTTTTGGATTAAGGCAAAAACGCGATGAGAAAACGGATACAGAATATAAAAGAGAAAGAAAAATTAATTTCGGAGCAGAAAATAATCGGGATGAAATAAAAAAGAAATTGAATTTCTTAGAACATTCGGTATAATTGGCGAGTTAACAAGTGGACACTGAACAATGATCGTGGTTCTGTACTCACTTAAAAGTTTTTTAACTCATCCATCATTCATTTTGTGAGGTAACAGTAAAAATCTGAAAACTTTCAATTGCGCCATTATCATATTTAGATGCATCAGAAGTAATTGAGTTTGGTTATTGGTTTTGGAGACTTCAATTTCAATTTGACTAGCATTTTTCATGGACCAATTAAATTTTCAGAAATACAGGGTGTTTCTTAAGTATTGCAAAAAAATTCAGGAGATGATTCCTTATCGAAAATTAAGGGGGGTCTTTCATAAAAAAAAATTCCTTAGACGTCTCCTTTCGAAGTTACACCCCTCTAAAGGGGTGCGGTAAAATTAGGTTTTTATTTTATTTCTCAAATTTGGATATGTGTAGGAGAATGATACTTGGTAGATGTTTTATATTTATTAAAAGGTTTCCCATAGTAATATTTTTAATCATCTCCCACCTCCACAGGGGGTTGAAAAGTGCGACCCCTGTTGGTTTTCTTATCAGAATTTTTTGTTGGGTTAAAAATTTTTAATTAAAAATATTTTTTTTCTAAGCTTGATTTATTTAGAAACTTTATTTGTTCTTTAGTTTATCTCGTAATCTAAGTAGGCATGAACCATCTAATATTCCAATATAAAACGATTCATTTTGGTGGTTGCCATGGTTTGTTTATGTTCATGTTGGATAGAATTGACGAGTGTAATGCATTTTAAGGTTAACGCGGCGACAACGCTATAACGCCCGTCAATTCTACCCCACATGAACGTAAACAAACCATGGAAACCACCAAATGAATCGTTTTATCTTGGAATATTTGATGGTCATGTTTACTTATTATTTTTTTTACTCAAAAACGGTAGGTTTTACGAGATAAACTAAAAAATAAATAAAGTTTCTAAATAAATCAAGCTTTAATGAAAAATATTTTTAATTAAAAAATTTTAACCCACCAAAAACTTCTGAAAACCAACAGGGTTTTCAGCCCCCTGTGGAGGTGGGAGATGATTAAAAATATTACTATGAGAAACCTTTTAATAAGTATAAAACATCTACCAAATATTAGTTTCCAAAATTTATCCAAATTTGAGAAATAAAATAAAAACCCAATTTTACCGCACCCCTTTAGGGGGGTGTAACTTCGAAAGGAGACGTGTAAGGAATATTTTTTTTATGAAAGACCCCTTTTTATTTTCTATAAGGAATCACCTCCTGAATTTTTTTGCAATACTTAAGAAACACCCATAACAAAACAATCTCGTCCTAGATCTTTGAAATTTGAACAGTTTTTGCTTTTAAACTACTTTGAAAATCGTTTTTAGGATTGTTGTTGTATTGTTAAAACAATTAGACTGGTCACTGCAATTTTTTAATAATATTTTTAGTTTATGTTGTTTATACAGGGTGTGTATAAATTGGCGGAAGCGCTACACGTGGCGATGTTCTTCGTAAAATTCTAAGTTGAAAATCTTGATACAAAAATATTGTACCATGCTTCCTATGGCCTAAGGAACCATTTAAAAAAATAAAAATTTGGCAACATTGCATCCATTGATTTACGTTTCAACATTTTGTTATTAGCAATTTTTACTTAGATATTTATAATATTTGTTCGAACTGAAAGCCTTCAGTTCGTAAACATAGCTGCAATATTTTAGGTATCGTCTGCATTACTCGCTCCAGTTTTTCTTGGGTTAATAGATGACAGCTAATGACAATGTTGCCATACGTAATATTTTCATTCAATTAGTGAAACATATTTTCAACACCAAGTTTTAAAAGGAAAAACACAATATCTAGGAAAAAGTATTTTTCGAAATTGGTTTTTATTCCAAATCGCAGCTTTTTCATTAACAAATATTAGTAATAACGCTTATTAAAGGACTGAATGTCAAAACTTTGAGGACCTCTTGCAGACACAGCAAGCATGGCACAACATTTTTGTATCAAGATTTTCGACTTAGAATTTTACGAACACCCTGTATAAGCAAAATTACAATTTTTATTAATAATGAACTACATTATAAAATTATATTGTATGTACTGTTCCTTGCTATAATCTATGACATGTTATTACAGCAAATATTATTACAAATTGTATTCTGTAATCGTATAAATGCGTTTAATCAGGCTTAACTACTGATGCGATGTAAAGAATCGAAACCCTAATTAAATCGAATATGTAGAACACAGGAGATATACAGAACAGAAAATAATATTATTGTTCCAATAAATTTCATTTGTACATTCATTTTACATTGTTAAAATCGTAATAATAGAATATCAGACGTTATTTAATCAAAATAGAGCTTAATTAGTTGATTAAAATGCCCTTAAAATGTTAAAAACTATGTCAGAAGCTAATCTTCAAGTGGTTATGGATTTTTAACACAAGCATTTCGTTTTCTGCTCGATTTTAATTTAAAAATGTAATTGCCTACATCCCATTATTTTAAAAAGCTACAACGTTAAGTTAAAAAGTTACAAAGTTCATCCTGTTTTTATTTTCCAAGTATCTTCAAAGTTTTCCGATGTATCACAGGAGTAAAACAAAAAAGAAACTAAACTCGATGAAGCGTTTTATTTAAGTGTATAAGTGCATGCATGAAGATAGAAGTTTACGATATTCTCGCAACTGCTTTCTTGAAGGTTACTCAAGATACCTGTAACTTCATGTTTGGGACTTTGAAATCAATAAATAATTCCGAGGATACGTTTCAGATCGACCTGCAGCGATGCCAGGGAGTGAGGATTTGAATTAAGTCGCGAAATGCTGCAAAACTAATGGGATTTAATTATTAAAAAGGATAGATTTGTTGCAAATGTTACTGCCCGGATTCCCTTCGTGTCAAAGAATTGAAATAAATTTTCCAGTTTCATAATTAGTAGTGAAATGGACGCCTTAATGGTGAAGTGCTTTAGATTTGATGGCAACAATGCTTAAAGAGGTAGGAGGGAAATTAATTTTTTTTTAAAGTAGCAAACCTATAAAAACGAAGAATAAGATACACTAATCTATTAATTTTTTGTCTATAATATTGTTAACTTCTGAAACTTATTCCTTGCTTATGATATTCTGTACAACGTGTTTTCGCACTACACCAGATTTTACAGGAATCTAACTATATGGCCCAGTTACGATGTAATTAGTGTTTTAAAAGTTTGCTCATAAACTTTTTTGGCCTTTTATTAACAGCAAAATTTTATGGACAAGCTAATTTGAAAACTAAAGAAGTGATTGTTTGAGCATGCTGAACGCATAACATTTGTAGATTCAAAATATCAAGCACTGCTTTCAAATTTCACCGTTCTACGCTTTGGAGAGTAGGCTCTAGACAGCATGTCAAATGCCTTGAATCTTAACTTTCTGTACAATAAAATAGTTATCTATCAATACGCGAGTTAGATCACGGTCTCTCGCTTCCTAGTATCCATTTTTGTCCGTCTTTTTAATCATCTTCATTTAATCGTTTTGATGCTTCCCTTACTTCGTGACCCCAATTTTTTTTGGTCTGTCTCTTCTTCGGCACTAATTTTCATATTTTTTTATGGCCCATGCGTCTTCATTTATTCTTTGCATGCACATACCAACTTGGTCTTTTGAGTTCTATTGACTCTTTCTGCATCTACACCCATTTCATCTCGTATACAGGGTGGTCCACATAGAAGGGTTACTATTGGGATCTCGTAACGGTAAGAGTAACAAAGAAGTTTAAATTAGACAAATTGTTCCCCTTCCTGAGATCTTTTCAGTATTCAATGATGTTTTAATGTTTTTAAAAATTTCAATGGCACGCTAGATAATAAACTAAAATCAATATAAGCATTTTTTTTTAAATAATTAACAACTCGGTTATACTTGATGGTACAAAAATATTTTTGGGAAAAAAGTTGTAGATTTTTTACGCGCTATAAAATGAATTGATATTTAGGCTCAAAACAAATAAAATTCATCAAAAAGTCCCTACAAAGCTAAAGAGTGCCATGAAACAAAAGACAATTTAGTTCTGTCATTTAACTAGCTCTTATCGTTAACGAGATCCCAATAGTGGCCCTTCTATGTGGACCACTCTGTATATTTGTTTTTCTTTTGTCTGTTCTTGTATAACCACAGCATCGTCGCCAGTAGTCCATCTCCATCGTGAACTTTCACTTTCCGACTGACGTATTTCCCATAATTTTGATCTGTATGTACAGGGTGGTCTATTTTCGATGCCCATACAGGGTATCTCGGTTATTATCAGAGATAGAAAAAAACTAAGTATGTAGTCTTGATTTATTTTTTCGAGAGAAATTCATTGCCTTAAACAGATTTTTGATATCTTTTTTAATTTTCGAAATATAGCCAAAAATCGATTTATGGCACTTTTCAAAAATGTTAAATATCTCGTTTAAACGAAAAGATAGCAAAAAACTTTAAAGACATTTTTGGCATGATTTTTTTGTGCTTAATAAGATAGCGATGTTCAATTGTTTTTTACTCATATCAATACCGATATATTACACCTAACTTTCTTATTTTAAATGGTAACCATAAGCAAATTATATATTTTTGAAAAGCGCAAAAAATAAGCTTTCGTTTCATGTCAAAGCCAACTATGGTTGCCATTTAAAATAAGAAAGTTGAGTCTAATATACCAATATTTGTATGAGTAAAAAACAGTTGAACATCGCTATCTTATTAAGGACAAAAAACCATTCCAAAAATGTCTGTAATGTTTTTCTGTATCTCTTCGTTTGAGCGAGATATTTAACATTTCTGAAAATTGTCAAAAATCGGTTTTTGGCTATATTTCGAAAATCAAAAAAGATAACAAAAATCTGTTTACGGCAATGAATTTCTCTCGAAAAAATAAATCGAGACTACGTACTTAGTTTTTTCTATCAATAACCGAGATACCCTGTATGGGCATCGAAAATAGGCCACCCTGTACTTACTCTTTCGACTATTGTGATGTTGATTTTAGCTAATTTAGTTATTTTTCGGTTTCATAATAGGCTATGCCCATCTGATGATGGCTTTTTCGTGTCCTATTAACTTTTAATTTCCTGGTTGCATTTTACATTTGTACTAATTTACATTTAAAAGAGAAGGAGGGAAAGAGTAACAACCTCATTAAAAAATCAGAATTTAGCTGGCCCAGATGATAGCAACCTGTACGAACTTCTGCTTAGGGTTAGAGGTTCTGTTGCCTTGAAGGGAGGCGTTGGTCACCAATGGCTAAAGAAAGATAAAAATTATCCGGTCCTCTCAGATAGGGAGTTAAGGCATAGGGCTATCAAGTCAATACCTATTATAAAAAACTGGTAAACGCAAAAACTTCTAGTAATAAATCTCGAAACAAATCAGACTGACAAACTGAAAACCTACATAGCAAATGAAAAAGGACCTTATGATAACTACACTTTGAATTAAGTAATTACTGTACTTAAAAATCTGTTGTTTTTTAATTTCACCAGCGTCGAATATTTAGAGCTCTTAAACCAATTTGCATAACGCAAATGTTTCCCAACTTTGCTAATTCGTTACAGAACAATTAAATTAATTTAAGACTTTTTGGAACTATTCTCTCTACAAACGCGTCAGTTTTTGCTGTGAACATTTGTACCACAAGCCGTCTATACTAATTTTGATAAATGGAGGCAAACAAAGTGATCAACAGGTTTAAGTTTCTTGATCTCTTGAGAATAAGTTGCTTGATGTGGTTGTGTAAGCTTCTTAGGCGCTTGGGTAAGTAGACTGCTGAAATTGTTTTTGCTTCATTTTTGCCGTAATTAATTTCTTACATCAAATTCATTATTAACGCAAAATTAAACGCCTTATAATTTGATTTTACTCCATGCGTCAAGTGAATTTTTATATTGCAAGGGTAAGAAGATTAGGAAACCTTAAAATACTAAACCGATAATCGCAGAGATCATACAATTGCGCGTTTGCAACTGTAATAGGTCAATAAAGGTTAACAATATCTAATTACTGCTTTAAACAGCTTACTTATATAAAAATGGTTAAATAAACTAGATATTAAAAACGTGATGTTTGGTTTGAGTTTTGTGTGATGGTGTTGCAAAACAAAAGGAAAAATCGTAGACTCTTGATTTACCGGATTTGATGGGAAAAAGCTACCGATTTTCATTTAAATCGAATTGGACGAATCAAACATGCGAATCAAAATTGCAGAAAAATTTTAAGAATTAAACCAATTTTCATCAAACCTATCATTATCAGGCAAAATTTAATGTAGGCCTGTCAATTCCACAACCCAGTTGTAGCCATTCCGGTGATTAGAAAATCTACATCAAGATATGACAGGATCTATGCACAGAATTCTGTACATAGATTTTTTTATAAGCAACAAGAATTATAATAGCTTCCGGTACCGTTAAGTACTAGTATAAATCAAAATATAAAAGCACTTACGCAGCCTTTTTTCGTATCACCAATCTATGTTTTGTCTAACTAAAAAGAATTGAGCAAAAGGGAATTATTAATTATACCAAAAGACGCAGGCCCGAAACCCTGAACACTTAAAGAACGTCTTACAGATTGCGTACATGTTAAAAGGAAACGTCGATTGTAATAAATAACAGTGTCATTCAACGGAGAAACTTTCCTTCTGCCACAGTTGTTAAAAAGGAATCAACGAACGCATTTGTGTGCAAAAATATAGAATCCTGCCACCTGTTGGTTAATATCTTATTGACGTTTCTGCGATATTTTGTTTTCAAAGGATGCTATAGATTTTAATGTGTTTATTGATGAATTTCCGACACACAAATCTTGTTTTTCACACAATTACGGACAATTTATATTTACATAATACAAATAAATACAGTTAATTGTGAATTACAAGTAAGATTTAACACAAATCACTTATTTTTTTAAATGAAGAATCTCATGTTAAATGCTAGATCAACTTCTAGACTCCTGTCTCTTTGTCAGTGGCGTTGTTATTTATAAAAAGGTTGCTGACGAATACCAGAGTCGAACTGGTGTAGGATATCTACAGGAGATTCTTTATTAAGAAAGATAAATAGTTTTTTACACAACTAGTTTTTAAAGCATACAGGTTTGACTGAAATAATTAAAGTGTACATCAGATGTTAATAGTGGTCCACTAAAACCTTTTAAATAAAATACTTAGGAAAAGTCAATTCTAACCCATCGAATAGAGATAACCGCGTTGTGAATTCGTTTGAATGTATTCAGTATTTGTTGGCACGTTTTTCTCCACTTGCTAATAGGTAGCATCTGTTCATTCTCACTTGTTGATGTTCTAACAACTATTCAGCAAATTTATACAATATACCGTTGCTATAAATTATAGTGACGCACAAAACCCTATTCAAAGTTGTGGTTTATTGAAAATTGGTGAGATTTTCTCCAATCTGCGTTTATATACAGAAGATAATTTAATTTGGTCTTTTTCCAATGAAATAGGATCATATTTTTAAATATATTAATTGCTAATACAGTGCATAATTTGCAGTGAAGTTTTAGTAGAAAATATCTTCCTACTCGGTTTATTGAAAATTGGTGAGATTTTCTCCAATCTGCGTTTATATACAGAAGAGAATTTAATTTGGTCTTTTTCCAATGAAATAGGATCAGATTTTTAAATATATTAATTGCTAATACAGTGCATAATTTTGCAGTGAAGTTTTAGTAGAAAATATCTTCCTACTCGATACTTGAAAGTGAACACTTGGGAAAATGAATTAAAATTACTTAGAACACTATAGCATAATAAACAACGCTCAAAATGGATTCAGAAAAGGCAAAACAACTACCCGCGCTATTTACGTGGCAATCTGAAATGTACTTCAATCCCTCAATAAAGACAAACACACCATGGTCATGTGTGTTGATCTCTCAAAAACTTTCGATAGTGTTGACCACGAGATACTGCTAACGAAATTAGAACTCTATGGTATACGAGGGACCGCCCATAATCTTATAACAGCTTATCTTTCGGAAAGAAACCAATTCGTTGCCGGAAAAGACTCGTCAGGTAAATTTTTAAAATCGAACAAAAACAAAATCAAAAAAGGAGTCCCGCAAGGATCAATCTTAGGCCTCCTGTTATACATACTGTACACAAATGATCTTCCAGATTTTGTCAAAACTTCCCTTATACAATTTGCCGATGACACATCTGCTATTATTAGTGACTCGGATTCCAAAAATTTTGAACAAAAACCCTTTGACTGTTTAGGCCAACTCCAACATTGGTTTACGTTAAACAATTTAACCTTAAACGTCAATAAAACGCAAGTTTTAAATTTTCACAAAGTAAAATAACCTCCGACTTAAAATTTCAAAATAATTCCACAAGTAATAAATGTTATAAATTTAATATCTTTTCTTGGTTTATGTATTGACTCTAGACTGTACTGGTCATATCACATCGAACGCCTGTCACAAAGCCTGTCACGGTACCCTTTCGCACTAAAAAACCTAAAATAATTGATCAATGCAAACGCGGCCAAAACTGCATATCATGCATATGTCGAATCTAGGTTACGCTATGCTGTAATTTTTTGGGGTAACGCTAGTGACTCAGAACGCCTGTTTATTATACAAAAGCGATGTATAAGAAATATATTTTGTCTAAACTACCGAGATCACTGTAAAGACACTTTTCGTGACAAAGAAATATTAACCTTTTACGGCCTATTTATCCTCGAAGCCATCCTTTTCGTAAAAAATAATGTAGATCTGTTTGAAGAGAATATAAGAAACCATGCAGCCAATACCCGACATAAAAAAAAAACTAAAACCCGATTGCTTCAAATATACCTATATCTTCAAAAAAATATTGCATCCACAATTATTGCTATATATAATAAATTTAACACATCATCTGAGAGTATAATAAATCTTCCCACCCGCGAATTGAAGAAGAAATTAAGAAAAGTTCTGATTTCTAAAGTTTACTATGTAGTAAGCGAATATTTAAATCATGCTGACTTTATAAAATGTTATATTTAAATATAATTTTTCTGTGTTTTTTCTTTTTATTAACTATGTATATTATTGTAATGTACGTACATTATTATTGTGACAAGTTCTACACATTTTTTGGGATATTCAGAACAAATAAAGATTATTATTATTACGAATCAGTTTACCTTTTTACCTTTTACTTGAAACAATACATGTAATTAAAAAGCAAGTCATTTTATAATTCTTCTGTCTCTCTCAAATAATTCTAGCATCAAATAAACGAAACGGTTATTGTTATCACAATTGACTCTACCGTTTTCGACGCAGTAACCACACATTCCATTGCATTATTACCCATCGTTTGCTGCTGAAAGGCTAAGAAAGGAGAAAGCAGATTGGACTTTATTATATTCATTAGCAGAATTTGCAAGGATCAGCAAATTATAAGGAGGTGGGCCCAGAAAATATCGCAATGAACACGAACATTGAGTTACGGTAAAAGTTTATAAGATGGAGTTAGCAAATACAAAACTTCCATTAATTTTTTGAAATTAGTTATGTACTAGAGACATTATTATGTCGAATTAGTGATTCTTAAACGTGTATTTAAATCAGGGCTGCGGAGTCGGTAAAAAAAAAAATCGACTCCGACTCCTGATAATTTTAGTAGTTCGACTCCGACTCCGACAGAATTAAATACTAAGACATTTTATGGTGTGTGTAATATAAAAAAGAAAAATAAATATAAAGAAATTTCTCAAAATTTGAGTTTAAATTTTGCGACAAAGGACCATCTCGCAATTTTTTGTTGTACTCGGAGTCGGAGTCGGTACATTTTTTTCGACTCCTACTCCGACTCCACTGACCAGAAATTTCTTCTAAACTCCGACTCCGACTCCACTGACCATAAATTCCTTCTAAACTCCGACTCCGACTCCGACTCCACAGCCCTGATTTAAATGAAATATCAAATAAACAAAAATTGAGCGTCAATAAAAGCCCCAATGAAAATGTCTTATTTTGTTATGTAAAGCTTAACCAGGTTTAAGACTTTAATCACTTCGTATATGCCTGTTATTTATTATAAGTGAGTTCTAAATAAATCTTTTTATATTCAATAAATGATCTATTCAAGTAGTTTAACCTCTTGAGTTTTCAGGTTTTTAAAAAAGTATATAAAAAAGTTGCAAAAGGCTATTCTTATTGTTATTTATTTGAATAATTTACTAACAATACAAATATTGATGTGGATCGTTTAAACAATGGTCAAGAAATATTAGTGGTCTCTGTGCTACACTTCTAGAATCACTGCCTTTGTGCATTTAAAGTTTAAAGAATATGACTGAGAGGCAAAACTCACCAAGAGCTTTTCCGTGCAGTTTTCCATAGTCATTTATCTTCGATTATTTTCAGTTCACAAACTAAAAAGCTTTATTTTTGCTCTCTTGAATTTTAAATGCAAATGCTTTTCAAAACGCTGTATAATATTTATAACGCTATTATTAAAACACGCAATGGTGACAGTATAAAACCAAATAAATAAATGTACTTAAAAATAGTTTTCATAATATCGACTCATATTTGTAATTTAAATTCTATAAGAGTGGTCCTGTCAAAAAGACAAGCGTGTAAAATTAGTCTACCTTTTCTACAAGAGGTTAATCATTAAAAATATGCCTATGAAATATTTCAATATATATTATCCGGTTTTTAAATGGCCAAACGATATTTATTTTCTAATAAGTTACATAAATAATTCACACAAATAATTTAAGTATTTGATCAATAAAATTTTTCTATTTAAATATTTTTGACGCAATGCTCATAACAATTAAAAACATTCAAAGTAAAAATATTTTTCACTTTTTCATTCAAAGTATTCAATCGGTTTTCATGACATATCTACAATGTTCACTGAAACTAGCACAATACAATTCCGGAGTCGACATTGTGTCTAAGTCAGATACGTAAACCGATAAATTTTTCAGCTTCAAGCTATCGAAAAAAGTACATGTGTTGCGCAGTCTAATCGTGAAATAGAAGGCAATCGATAATGTTTGAGCGTACGTGAAATGCAGTACCAAACATACTCGAAGATTGAAGTGGAAGTACACAACAACAACCTTTCGCGATCAAAGCAAGATTGACTTAAAAGTTTAAGACATGCACCTCTTCTATTTCAGCGTTAGATCTAGAAAGATATTTTTTTGAAGTGTAATTTTAAATTTAACAGGTATTCAGAATTAGATGCGATGTTTATTGAAAATTTAACTTGAAATAAATTTTGCTAGATGTGTCGATACAGTGATGTGTGCTAGCTTAATATTTAAAGCTGATTTTCTCATTTTTCTCTCAAAAATGGATTTGCATATTCCATATATTTCTATATGAAGAATCTCTTTGCTTAAGACGGTTCAAGACCCTCATCTCTTCGTCAGTAGCCAATAAGATTGCTACTTACAAAAAGACGAGAGTTTTAAAACTGGGCTAGAGTTTCTGCAAAATATTCGTCATAAAAGGATATATCGATTTTGAATTGCACTTATTTATAATAATAAATTAATAATTCACCCATTCATCCTTCATTATATGCAAATATTGCAAACATTTTTTCCAAATATTCACCAACGACTTTTCTGTAACAGCTTCTGTTTGTAAATTATTGGATTATTTTTATTGGAGTTTTAATTACAAAAACTTTTGATTGCTTCTAAAAATGCACCCGCCCCGAACACTGATTCCATCAGATATTTCATAACTGCTTATTTTATAATGTTTTTATTGGTATCACCTTCACTTATCTGAAAGAATTTCAAAGCTTTCGGAAACTAGTTGCCAAAATCCTCCGTAATGGTTTAAAAACAGCCAAGGCAATAAAATATATTACTGGCGATTTATGAAATTGCTTCAATAAAAAGTTAATGGCAGAAAAGTGTAACGGCATCGGATTTTAAAAGCAGAAATGATTTTTTTCTTGGGGACAAAAAGCAATCTGGGTCATACTAAGCAAAACTCTAAATGAATTTCGATGAGCATTCGTTAATATAAAGTATAGTAGGCGTAATTTAAGTAAATTAGTAAAATAAAGGTTATTTGCATAACACATTATAATTTTTAAACTTGTTTAAAAAATGTTTTTTTATTACAAGGTGCTTTATTCAGAAAACATTTATACGCAGGCAGTTCGATAAGTCATTTACACTAAAACTATCCGCAAGATGGTTGCCACGATTGCTCACACTGGATCAAAAGCGTCAACGTGTGAACTGTTGCAAGGACAGTTTGAAGCTGTTTCAATGGAATCCAGAGGCATTTTTACGTCGCTTGGCAAAAATGGACGAAACATGGATTCATCACTAACAGCCAGAGACCAAGGAACACTTAAAACAATGGGTTGCAAGCAGGGAATCTGCACAAAAGAAAGCGAAAACCTTTCCTTTAGCAGAAAAAGTTATGGCCACTGTCTTCTGGTATGCTCGTGGCACAATCTTTATAGACTTCTTGAAAAAGGGCAAAACAATTACCTGAGTGTATTATGCTTCTTTGCTGGATCGTTTAAATAATGAAATAAAGGAAAACAACCACACTTGGCGAAAAGTAAATTTTGTTTCACCACCACAACGCACCAGCTCACTCTTCTGCAATTGTGATCGCATAATTGTTCCATTTATGCTAACAAGTCCTTTCACAACCCTCCTACTTTCCATCTCAAACATGAAAAAATGCCTGCCAGGAGAGAGATTTTCATCAAACGATAAGGTGATTTCCGATTTTTGAAGAGTTGGACAAATCAATATGGATGGGATAAAAAAAACTCGAGGGTTGATGGACTTAGTGTATAAACCTCAAAGGAGACTATGCCAAAAAAATAAAAACGTTTGTCCCAAAAAAAAATTATTTTCTTGATTTTTGCATGGACTTACCGAACAACCCTTGTATATAAAGCAATGATTGATTATAATGTATTTATTAAGTTTTAATTTTCATACATTAAGAGTAAATTTTTTGTGCTTTTAACAAAAGTTCTTTCAAGTAAACTTTTCAAAGGTATAAATAAAAAGTAAGCCTTGTTCGGAGTGTTTTAAGAAAACGTCGACCCTAACAGACGTCGATACCGTAATGAATGATTTACGAATACAGATAGGTCGAGGTTGCGAACTTTTATCAGACTGTCACCAATTGATCGAAGTTAATTGAAAACAAGTGGGCTATAGTAAGAAAAAACTAAGACTGTTTCCATGCAACCTGATAAGTTGTTGATATAATTGTGTTTTAAATGGAATAAACTAATATACAGTGTGTCCAAAAGGTATGGAATATGCTATATATGTTTTGAATAAAAGTTGTTTGGTACTTAGTTTTCCACCATAAGAAAAAAATTATATATATTTTTTAATAACAAAAGCGCAATGGAAAACAATTGATTTTTTTTAAATGGCTAGGTAACCCTATATTATACTCATTTCATAGAGAATTTTTTTCAATGATGGTGTCACCTTAAAAATTAAGTTTATGCTAAGAGGCCCGAGAATATCGAAAATTTAAAAGATCGTATAAAAGAAATTACACCTGAAGTGGTTGGAAATGTTATAAACGGGTTTAAAAACCGAGTTTATTATTGCGCGTTTGTTATTCGAAATAAATATATTTAAATTTAGTCTCATGGTGGAAAACTAAGTACCAAACAACTTTTATTCAAACCATGTTTCCCTAAAGTGGATATTTACTGAGATATATAGCATATTCCATACCTTTTGGACACACTGTATATACATTTATACATACTCGTACGTGTATGATTTAGTTGTAAATGAGTTTGTTTGTTGAAATGTAATCACTAATTCATAGTGTTCCTTCTAGTTTTAATGTCTAAGAATCTTAACGATTTCACAATGCTTCGTCAGTGTATTTTATCCAACCGGTAATGCAGCAAAGGATTATGGTAATTTAAGCATAAAATCACAGATTAAATTTTTCCTAGATTTTAAGATAAGCAAGATCTTCATGTTGAGTTTCGGATTTAAAACAGTCTCTACGTTCTGTCTCTTTTTTATAAGATATAATAAATTAAAATAAGTAAATATCTGATATAAACAATTTTCAAGCAAATTAATTTTAGTTACTAATTAAAAATCCATAAAAACTAAATCATCAGGCGAGATTAAAGAGCGAAGTGTTTACGCAGTGATTTTAAGACTCTTTTTAATTTGTTCCACAAAAAAGAAAACGTAAGTGAAATTACGCAGGCAAAGTTATGCTGCTAATTTATAAAGTAATCTCAGAAACACCAGCTACATGTTTATACTATTTCTCTAATTTATCACGACCCGCTTCGGTTTGTAGTGAGTAAGTAAAATGCATTATAATTACTTTTCCTTGGCCATAAAAGAAGATTACTTCTTTATTACAATCCTTGAGGTTCTGCTTGTTTGATAACTTGTACAATTAAAAAAAGTTGTACATTCTGAATGTGTATATGCCCGTTTTTGGTCAATAGATAAAAGTTTTTGAAAGAAATTAACTTCGTTCATGTCATGTTTGTTAACTTCATTTTTATGTGTCTTAGAAATCCATAGAACGACTTCGTTTATTTTTAGGGGAAAAAAACACTGACTTTAATTACTAGGGTACTTAGATAATTGTCTTCAACATTTAAGGCTCGTTATAGAAAGATATTTATTTAAAACATGCACAGTTTAGTTATCCTGCGAAAGTTTCGCAAATTTTTTACATAAAATTGTCTAATTTCTTTGTATGAAAAAATCAATACAAGAACTATTAGAACATGTAATAAAAGTCTATAACAATGATAGAGAAAAAGACATAAATGGTTCCTCAGTGGAAACAAACGTGTAAGAAAAAGTATTAAAATATACCATAACTTTTACAGATCTTTTCGTTATCGTATACTCTTGTTTGGCTAATAACGATCCTAGTGATTTAGATCAAATTTAACCAGGCTCCTTTAATCGTTTAACCTTAAAAAAAAACGTTGTCTATGTTTAACTTTTTATTGATGATAAGTCCATGGCCGACTTTAAAATATTTTAATTGCCTTAGTAATACTAATAAAAATCGAGATAGCTCGAAAAATATTAACTTTAGGTATAGGACATGCTTAATAATTTCGAAAGACAATTAAATTCTCTACAAGAAAATGTAAAAATATACAGGGTGTTGCATTTAAGAAAATCGAGTTATCGATGTTTAAAGTTTCACAAGTTTGACCAAGCGTAAAAAACACCCTGTATAATATTTTTTAAATGTAGCTAGCGCAAAGTGTTAATTAATCTATTGTCAATCTAAATTTTAAACGAAATTTTACCGCTTTTTTAAATAACTTTAGTGTAAAAAAAAATTGAAAGTGCTGTATCGCTCAAAATTTTCACAAAAATGTAAATTTTACGAAAACGGTTGACTTAAGATCCATATAACCTTTGACATTTTTTAAAGTAAATTTTAAGAGGAATCCAAAAATCTAAAAATATACAGGGTGTTCTATTTAAAAAAATTAAATTTTCATATGTGCCGGTCAAACGAAACACCCTGTATATTTGAAAATAATTTTAGGTTATGTAGAAAATAGGTTCGCACAATATTTGTAATAAACATTTTTTGATATTTTCATTAATAAAGGAGCTATCGAAGAATCTCAGGGTCGTGGTGCACCCTGTATATACCACGATTATATGAAAAGAAGTTTTTCAAGTTTTACCGGATATTAAAAGTGGATATTTAAACGCGTGATTTAAAAAGTTTTGGGGGTTAATTTATCGTAAGTTAGTTTTCGTGTCTTTGTACAGCGAAATGTCCGCCCAAGAGCAGAAAAAATTACTTTTACAGGAAACAGCATTCGAATAAAATTGTTACAAAACAGTAGAAATCAGATTGTCGTACTCACATTAAATAACACTGTAACATGCAGAAAAATTTAAAAAATAGCACAGTACACATAAAACGACTGACCTGAATTACTTTAACACAACCATAACAAATAGACGATGCATTATATCCACTGCGATATTAATTTATTTATTAATTCACACCACAACAGTTTCATTTTATTTAAAAATCCCTAGATTACGTTCGTTGAATTGAGCTTTTAGTAACAACACCCACACAACATGTAAAAAGCACACTTAGATTATCAGTTTGCGAGTTCTGCTGCATCTTAAACATCAACTACTTTTGTTAAGTTCACACGTAAAGTTTTTCCTGCTGGGGAAAGTAAAAAAGGACATTAATTAAAGGACAAAAAATAAACAATAGAGATACTGTAGAACATGTTTATAATTTACTCTTTCTCTAAACAGGACGCGAAAAAGCCTGGCGCTGGTGTAAAGGATCATCCATCAAGGATGTCATGCCCCCATACGCGTTGTGTCCGCCAATACCACTGCATAATAGTTAAGTCAACAAGACGGGACGTTCTACTGAAAAAGGCTGAAATTCCTGAAATTATCGCGCCAATTGTTTACGTTAATTATCGATCGTGAAATATTTTAATTGGCAAATAACACGCCAGGCTATTGGAAATAGTCGCTTATTTTTAGCCCACATAACGAGCTTATAATTATGGAGTTAACCGATCAGCTGAAAGTTAACATTATCAAAGCAAAACTAAAATTCCACAAATTTCTGCTACCGGTCCGTTATGTTTTACATGAATGCCGCTATGCGTATTATTTTTTGTTAACATTTAATGCTTTTAGTTTTCTGTACAAATAAACACGCAGAAAATGAAAGAAGTGAAAGCCTTGGTTGTAAATTTAGTGACTTTGGCGTCCAAAATATTGAAGGAGAGAAAGCACATGAGCATGCAGAGGTGAAAAAAGGTTTTGAACCTAAAGGAAATGGGCTTAGCTGCAAAGAAATATCGTAGTGACCGCTCTTACAGTTTGTACACTGACTGAAATTTTATTGGCACTCTACTAGGTTTAACACGTGGCGAATGCAATGCCCCAAAGTGGTTTTGTTTTAGACATTTTGAGTTGGCCGTCGTTGTATCCTGATCCCCATAGTTATAACTGTCCAATTTGCGCACGACACATGCATTCACTCGTACTAGTAAAATTCGTTCTACAACCGGTTTAAATGCGGATGCAATAGCCGAGTGGGGCGAAGGCAAACTGGCACTTGCCGGGCTCACGGGGGTTCAGGCCTGCGCCCCTTCAAGCCACCCCTCATATTGATTTCTCCTGGCCCCGCGCGCGCCTTCGTACTACAGATGGCTCCTAGTTTGTTGCTTATACACATTCCACAAAACTGGAACTATTCTAGCCTTTAATGTTACTTTTGACACAGTTTTAGTATTATCACCAGTTTTTCACGCAATCTCCACCGAAATATTTCTTACTAAATAAGATCTTTTCAAATGAATTAGCATCTGCAAGAAGCAAATGCTACTTACTATACAGGGGGCATGTTAAATGTGTTTCCCTAATTTAGGTATATAGAGCAACGATCAGAATAGAGGTGCCAAAACGAAGGTTACTAGAAAATTGGTGTTAATGCGTCAAAAAAATATAAGCATGTAAATTTACATCGCTAGATCGCTACACATGTGAGCATATAGCAGCTACAAATAAAATTTCTGGTAAAGTTTACGTCTTTTGTAGCAAAGCCCGATTTTTGAACTGGTTGTTTTAAAAAGCATTGGTAGTGCAAAAAACGCAAACTTGGACTTTTTGCATGTGATGTGGATAAAGTCATGTAAGACTTTCTTTACACAAGATATGTTAAGAGCTACAAAATTTCGGCGGATACTGATTATGGCTCTTCTTCAACCCTATTTAAAATGTTTCAGCATCACTATTTTAAGAAAGGGGAGACCAGGGATGATAGTAACACGGGTAGGTTGTAACAGTGTCTACAGTTTCTTTAATTTTTGTTATATGTCGCCCTAAAGCTAAGGCCGCACTGCGGGATTTTTGGCTGGAGGGTAGAGGGTAGATACACGCCGTCGCCTGGCGACAATCCAGGCGCTTTGTTTCACAACAAATTGTCGCCAGGCGACGACGTGTATCTACCCTCTACCCTCCAGCCAACCCTACCGCAGTGCGGCTTTAGCTTTAGCGCTTGTGCAATGTTCATTTACAATTTTACAGCCACCGTCCTACCTACATTGCTAGTTTTTATCTGTCATAGAGGTTAAGTTTGTACCAGCCAGAGTCCCTATTTTTCGCCGAAAAGTTAATGCGTTGCATCACCGGTCGAGTGAGTTTTAGGCGATCTCTAAAAGAGGAACAAACGAGTACCTACCTAGATAATTATTTTCTAAATTTTGTTGGCTATTGGTGGATGCAATACAATTTGACGTTGGAATCGTGGTTAATTGTGTATTCCCTTCAATTTGTTTTGTGTATACTTGGGATCGAAAGAAACAGGTGTTACAACCAACCCCAATCAATGTTTTCACTTGCAAATGTTTACTCTTAGCACATAATTGGTGGTTTTCTTCGTAGATGAGAATATAACAAAACTTGTGGGATTAATTTTACAATTTGTTGTATTTTTGTTTTACATTTTTGAATATTGATAATGTGCACTGATCATTTTGTATTGTAGGTACCAAAGATTAAAAACAAAATCATTTTGCTAATGTGTATCTTGGAATCAAATGTTAATTTTGTTGATGAATACTAATATATTTACCCACTACTTAAGAACTGTGTAAATTATTTTGCCGTTACAACTTACCCCGACTATGGTTACATTTAGCCCCAACGGCAACGTTAAGGTTGGAAGTAGCAGCTGTTTACTACAGTTTTTTTTTTCACATATGCTTTACGAAACATATGAAATAAATATCTTAGAAGGAAGACAAATGTCCAATCTATCATTAAATCAATTTAGATGTAAAAAACTTGTTATACTCTATGAGAAATTTAATAAAAACAAAAATATTTTACGTTTATCTCCGGTCTTCCCTATATCAGCAGTACGCTGTTTGAATGAACCATTTTCACTTAGTCTTCTAGCGCCAGCCAGAAACCTTTAAGCATATGGTATCCGTCGAATCGAATAGTTTCCACGACAGATTCCAAGTACATGTACAACATCATCTCTAAATAAAGTAGGATATTTCAATATATTCTCACAATAAAATATCTGTATTGAGATAAAAACCGAGAGACAGCGTTTAAACATTAGGGAAGAATACTCTGTCTTAACGATAATATGTTGTAGATGCTGTGCAATCAACAATTACAAAATGTCGAGTATCTTTTTAAAAAAACGTCGCGCGCCACTCGTTTATGACAATATTTTGTTTAATGATTATTGTGATATATATATACCGAATTTTTACTAAACGTCTTAAACATCAATGGAATATCGTCGATAAGACTTTATGCCTAAAAAGCTTTACAGCTGCTTAATGTCTTTATAATTTCATTAAATCATTTTTATTAAGTCGCTCTTTTATGACTTCATTCGTTTAATGTTCAGGATCTAACTGAGCAATTTAAAGAAATTTGTGTAACCCGATTAATGCTCGTCGTTTCTATAAAATATTACTTTATATATACCTATATACGATAAAGCGTTGAACCACAGGAAATCTATTACGTAATTTATAATTAATGTTTCTGCACAGTTCATAAATTAAGGTCTGAAAAAAAAGAGTACACTTCAATAAATGTAATACAAATTTTAGGATGTTTTCGCAAATAATTGATTTATTTAATTAAATGAATTTCTATTTAAATTAAATGAAGAACTTTACCATTCCATGATTTTTTTTTACAGTGGAATTTTAAGAGATATGCAAGCAACGACAACATAAAGGAATTATAAAATTAATTTTACTTTCAGTGTCTATACAGCATCAATTAAAAAAAATATATCATACAGCTTTATATTTCAATACTTCCCACAGAATAGTAATACATGCATTGTGACGATAAATCGTTTTGGCCTTAACGAATATGAAATGGACTGTTTTAACGCTACTTAAATAGGTTTTCGACCATTTGATGACATTGTACGTGTATGTGTATGTGGTAAAACGTAAAAATATTTTTTTTTGACAAATTATAGATGTCATTACTTTTTTTGATATTGAGAACATTTTTTTGTTTGGGATTAATCAGTTAATACCTCAATGCACCCATTTATGGTTCATTTTGCGGCTTCGTATTGACGCAACCAGCAAATTACAAAAGTAAAAAAGCGAAGCACATAAACATAAATGTTATCCAACGCTGCTAAATATTTGCAGTTATAACCATGAACCTTTAGACGTAAATCCAGAGGCAGCGCTAATAAATATTTAGTTAGTTATATAGAGCCTTTAGATGTGGTAAACATGTAAAAAAGATGTGTTTACACTAAAATACGGATGGATCATACAAAAAGTGACCAAAATCAATATTTAACACGTTTTTATACTATCATTATTTCTTGTAGTATCAATATTGTTTAACATAATAAAGAAAACGATGAAGTTTTTGGTATTACCCTTAAAAAGTATGCAGAGGCAAATATGAGGGCGACAATCGTCTTATTATTAGAGATAGACCTTAGGTTTTTATTTTGCAAAACTATAAAATTAAGTATTTATGGTCAATATGAAAACAAATTTAAGTTATACTTCTAATAAACTAGAACCAAATGAACGCCTGTGATTTCAAATATCTTGTACAATCGCCCTAAAATATCATGATATGTAATAAAGTATTATGTGTTGGATTAGAAAAGGATTTCTTGGTAATATTACCAAAGAACAGTGTTAAGGAGATGGAGTTTTTTTTGTAAAATATGTGCAACATATGATAAGGGTGTTTAATTTGTCAGTTAGACAGGGTCCTGGAATCATGCCAAGAGGTCTTTAACTTTAGGATTTGATGGAATGGGGTCGAATCATAATCCACGTTGCGGGCGGCCCATCTCTCGGAGTTTACTGAACGAGAAATAGATAAAGAACCGAATGTCAGACGCTGCTATCAATTACTATGACTATTTGTAAAATGTGGTTTCGATGTCTCACAAAATCAACTGCCGGACCCTGCGGTTTCGATGTCGCACGAAATCAGATCCTTGATCCTTCGTAAATACCGTCAAAACATTCTTAGACTTATGAACTGAACGTAAAAGGAGAACCTTTTTGCTTTAATGTGTCGCAAATTTTATTACTTTTTAGCGGGAGTATTGTTTTAGAAAGAAAGAGATTATTATCAACTTAATTAAGTATCACAAAAATTTGCACAAATGGAAGTTAAATAAAGGTGATAATTCAGATTAACTTTTAGTTTTAAAGGAATCTAAATAAAATTTGACATAATATGTAAAGGGATTTTGACATAAGGAATGTTCCAGCAGAGGATCTTGTAATTATTCATGAACTGGTTTATGCACATGCGTCAATTATGGACTAATAAATGTACTAGTGGCTGCCGGAACGCTTTAAAGACACGTCTAACTGTAAATAACATTAGTGTCTATTAGGTTCATAGAAATTTACGCATCACAAGGGTAAAAATCTAAGGAAACCAGTACTGTATGGGACTGCATACCTAACAGAGGTCACGTTAGTTATGAACAGCGCATGTGTGTAAAAATCCCAGAGCTAGTTCTTGTCTTCGTTCATGTACTGTTTTACCGTCCACAAACTAGTTCATCAATTGATTAGATAACTGCTGGAACAGCTGACTAATCGTGCAATGCACTATCAGATACTGTGTTGGAACGCGATATTAATACTGCTCAGAATCTTAATAGTTCACTGGATAGTACATGGCCTTGTTGAAACAAACCTATAATGTTCGCGTATTTGACAAAAATAGGATATTTACCTATGTAATAGAAAAATTAAAACATTAACTGCCTTATTATGAGTAAAAATCATACCAGGAACTTTTTATACAATACATATGATAGTGTTTAATGTATAAAATTTTCGAGGGCCTAAAGAACTGTTTGACACCTGACTTAATTGGTTCACCCGATCCAATATTTAAACTGTATTTTTTATAAAAATTTGAAGTGTTGAAGTGATCTGGAAACAATTTTATAGAAAAAACCCTGCTAAACAAATTTATCTTGGGTTTTGAGAGCAAGAAAATGGTTTAAATTGTTAAAAACTAAGCCACATTATCAAGTCAATTTGCACCTTACAAAAAATTTTCAAAATAATGAATAATAAATTGGCTTTCTTTGAATGAATTGTCAAATATCTTATTGAAAAACCTTATAATTTTTAGAGATATTTTGGGTAGCGTTTCTTTTAAACCTTTCCGAGAAGTATTAACGAAATGTTTCCCTGATTTTCAAAACATAACTGTGAAAAATTACCTTATTTTTTGGTACATTTAACTGACTTTAGGTAATTTCATTATGTGTGCAACCTAAATGCAATAGAAATCAAGAAAATGATTGTAAATATCAAAGCTTTAGTGATGGTAACGTGACCTCGGATATAAAGTTAGTAGGTAATTGAGTTCGTCTGAAGCTCAGACCTGTTTGTGTCGAACTGCACAGTGTAAGTTTCCCATTAAAGTCAGATAAGTTTCCGTCCTACTTTAACAATGTCTCGTTTCTTTCGATTTTGTAATTATTGAACAGTATTTTGTATCGAGTCCAGCTTTAACTTCGTGTGATTGCACCCAACGTGGCCTTTAAATACGATTTATGTCGGCGTGACTTTCGAAAAAGTATCAATAGTTGAAGATATTTCATTAGTATTTAATATTTTTGCTCTATTCAGAGTAAAAAGAAAAAGAAAAGTACTAAAAGGACGTTAATAAGAAAGTTAAAGGACTTCTTTGATGTTTTTATGATAAGTGAATAAGTTAGATAAAAATAAAACAATGTAAATGCATGTATATCTACAAGTAACTTGCAATAATAAAAATTAAAAAAAACACTGTAATTTTGACTTTCTTAAGATCAGGATATTTTTGGCTACAATGTTTTACTTTTATAGTAGGTATATGTGAAAAATATTTTCCAATGTTAATTGCTGTCACACCAATTATATCTCTTTAAAAATAATAAAGCGAAAAAAAAAGCCTTTTTCAAAAGAATTTTCTACCCATTCATATTTTAACAGTTTGCGACTAAAAGAAAATAAAAAAGTTTCATTAATAGCAGCACATTATTTCATTTCGACATTTGAGTTACATAAATGAAATATTTTAATGAGAACTGGTTATAATTTGGGCTCCAATTATATTCGTTCCGATGGGTCTTTACTACAGATAAAACAAACTTTTCATGCAAAATCAAAGAGAGTTATTAAGGTATATAGTAGAAAATAAATGAAATTCGACTGAAAATTTACGGCGATAAAGGTTCCCAGTAAAAATGGATACATTTTTGAACTTGGCCGGATTGTAAGCACATGAAGAAAGAAAATAGGGCCTGCTTTGTTTAGAAAAACATTTCTGGAGTATCAAAATTTTGAGCATTAAATTAATGCCATCCTGCAAAGATACTTTGTCAAATTCTTACGTTAAATTGTGTGTACTGTGTAGAGTACTTTGCTTCCTCAGTGCAGCAGAAGAACACATAACACTATGTGAAATTGTTTAATCTCGTCCTCTGAACGTTTCAGGAATGCGAACAGTTACAGGGCCTTGAGTGGTTCTGGTTTCAGTGCTGGCCCAGAATCTCGTAGCCGCTACAGTCACCTGTTTATTGCATTTCGACATGAAACGGAATTATAGCGGTTTAGTTTAAGACAGTGTGTGTATAAAAGCTAAACACTAATTGCAGATCAACACCGAACTCAAACATAACCGTAGCAACGTCTTCTTTAAATTCATAAGTCACGTAATAAGAAATTAAATTATGTAAAATAATTACATTGTTTATGAGTTCAGGATAAAAATATAGCAGTTACGGACCAAAATTTGGAAGTTTTAAGCATTATATCAGAATTTTACGTGACATAAACACTTTGCAATCCTAATTCACTAATAATTCTAGATGAGCTTATAAATCAAGATAAATGAAGATGCTTATTATTTCCTTTACAAATGTTAAATGTCGATCATTTAATTGTTATCATATTAGTTAAATGTGCAAACATTACACTATTTTCATTGCAATAAAGGTATTATAAAGCTGTTAGTTTTAAGTTTTATTTAGATATACAGGGTGTTTTTAAAATATAGCGAAAAAATCGGGAGGTAATTTCTTATCAAAAATAAAGAAGGGCTTTATATACAGGGTGAGTCATTAGTGGCGGATCGGTCGATTGTGGCTAAACGGTTTGAGATATAAAGTTGATTCAAACGGTTTTCCATACAGTTTTTTCTTCCGAACACGATAAAAATATTTTCAAATATACAGGGTGAGTCACCTCTCTGGAACCAATAGCAACTTTTATATTTCAAATACAACACCCCATTTTTTATTTAATATTCTTGACCGCCTTCATTTTAGCTTTACATCGATATAAAACAATATAGGTTTTTATGCGGCTTTGTCACTAAAAAAAATAATTTTCAAAATTTTTCAAGGTTTTAAGTCTTTATTTAAAAAATTCTCCTGAAGTCATTTTTCGAAGCACAGACTTGTAATTTGGTAAGGACATGCAGAAAACATTGCTCTATTAGCTCGATACGAAAAAGTTTGAATCACGCATACAGGGTGTTCATAAATAGGTGGCAACTTTCCTGATTTTCAAAAGCTCGTAATTCAATTTTTTCAAATGCAAACCCCTGTATTTTCTTATGTCATCGAATTCGTCTTTAAGAGAGCTTCATTTTTTATTAAGTATGTCCTATACCCAAAACTCATACTTTTCGAGATATTCGACTTTTGTTTTTTCTAATCGTTATTAAAGCAAATAGAGTGCCGTGGAAATCGAAAAAGCTGACTGTTCACTTCACTAACGCCAAAAACTTGTCAAACCGTTTAGCCACAATCGACCGATCCGCCACTAATGACTCACCCTGTATATTTTTTCCCCTTAGACATCTCTTTTAGGAGTTACACCCCCCTAAACAGGAGTGGTTAAATTAGATTTCTATTTTACTTCTCAATTTTGTATACAGTGTGTTTTTAAATATTGCGAAAAAATTCGGTAGGTGATTCCTTATCGAGAATTAAGGGAGGTCTTTTATATAAAATATTTTCCTTAGACGTCCTAAAGGGGAGCGAAAAATGAGGTTTTTATTTTCGGAAAACCCACCGATTTTGAGTAAAAAATAAAATAAGTGAACAAGAACCATTAAATATTCCAATATGATTCATTTTGGTAGTTATTTTGGTTTGTTTATGTTTATCTTGACAAATGTTATTCATTTTGACCTTTTCGCGGCGACAACGCGACAACATCCGTCAATTCTACCCAATATGAACATAAACAAATCGTGGCAACCACAAAAACGAATCGTTTTACCTATATTGGAATATTTGATAGTTCATGTTTAATTATCTTATTTTTCACTCAAAAACGGTAGGTCTTACGAGAAAAACTAAAGAATAAAAAAAGTTTCTAATTAAATCAAGCTTTCAAAACAAATTAAATTGCCAAATTGTAACCCAACAAAAAGTTCTGATTAAAAATCCAATAGGGGTCGCACTTTTCAGATGCTTGTGAATGTGGGAGATCATTAAAAATATTGCTATGAAAAACCTTTTAATAAGCAAAAAACATTTGCCACATATCATTCTAGCTACTAAAAATTCGAGAAACAAAATAAAAACTAAATTTTACCGCTTCGCTTTAGGGGGGTCTAAGGATAAAAAATTATATAAAATCTCCCCCTTAATTTTTGATAAGGAATTACCTTTCGAATTTTCTTGCAATATTTATGATTTTTGTTAAATTACATATCTATTACTTTTTCAATTTGTCACTGAATACATTTTTTTTACCAATTCTGCGAATGCTCTATTGCAAAGAATTAGTGATGAAGTTAATTGAAAAGTTTTGTATTTAAGTCTAGCCTACAGCTCGAGTACTGCCAGTACCTCGCAGTGTGAGATTATTTTACCGTTTCACAACCAACAAACGACAATGAAAAGGTGGAAATTACATTTTATATAAACGTAAAATGATTTTGTAAAGTTTCCTTAGCTAAATTTATTTACTTCAAATACGCCTTTTGGTTGTTTAGATCTCGATTAATTTACCCGCACAACCAATTCAAAGTACTCAACATTACTACCTTACAATAACTGACGTAATGGTCGATTTTGCTAAGATAAAATTAAATCAATTTTGCGCCATCCAAGGTCTTATTGTGGCAGCTATCTTAACCGATCGAGTGCCGCAACGTCGTATTTTTTGTCGCCAGAATTTAAGTTGATTTATGGTTTTGAAGTGCGCGCAAAATCGATCTGCTACAGATGTTTACTATACTTGAAATGCAGTGTAAACGTGAAAATTCGTGAACGGCAACACATTTCGACAACACTTCAATGTAGGAGCGTTTTAGATGTTTGTTTTGTTGGTTTTATTCGGTACTGGGTTAAAGTTAAAAATTTTGTCTGCACATATTTAATGAGCAGAGTAGAATATGGAGTAAGTTAAATAAATGAATCGATGTCAATAAGTTTAAATAACATTAAACTTACTTAACTTTTTTAATAAAAAATCCCTTGAACAAATTAGATTACTATTTAAGTTATTATTTACAGCATGAATTAATAACGTTATCACTAACGATTTCACTAGACTCTCGACGTCATATTTTTACAAGGGATAAAACAAAACGAAGTATGGATTAGATGGTGTATTTCAACTAGTAACGTTTATATTCAACCAATTTTTCAGACGTGAACTGCCTAAGTAGTGGAGAACTGCATATCCTAGTAATATTTGTCAAGCGGGCTTCAGACGATCAATATTATATTGTCAATACTGTCAATGAATGTTGACAAACTGCATTTGCCTCACACGATCAATATTTATTGACAATACATTTAGTTTAAGTTTGGCAGTCAATGATGTCGTGTCAAAAAAAGCTTGTGTTGCTGTGGTTATCGGTAAAAACCCAAACAAAATTATGAGCAAAGGAATGGTTAAATCAAGTTCGTACTACCACCCCAAAAGATTTTCAAAATTATTTTCGCATGACTAGCACGTCTTTCAAGTAACTATTCATGTAGTAGAACCAGCTGTCGTGGAACAAGATTAGTTGTGTTGATAGAAAAGTATGAATTTGATACTTTTAAAAACGATTAGTATACTTGTTGACTGTAGCTCTTCTCGATGCAAAGTGAGGTATTGTCAATAATTACTGTCAGACGGTCAATATTTATTGTCAATGTTAAAAATATTTTGCTTTTCATCAAACCACCCTATCAATATTTGAAACATTGACAATATGGCAATATATACCGTCACACGTTCACTAATATTGACAATACTGAAATATTATCAATATACCGGGTGTAAATTAAATGTGGTACACCCCCTTTTTTTTTCTGTAGTTTTGATTTTAGATAAATGAAATTTTAAACATATGATATGTGCAAAGAACCGGGCTTTTTGAGCACATGCACACAATTGTTCCACATCTTTTTTTGGCCCGCCAATTATTTCGGAGTCTATAATTTGTCCCGCCTGGTCAAAACTTTGGGAGCCCCTGCCTTAAACAATGAAAAAGTAGTGAGACGAGAGTACGACAATTGATTTTAAACGTTCTGTACATGACTATTTTCTTAAAATGTGCAAGTAGGCGTTTAACAGAAACGAAGCTCATATATGTGATGGATTGGAACCGGGTAATAAAAATATATGAAGAATGAAAAAGGACAATGATCTGAAATTTTGATTATGATCATAATGGCATATGATCTGTTTAATGAAAATGTTTTCAAGATGGCGACACTTCCGGAATTACCGGACGTCTACTTTATTATTTCAAATAGATCTATTTTTTATTGCATTTTTGGATTAAACCCAATATTTTAGAGGGAATTTTAATAGCATTCCTTATACCTAAGTAAAGTGGTTTTTTAGATTGGACTTTTTTATTTTCATCGTGATGCTTAATATTATCTACCGTTGCCATTTTAGAAGCGAAAACGCTCAAATTGAGGCCTTGATACATAAATAACTATTTCTAAATGAAGTAATCAAGTTGAGCACTGACGCGCAATTATAACCCAATCACTTGTATTAATATTGTATAAAGGTAAAATACATCAAAGCACGTATTTTGTAGTAGGAACGTAAGAAAATTTATTAACAACATATTAACAAAATACGTACTAATTAATTTTTTGTTTTACTGTAATATTGACGCAAGGTAAAATAAATAAATAGAAAACACGAATTATTTTATTATCCTTTATCGACGCGAAGTTAATTTAATAAAAATCTATGCAAAATAAAGAACCTTAAACCGTAACTTCATTGTCGTCCATAAATTGTGATTGAATTTTTACATGTCGCCGTTTCATTGGTGCAATCAACTTTAATATCATCCGTGCTGTTTCACATTCCAGTTGAGGTAGTGACATGCATCCTTATAGCAGGTATTGTTAGCTAGTGAGCAATGCAAATGCTGTGTAACAATCAGAGATTTACGTTGCCATGGTAATCTGCCACGATTTTGATTAGTGCACGGCAGAAATTAACCAAGATATGATGTGGATTAATAGTCAGCGAAGCAAAATTTTGTGAATAAGAATGTGCCGATTAATCGGTAGATAATCGACTATATCGGGGCTGTTTTTCCGAATAATTAGCAATTGGCGCTATCGCCGTCCATCGGGTTTTATTAAGTTAAATTGTGCCTAAAAATAAGATTAAAATATTGTATGAAAATACCAGGGGTTTGGAGCGGAGCGCGGAGCTGGAGCGCGGAGCAGTGGAGCTGTGGAGCAATAAGATTTTGCCCGGAGCGGGAGCGGAGCCCGGAGCAAAGAATTTTGATTGCTCCACTGCTCCACTTTACTATTATAAACTACTTTTTTTTTTATGAATTATTCTCAAGGGTATAGTATTTAATAAAATTAAAAATAAACTAAATTTGATTTTTTTGAAGTAAAATTATTGTAATGTAACTTTTCTGAATATTAATTTTTATTATTTTGTATTTGAATTTTGAAAAATTTTAAAGAACTTTTTTTCTTTTTTTAACTGAAGATCAATAATTTGTTCATTTATTTAACTTCACTTGTTTCTTAGGGTCAAATATTGTAATTTTTGGTCCATTACCACAAATCTCATAAAATTTTAGCTTTGTTTTTAAAAACAAATTTTTAAATAAAAAAAACTTATTTTATTAATATTTGGAGCGCGGAGCGGAGCTGGAGCAGGCATCTTGATGCTGGAGCGGAGCTGGAGCAGGCATCTTGATGCCGGAGCGGAGCTGGAGCGGAGCAACTAAAAAATTGGACTGCTCCAAACCCCTGGAAAATACTTCAACCTTTGAAAATCGTACTCTTTTTCTTATTGCTAATTTATTTCATAGCTCTATTTATAAGTCGCTTGAGTTAATAAATAAGAAAAAAAATTGATAATGCACGAATAGGTTGATGGTTGCAGAAAACAATAAAATAGTAATTTCGCAATTTTTATTGCAAAGCTTTGTATGATTTTGAAAAGTAATAACGGCACTTCCATGACAATACCGAAAAATTGATGAATTCTTGGGAAATATTTGCGTGTTTTTATTTGTAAAGTTTGCTGAAATGAGTTCTTTTTCAAAAAAATTGTGCAACAAAGATCCGTTGAATTTAATTTTAAAGTTGTTTTGTGGCTAAGTTGTATAAAGTAAAATCAATGTTTAAGATGCTCGTTCCTTGCAAAATACTACCTACGTATTTAAAATTTATCGCGGCCATACAAAAGTCGTATCTTGCTGCGGTAAAACGTTTAAGATTCGATGTACATTTGCCGCTGACGGCGTGAATATAAACATAAAAAAGGAGAAAATAAACATCCAAACGTTTACTTGTAAATATAATTTATATGATAAAACTATGAAGAAAAGTGTTGCAACATACAAAGTAAATATAGAACATGGTTTTCACAAAAATTAGCGAGCAATTATAAATTTTATAACAACAGAAAGGATTTGTCAGAAAATTTATGGATTGGGATTATGCAGTCCGATTTAATTGAGTTAATCATGCAATGATTTTGGAATAGCTAAGTATTGCACAGGGTTTAATCACGAAAAACAAGTATTTTTCGAAGCCGTTGGAGATATAAAGATGGTTTAATCAGAAAAGAAGTGCTAGTTTACGTTGTTACTATGTATATTAACTGAAACCTTACAAATTGTATCCAGTTCCTGAAATATCCCAAGATATCTAAAAAAATTTAATTATATCTTTGCTATTAATAATTTTAGCATTGATCGAGTAAAATTAAAAGAAAAATTTAACAGTGACAACAAAATTGAATCATTTTTTAATTACGTTTCCAGGATGTGGATCTAGCTTATTATAAGAGATACAGGTTTGTTTAAATTAGATGAATTATTCCTAAGTATAAGAGGAGCTACAATCAAATTTTTAAAGTACAAAATTCCTCGTACAGATGTTATAGCAGAAAATATAAAAATAACTTTTTTGTCTTAATCATTAAAACAATTTTATTTGTACCTTCTAAAGGTACTTTTTTATTAATGTAACTACTATCTTAGATTTTTTTAAATCACTTTTCATTTTTGAGATATTACCCCAAATTTCAGTTTTTCTTATGGACCGTCAAGTTAGCTTTGGAATAGTTCGATGTGCTTTTTTTTACTTCTTTCTAACGATATATGTTACATATATCTATTTTTGAAAATAACTTTAACGATGTTATTCTAAGTTAGCTATGAAACTATACACAACTATACACAAAAAGGGTGACAAAAATAAATGCGAAAACTATCGCGGAATAGCAGTTACAAGCTCCATGAGTAGACTATACGGTAAAATTATAAAAAACAGAATAGAAAAAGAATATCAACACATGGAAGCTGAAGAACAGGCAGGCTTCCGAGCAGGAAGGTCAACAATTGATCATGTGTTTTCCCTAACTCAAGTTATTGAAAAAAAGACTTCGCGAAATCAGGAAATCCACCTACTGTTCGTGGATTTAAAAAAAGCATATGACAATGTTCCTCTAAGTAAGATCTGGCAAACTTTGGAAGGAACCAACATTAATGTCGAACTGATAAACGCTGTGAAAACGCTTTATTACCAACCTACAATAAAAATTAAAGTCGGAAAACAAATAACATCAGGTTTCATATCGTCAAAGGGATTAAAGCAAGGTTGCTGTACATCACCAACCCTCTTCAAAATATACCTCGAAGAGGTTTTAAAACACTGGAAGAAGAAGTGTGGGGCAATGGGTGTACCCCTCACCGATACCATACTTTATACACTATGCTTTGCAGATGATCAAGTGGTGGTGGCTCAGGAGTATGACGATTTGAACTATATGACGAGAAAACTTATCGAAGAATACAGAAAATGGGGTTTAGAAGTGAATTTTGAAAAGACCAAATATATGTGTATAGGTGGACAACAACAAGACCTAATACTAGAAGAGGGAGAACATATAAAAAATTGTAAAGAATACAAGTATCTGGGACTGAAGATTTCACGAGAGGGCACGCTGGACGATGCAGTTAAAGAGAGAAATAGGCTGGGAAGAGCAGCAATCTCGATGCTGAACAGTGTTATATGGGATAAAAAAATTACAAAGGAAAATAAAAAACTAATTTATAATACAGTAATAAAAAGCATTATAACCTACAGCTCAGAAGTATGGCCGCTAAAAAACAGAACAGAGAATATATTGAAAGCAACAGAAATGGATTTTTGGAGAAGAGCGGCAGGAAGATCAAGGAGAGAAAAAATAACAAACCAGCGTATAAGGGAAATAATGCATATTACACATACGATTACGGATGACATCAAAAATAAACAACTAATATGGTACGGACACGTACAGCGAATGGAGGAATATAGAATCCCTAAACAAATTCTAAACTGGCAGCCCAAAGGCAGAAGAAAACCAGGCAGACCAAGAAGAAGTTGGAGAGAAGGCATAGATAAGGACATCAGGGAGAGAGAACTAGAAGACGATACATGGAATGACCGAGAAAAATGGAAGCTGGAAATCGGAAAACGTCGGAGAACGTTATAAACCGATATATATATATATATATAGCTATGAAACCTATTAAACAGGCAAGTTGGCTTTGGAATAGTTCAATGTGCTTTTTTCTCCTGTTTCTAACGATAAATCTTTTGTTGTATCTATTTAAATAAACAAATCTGAAAATCAAGAAAAACCGTATTTTACTAATATTATTCTAAGTTAGCCATGAAACATGCACGTTAGCTCTCTAATGATATACTCCTATTACTTGTCATATCTTTTTGAATAAATAAATTGGAAAATAAAGAAAAACCGCATATTATCAATATGATTCTAAGTTAGCTATGAAACATGATAACTAACTTACAAGGGAGGGTCACGATACGTTGTCGCTAGAATTTGATTAAGGCTGTGTTTATTGCATCAAGGACATCAAAACTAAATGTTTCCAGAGTTAGTACCAGTGCCACTGACCATTTTCTTCGGAAAAGTGGAGTTCAGTTTTTCCCCTGTTTTACCGAAGAAAATGGTCAGTGGCACTGGTACTAACTCTGGAAACATTTAGTTTTGATGTATTTGATGCAATAAACACAGCCTTAATCAAATTCTAGCGACAACGTATCGTAACCTTCCCTGGTTAGAATTATGTTGAAAAAATATGTTTTATTTTTATTTTCCGGGTTATTTATTTAAACAGATATGACAAGTGATATATCATAAGAAAGAGGAGAAAAAAACACAATTAACTACTGCAAAACCAACTTGCCTGTTTAACATGTTTCATAGCTAACTTAGAGTATTATCGGTAAAATACGTTTTTTTTTAAATTTTCCAAGTTATTTATAAAAACAGATCTGACAAAAGATATATCGTTAAAAAAAGGGCAAAAAACACATTTCACTATTCCAAACTCAATTTGCCGGTTTTATAGGTTTCATGGCTAACTTAGAACAATATCGGTTAAATACTTTTTTTGTAGTTTTTTATAAAAACAGACATGTGATGTATCGTTAGAAAGAGGAAAAGACAGCGCATCGAAATATTCCAAAGTCGTTAACCCATAAGAAAAACTGAAATTTGGGGTAATATCTCAAAAATGAAAAGTGATAAAAAAAATCAAGGATAATAGTCACATTCAACATAAAAAAGTACCTTCAGAAGGTACAAATAAAATTGATTTTTAATGATTAAGACAAAAAAGTTATGAGAGAAAAAAGAAATTCGACATTTTCATATTTTTTGCTATAACAGCTGAAGTACGAGCAATTTTGTATTTTTAAAAATTGATTGTAGCTTCTCTCATACTATGGAATAATTAATCTAATTTAAACAAACCTGTATCTCTTATAATAAGCGAGATCCCCATGCTGGAAATGTATTCTGGGACACCCTGTACAGCTTTAAATCTGGAAACAAGTAATAAAAAAACTGAACGCCTTGTGTCAAGTTTTTTTGCAATAAGTATTAAAAATTAAAATAAATAGTATGCGGAAACGTTTACCCTACCTATAAATTTTTAAAAAAAATTGTTTAGCGAATAAAACTTTATTCTGTTCAGAAGCGTTAGGTTATAAAAATTGAGACATTCTTGATACGAGGAGATGGATATCAGGAATTTAAAAGTAAATTACTGACGATGCCAAGATTGCTAAGCCGAAGTGGTTTTTATATAGGTGTCATAAACAAGCAAAAATTGTGTAATATAATGTTACGGTGGTTTTTTGCAACATATAAGTGTTGTAAGCGTGATATAAAGCTATAAAGTGGCAGGAAACAGTAGCTTAATATTTTGGCAGAAGGAAGAACGTTTACGCTGGCTTTTAGAGTCAGGCGCCAGAAAATACTACAACTGTATAATTTATTAATAATTTATCAGTTTATAAACTTCTCCCGAAAACTCTAATAGTAAAATTATTTTTCTGCGATTAATATCATCAAGATTGCACAAATAAGTAGCAAAGTTAATTAACAAATTTAACCCTTACTTTCTGGAATTATAGTGAAGGTATCTTGAACAATGTTTGAAATGTTTTTCTTGTTTAAATAAGCAGAAATTCTGCAGGATGAATATTTTAATGAATTAAATAATTTTTAGATGGTTTCGCTTGTTATTTCAGAGCGATGTTAAATATTCATTTAGCTTGATATTATAACAAGAAACAAATTAATTACAGAAGAGCATTACAAATAGATTTTATAATAATCGCTTAGAGATTTGTTTACTAATTAATAAATGTAAAATTTCAATTTTAAATAGTGTTTTCAAAAGATTATACTGTGATATCAAAAATTATCTAGGTCAAAGCTAGTCATGGGATGAAAAACTGTCAGCTTTTGTGATAATTTGGTCAAAGTTTTTTAAGTAAAGAATCATGCTGACATCATCTGCAATAATGTGCAAATGTGTTATTAATTCTAGAGATAAAATAATAATAAATACAAAGTTCAAAATTAAAATACAAAGCATTTGGCAGCATACTGGCGTTATGATTGCACATCCTTCAACAAATCTTTGCTTCAGTTCTTGCAAATTAGCTGCAGGATTTCTGAAAATCTTTTTTTTTTAAGTAAGGGAACACGAGATAGTCTTTATGGTCAAACAAGGTGACTTCGGGGCGAACTCGACTCGTGTATGCAAACTTATCAGTATCAAAAAATTTGCTACAGTTTTTCGTGTCGTATGTGCTGGTCCACCGTCCTACTAAAATAGTTCTGCTGAAGTTTATCATCTAGTAGTATTTTAAAGAAATTCAGTCAAAATGTTGTTTCTCTACTTCTCAGCGTTGACGGTAACATCCAAACACCAATTTTTTGAGCATGTAGTGAAGAATACACCAAAAATATGTGGATTATCATGCATAGAAATCCTTTGGTCTGGAAGTGCTCCCGAAAATCGTTCAAACATAAATGCTGACTAAATTTCCAAATTCTATTAAATAGCACATCAGTTCGAAAATAGGCTGTGGTGAAAATCATAAATAAAATGATTCAAAAACTACATATGATTACAATAGAAAGAAACCAGAACTGCTTTACAAGTGTTGAAAATAAAAAAATGATTGACATAAATGCACGATACTACTAGCATCGACCATCAGCACCTTTGTTCCATATAATTTTTGATATCACGGTATTTAATTAGCAATCTTTATACTGCTTTCTATACAGAGAAATTGTGGTTTATTTGCTCACAAGAGAGGGTCACAATACGTTGTTGTTAGAATTTGATTAAGGCTATTTTATTGCATTAAGAGCATCAAAACTAAATGTTTTCCAGAGTTATACGTGCCACTGGCCATTTTCTTCGAAAAAATAGGGGGAAAACTGAAAAATTGGTATAAAAAGATCATTTTTGCGATCGCGTTGGCCATGAAACGGTCAAAGACAAAATCAAAATTCTCCTATTTGCCAATGCGAGCATCTTTTGCAAGTAGAATGGTGCAAAGCTTTTGAAAAAATCTTGAACAGTTCCGGAGAAAAACGTCAAAAACGAAACCCCTGCATAAGCGTTATGATTTGAGAAGTTGTGGTATATCTGTATAACTATATCTATGGAACTTGCATAGGCGTTTAACATAGGGAAAACCGTTTTTACAAAGGCTTCGTTTTTTGCGTTTTTCTCCGGAACCGTTTACGATTTTTTCATAAACTTTGCACCATTTTACTTGCAAAGGATGCGCGTATTGGTAAATAGAAAATTTAGATTTTGTCTCTGACGGTTTCATGGCCAACGCGATCGCAAAAATTACTGTTATTATTTAGCTTTTCAGTTTTTCCCCAATCTTTTAAAACAAAATGGCCAGTGGCACGTATAACTCTGAAAAACATTGAGTTTTGATGTTCTTGATCCAATAAACATAGCCTTAATCAAATTTTAGCGACAACGTATGGTGACCTTCCCTTGTAGGTAACAACACAAGCGATACTTTAAGAGTTTCGTTTATTGTTATTGAACATTTATCATTTTATTTGATTGTGATAATAGCTTATTAGTTTAATTTTAAAAGGCTTTTTGCCATGTTAAAAACAAAGTAGTATTTATAGTCAAGTAAGAGGTCATATATCATTTCAGAGTGAGGCAAAACTAAGTTATTATAAACACCTAGTATTGACTTTTTATAATTAATAAAAAATTGCTTCAATAATACGTTTTTAATTTGTATTCATTTTAAGTGTAATTAAGTGGTATTGAACAAGCAAAACTCGAGAATTTTATAATGTTGTGTTAACAGTTTTAGCAAAATTAATAAAAATGATTAAAATTTAAATTTAATGCCGTTAAAAATGTTTTTTTTTAGTACCAAGATATGAATTTTTTAAATCGTTTCTTATATAATTACGTTTACGAATAGTTTTCGATGTAATAAATCTTAAATATCTCTTACTTTTTAATCAACTTCCCAGCGCAATATTTATTTAAAAAAAACTCATTTTATACCCGCGCCGAAATGCAATTAACATCATTTTATTGTTAAAGCTTTAAAGTCCGCGTTAAATTGTTAGAGATGAAAAAGTACATAATTAAAGAATATAATGGAAGTTGCTTCTCTGTTTTGAGTAATTTAACCTAATTACTTTGAGTTCAAAGATTTGTGTGCTAACTTAAATTTTAAATTAGTTTTACATTTTGTTTTTCTAAAAGCACTGGCATTAACGTAGTTCTAATTGCTAACAGGCTTAAACGTTAAATTTATTACAATTTAATAGGATTGCGTAACGTAAATTACACGCAGAGTGGTAAAGATAGTGGTTATAGGAAGTCTTTTAAAGTTAAACAAATAAGCAAATTAGTTTCAGAACTTTAAGGACAAAAGCGATGTAATATTAGTTGGTTAAATATTTTTTTATGTAGTCTATTCCCAAAAGCTCAATTTAACTTGAAACTCCTTCCTTATAAAAATAAACTTGTATTTATAGTCATATACCAGTTATAAGGGAAAACAACTTTTTCTGGTACATTAATAATTTTATGAGCTATAAAAAAATCTATCAGGTCATATACCCGTTAAAATAGAGAGAAAAAAAGTTTCTTAGAAGATCCAAAACGTCGTGCTTAGTAGTGAGTTTCGAGTTGCTGCACAATTTCTTTTATTTAACAAAATCCGTATCCATGAGATCCCCATATATTGCAGGGTTATATTGGACACCCTGTATAATTTTATGATAGTGAAAGGCATTTATATTGAATCCGGATTATTTGGCTGGGGCATCGAGAGACCATCGTCACGGCCAAGTGAATAAGTTTATGCGGGACTCCACAGTTAGCTCAATAAAAGAGAGACAAATGGCGGGGCTACGAGACTCCCCATTCCTCAGCCCGCTATTGATCTCAGCAGGGGATGCATCAGGCTGCGAGACTGTGGTTGTACAGCGTACAGCACCGTACTCCTAAAGCTTCTCAGAACATTTCGCAAGTTTGAACTAGATATTAATGGGTCACCTAAAACCACATGTTACGGTAAGACCATAGAGGACTAACCAAATGATTTAAAATAAATGTCTACACCGAGACGGCCAACGACAAAACTTGGAAGTAATTATATGGTCCATTCGCAATGATTTCAAAATTGGCGTTTTTTTGGGTCTTAATAATAGCATTAAAAACGTTTGCTCCAGTAGAAAGTGAAATAAAAAACACATTTTCAGGTCAAAGTTTTTAAAAATTTGCCAAGTGTATAATGAAAAGTTTTGGTATTAGCCCAACTGTTGACCTACATTTATGAATTGCATAACGACTATTAGCTAGCTCAGAAACCGATTAAAACTATTTTTAATAGCTCTTCAAAGTTTTTAAAAGTACGTGTATACACTTCGATTTTTCCCCCTTAAAATCAAAAAATTTGGGCCTAATTGTTTGTAAAAATGTTAAACAACATTTATACCATCAATAATAACTATTAGTTTATCAAAAAACCAATTAATAATATTGGTAATAGTTCTAAATATAATATTTAAGATTTGATAAGCGTATACCTTTGGATTTTTGTGGTCTAGATATCAAAATTTTGCCTTAAGTCTAATTGTTGATAAACTTTAAACATTTATGTAATCCACAAAGACTAATAATTTGTTCAACACAGATTTAAAACATTTTCAATAAGTTTTTAAAGTTTTTAAAAGTTTGCCAAGTATACAGGGTGGTGCATTTTTCGATGCCCACCTTTGCTACAACATAACCTTTTTCTTTTGAAAAACTTGTTGAAATTTGTTGTGAAATCTACACAAATTTCTTTATTAAAATTTATAGTACAATTATCAACAATAAGAATCCCATACATGTTGCCACAACATGCATAGAACAAAAAGTATGAATAAATGTAGTGTTAAAATAGATTTTAAAATGATCAATAATCTGACTCAAATTATTTAATTATTGTGTTTCGTTAACGCAAGTAACAGTATTAAGGAAAATTTTGTTTTGCTTCCAAAACACTATTGACAGTGATGTAGTGGTTATTTTTTTATATTTCAACAAAAAACAAGAAAGAGAGGAGTCGTAACTAAGCTACGATAAAATTAATGAATTTTTGTTGTTGGTACAGGACGGGTAACGTTTTGTTTGCGATTTATTTCCCGAGACCCGTTCATGAAAGCAAATAAATCGATTTTAAATAAATATAACGTTATCTGATTGCAAGCGTTGTAAAATGAAAATGAAAGTTTATTTGTTTCAAGATACGCATCAATAAAGTTGAATGACATAGTTCTATAAATATAACCTAAATTGCGAAATTGTACCCGCTAGAAGAATGATAGATTTATCGAATAATGTTCCAGAAATTAATTTGCTTTTAAGTGTAGGTACTATAGTTAAACTTGAGGACATCAATTTACATGATAGTAGTCATAATCTTACAAAAATATTTTGCAGAAAATAGGTTTGGAAATGTTCAAAATAAGGTCTTTTTGGTGGTCTAGCATTTTTACGAGAAACTATTAAAATAAAAACTAAATGGTTTTTAATCAAATTACATATAAGTATCATTCAAATATTTTATGCTATTATTATGAAACGCGTTGGATTATTTCAACTTTCAAAAACGGTTAACTGTTTTCAGAATGGCTTGGCTTAGACTCGAATATATTTAACGTAAAACAATACAGCAAAAGTTTGCTATCAATTTGAGTAGGCGTGCTTAATTATGTTTAGGATAATTAATCACTTTAAAGCAACCACGACTTGATACAACAGAAACAGCATAATTACATTTGTTGATAAAAGAGTCATTGCTACAAAGGAAGTAGTCGAAATACACAATAACCTTAGTAGATTTTGGTTTAATCATACTAAAAGCCTAATATTAATTATTTATAATGCCTAACCGCAGCGAAATAAATTTCACCATAATAAAAGATTGTAACAACAAACAACGGTTTCCTTATTGATAAGAACTAACCATTAAATAAATAATTGTGGTCTTATAATAACAGTTTATCAAATGCGCTTATACCTTATATACAAATTTTGAATATTTTGGTAAATCGTTTTTTGGGTGTATCTACGGTTTAGCTAGTTAGCTAAACATGCTTTGGGGTATAATATAAATTATGCATTAGAATATTCCAAACGAGAAATCAAAACATGATAGCATTTATAAATGGTTGCCACGAGGAAATATTTACCGACAATACATATATCAAAGCTGAGGATATATATCAAATATCTCTAGTTTTACTGTCTTTTCGAGTTTCATTTATAGATTCACGTCCTCAATTTGTTATCGTGTTGGCGCGAAGATAATCGACCAAGAAAGAAACCTGCTCTAATAAAAACTAAATTTGATTTATGACAAGTATAATATATTACAATAAAACAGGATATTTCTACGTCGACTATTGAGGAATTTTATTAATATTTTTGATTCAATTTCAAACTTATTTCTAATAGAATTAAAAACATGGGGTTAGTTTTATTATAAGTCTTATTAGAAGGAAAAAAGTATGGTAAATAAAAGCTTTTAGTGAAGAAGACTGGAATATAAACTTTTTTTAAATTAATTTCATTTTGGGTTTTTGGCTTTGCTACAATATTAGTCTGGAGGACAGCAAAATTATAAAATAATTTATATTTTAAAGTATTTTATTTACAAAAATGTAAAAATTACAATCAATTTTTTAGTCGAATGCCCTTTTGACTTGCAACACTGTTGAAATGATATTACATGGCTTACATGTTCAAGCCAATATTACCCTTTAATTTTAGGAGTAAGTACTGCATAGCCTATTATGGGACCGAATAATAACTCAAAACACGAAAAATCTACAAAACAATAGTCAAATGTGATAAAAATTACGGGAAATACGTCAGTCGGAGAAGTCGAAGATCAATGTCACAGAAATGGACTGTTGGCGACGATACTGTGGCTATACTGGAACAGACAAGAAGAGAAACAAAGATATACGAGAATATTTGGGTATAGATTAATACATTATAATGTCAATAGAATTTAAAAGACCAAAATGGTATAGATACGTACCTACAAAAAATAAATAAAGACAGATTGCCCAAAAATATATGGAAGGGGGTGCCGCTATATACAAGAGGAAAAAACCGAAAAAGAACGAGTTGAGGTCTCGAAGTAAAGGAAATAATGGCTGCAAGAGACGACAACAGCTGTAATCTAACTCGCATATTAGATATATAGGAGTACTAAAAATCAGGGATGGGGAGTCGGCAAATAAATAAACGACTTCCAATTATCGACTTTCGACTCGGTATTTTTTTAAATCGACTCCGACTCCCGACTCTCTACTCCGACTCTTGACTCCGACTCCTGACTCCGACTCCCGACTCCGACTCTCGACCCGACTCCCGACTCCGACTCCCGACTCCGACTCGCGACTCCGACTCGCGACTCCGACTCGCGACTCCGACTCGCGATTCCGACTCCCGACCTCGACTCCCGACCTCGACTCCCGACTCCGACTCCGACTCCGACTCCGACTCCGACTCCGACTCCCGAATCCGACTCCCGACTCCGACTGTCAATAATGCACTTTAAAGAATATTAAGAAAAACCGGAATTGAATATTTTCAATTTCGTTTCCGTTCTTGAACAAAAACAAAGTTGTTTTCGGTTCCTTTTTTAAAAAGTTCGCTAAATATCTTTTTGGTTTTCGTTTTCATTCTGTTCTCATCCTAAATAAATACTGAATCAAAGAGTCGAGAGTCGACAGTTTTTTAGACTCCTGACTTCTCGACTCCCGACCCCGACTGCGACTCCCCATTCCTGCTAAAAATCATATTTGACACTTTCAGAATACTGCAGTTTATATCTTTACAAGTGTTTATTCGTTTATTTAAAATAGATGTATTTATGTTAAAACATCTCCCACCAGTTTACGTTTATAAACAATCTTTTGTTTCAGTCACCCTCAGGACAACCCGATCTTAAAAGCCAGTTATTGACAAAATACAAAATTTTAAACTAAAACTGCGTTTTGAAATATCAGCTGCATTATTCTCAAAAGAAAAAGTCAGAGCTAACGTTGTCACGTCCCTTAAACTTGGAGTGCTTGTACTTGTTGAAAAGTGGTTAATGGCAATTGCGACAGAAAGCATGACAGTAAAAAGCAATAAAACGAACATAAGTAAGCACACAACCATTATAGAGCATAAAAGAGTGGTTTTGTTAAGTTTGGGAATAAAGATACGATGTGTCTAACTGTAAAGAAATAGTTAAAGCAACAAACTTAAAAAATGTAAACAAGTTTAACTAAAAATCCATTCTTTTTTATAAAAAATGTCTTAAGGGTTTTTTTCTTGACAGTCGTTATCTATTTATAATTAAAATTTCTAATAAATAAAATTGCTGCTAGCAAAGATACGATAGTTTCAAAATTAATCTAGCATTTCTACAAGATTCTTACAAAATATAACTTATCTGCTTTTACCTTTCTTATATTACCCAAATAAATTACTTAAAAATAAGATAAGTATGCTAGTGATTTCAAAATTTCATAATTGCGAAATTAATCTGAATCGTAAGTCAAAACCAAAATTTTGAATCAACTTTTTTCATTAAGATATTAAAAACAGTTAAAAAAGTTAAATTTTAAAAATACCATAAAACAATTAACACGTTCAGCGCCGGCCATGAATTTATAGGCGCATTCGTAGGCCCGGCCTATATTTTATATAAAGTTCATTCAACGCACCACTTGAAATTCAGAACCTCATATGAAGCGCCAGTGAAACAGCAACGTATGCGTCCGCGGCGCTGAACGTGTTAAGCACAAACTGGAAAATTACAATTAAAAATTGCAAGAGCTTCCTTATTGGTATTGTATTGTTACTTTTTTTACAAGAACTCTTTGTGAAGCACATTTTAGTTTAATTTTAATAGAATAATATAAATAGAGCTATATTCAATGTATGTTTATTATTATATCAGCTCATTTAGAAGGCAGTTTTTATTTTCGCCATACGTCGTATGAAGAAAGTATTGTGATCGCGAAAATTTTCGAATTCCAGATTTTGACGGATATACACGTTTTGAGGTCCCCTAAACCGTTTTGACTACTTTGACGATAAACACGCAAGGATACTAAACTAATAGGATGGCCCATCCGACGAAATTGGTAAACATATCGATGACGAAAGAGTGATATTAATGACGTCACCTATGACGTCCTACAAATGTTATTTATAACGTGACAGATGTGTCCTATGTCACATACCTATGTATAAAACGTTCAGGTTTATGTAAATCGACCCATTTGGTTTATAAGAAATCTTATCTTATTTGTCAATGAAATTAACAAAAACAAATCTTTAAAAAAAATATATTTTTGTAGAGCTATTCAATTAATGTCATCTAGCTATACTTTGGAACTTGTTATGTAACATAAAATCTAAGACATCGGTTTAAATATGTTTGTGTTATTAATGACGTCAATTCCGGAAAGCTCAGTAATACATTAGTCTTATGGGAATAGGCCATCCTATTAGTTTACTATCCTTGATAAACACGTGCATGAAACTTTATTTTGACAGACGTCACTTAAATCATGTTGACAAACGTCATTAACGTCATATTGACAGACGTCATTGACAAAATTGAGATTTGGTAGAACGCCTGGAGCGGCACTTTAAACTTTTTATACCCGCTAGTACACAAACACATACGGACATGAATACAATATACGGCGAAATTCATTTGGTCACACGCCAGTTTATTTTTTAATGTTGTTAAACTATAACTTTTCAAACATTAATTAGTATTTATGGGGCGCAAATTATGTCAAAAAGATGTGGTATCTACTTATTTTTACTCTTAGAACTTCTTATGTATCAAAACTTTTACAGACTGCCTGTCCTATATCAAAAGTTAACATTTATTTTCCTTCCTTGTATCTAAACTTGTCTAGCAAAATGTTCTTCATATTAGCACTACTATAAAAAATTAATAATAGCTACCCGTTGTTTACAAGCAGCACTTAATATCTGCGTCTGACATTGACACACACTTCTAGATCTTAATTGTGGCTTCTGTATAGTTTCATCTTTTTAAATAACAACAGACGTTAATTTGTTAAAGCAGCAAATAAAGTTTATAAAAAAGTGCTTCAGAAAAATTAAATGAATTAATTATTGTTGTTTAATGAAATAAAATTTCCAGTGCCCACGATTCACGTAAATTAAACAATTGCATTTTATGAATTTATTTAGTTGGTGATAAATTATTCTCTGTTTTGCATTTTTGTTTTGATATTTATGTTGCATGCGATGTGTTCACCGATCCGAATAGTAGTTTCAATATTTATTCGTTTAACTCATGTTGTGACAAACGTAGCATTCCAATTATTTATGTTTTAATTTGGTGTGTGTTTGACTGTGACGTAATGTGATATTTCACCAGACATCAATTATTTTTATTTTACATCAATATTATTTCATTTACTTTTAAATGAATAACATTGCAACAAATGCTGATGGATCAGTTACTAAATATGTAACACTTTAAAAGGGCCAGGTTATGAGGATTTCAACTTTAGTAAAACACATTAACCTTAAAATATTACGGTCATAACTTGGGTGGATTTGTTGATAAATTTGCACATCTTAAGTAGAACATATCACTCGTACGCATGACAACAGGGAACCAAAAATTTTGGACGGTCGCGCTTAGGTGGTTAAGAGCCAACCACCAAAAAATGTACTGAAATGTGGTACAAGTTACGAAGGTTTTTTCATTCGTTGTTGAGTTACACATTAAAAATATTTAAACATAAGATAAACAACAATATACAACATATAACTTAAAAACCGGAAATAATAGAATATTTTTGAAAACCTTTCTGAGTTTGTCTCAAAAAATTGCACATTATTGGTAAGTTAACCGTTTATCTATCTTGAATATTAACCGATATACCTATTTAATCCCATCGAATTTGGACATCCCTGTACTTGTCTAGCATAAAATGTATCTCGACAAACAAAATTAATTTTAAACTTCACACAAACAGATGATCAATAAATTTTCTACAAGCACCTTCTTCATTTAACCCTTCACGAAACAAAATTTCGTTTAGTTCAATTTTTGCGAGTTCATCATATTATTTAAAAACGCAAAGAATTTTTGGTGTTTTAGTCTTTTTTTATTTGTTACTGAAATAACCAGGCAATAATTGAAAGCAAATAACGTGGTTATTCCATTAAAACTACGCGTAACGTTCCAATGTTTTCTGCTGTGGAGCCTGAAGCGGTGAAACTGGAAAACGACAAAATATTTTGTGTCATGCACGCAGCTATTGGAGAAATTGTGAGTAAACAAAAAAATAATTTAGAGTATCGTGGGTTGTCAAAGTAAATAATATATTTATGACCAGGGACTAAAAACGAAAAAAATTTCGTTCGTTTCTGTTCGGAACGAAAAAGAAATATATCGTTTTCGTTCTTTTCGTTCTAACCGAAAAAATTCCTTTTTCGTTTTCGTGAACCGAAATAATAACGGTTAAACCGGTTTTACAATTTTTTTTGTCGTCAAAAAATTGAGGACTTTAATTTTTTTTTCAAGTCACTACAACCCTCTATAAATACGATAACAATATTTGCGTTTCCACTAACATATATACGATGACGATGGGTTTTGATGCTCACGGACAGCATATTTTAGACTGGCGAACCGCCGCCATATTAAATTTACCAAATCGTTAAACACGTTTACATTTAACCATTTTATTTAGTAGAACACCCGTAAGGTACTAAAAATCTATGAATTTGAATTAAATTAGATCCTGCTGTAATTATTTAAAAAGACAAAAAAATTAATTCAAGTGGATTGTTCACTATATGTTCTCATGAGTGTTATAAATAAAAAATATATTAAAAGAAAACTTATTTTAACTCTAAACGCAAATAAAACATACCCATTAATAATATATAAAAAATTAACTTGAAATATACTTTAAATTAATAGTTTGTACATACTGCACAATAAACATTTTCACAATCCATTCAATCTTACTAGCAACACATCTTCCAATAAATCTTCTTTTACATTAGTCCTTTTCGAAGTAAGAGTAAATTTAACTTTTATTAACTCTATAAACGCAAATAAAACATACACATTAATAATATATATCCAATCAAGTGTACAGAGGATATCTGTACCGTTAATTGTGTTACACGAAATTGCAAGTATAAACAATAAAGTTGTTAATACATATTCACGTAATTATATGGAGAAAAGTGAAGCTCACTTATTTCAAGTGAGATTTTTTACTGCCTCGTGGAGTCTCCCCAGCATAGAAGGTGAATTCGCGTTTGTGTTTAACAAATAAAATTTAAATGGTGATAAAACCGGTTAAAACCAGTTAAAACCGGTTTTGGAAAATATTTATTTCGTTTTCGTTCTTGAACGAAAAATAATAATTTCGTTTTCGTTTTCGTTCTTAAATTAATTTCGGTTAATTTCGTTTAACGTTTTTGTTTTCGTTCCGTTCTCATTCCCTGTTTATGACTAATATCAAAGATACGACACGCACAACGAGCCATATACTAAAAACTCATTGGGTAAAAGAACATTTTTTAATGGGACAACTATTTTTATAAACCGAATATTTGACATTTTAATGGGTTAATCAAAAGGGGCTTTAGAATTTTAAATGCCGATAACTATAGAGACCGGCTTTTAGTATTCTGGTGGAATTTCATTGACCCTAATTTAAGTTATACACAAGTCTAACAAAATGGCTTCCTGTCACAAGAACAACATATTGAAATCATTAAAACCTATTACGAAAATGGTCGTTCAATAAATGAAACCCATCGCAAAATTCGTAATTTTTTCGGTGCATTTATTCGTCCTATTCAACGAGCAATTCAAAATTGAGTAAAAAAAATGTAAGAAACTGGATCAGTTCACAAAAAAACAACTTCAGGGACACCACAAACTGCACGCTCTGCTGAGAACATTGCTACTGTATGTAAAGTATCGCAAATGACCCATCAAAATCAATGTTATACGTATATACCTATGTTATATGTTGAAATAAATCATCCTAAAGCTCCTTTTGGAAAACCCCTCATATTCATAAAACGAAGTGTTAAATTTAGCTGCCAATACTTAAATTAATTAAAATGTAATAAAAATACGATTTCATTTAAAATTCTACCAAAATTGTGGATTGTTTGTTTGATCGACGTAAGCACAATCTTTTAGTGCAAAAATTTAAGATGTCGATTAAAATAAATGAGAAAGTTGTTGATGGTTGAAGCTTAAAAGACCATGCTAGATTTCTGTTGGATTTTTTTTGGCATACACAAAACCTTGCCTTAATTTAACTGACTTTGTAGCTCTTAAGATAGACGAGATCACATCGGCAAGACACGAGATATTGATCACCCTGTACACTTAACGCATCTTATGATTATATTGTTATCGATTTTTGGACAGGGTCAAGGGTCTACGGTCTCTTTCTTTTAAATTACGACATCATGGGTGAACTTCTCATTCAACAATCGACCCGACCGTCTTTTTCGTTCCCTTGCACACAACTCTTGTAAAATATTTTCATAAAATTTCACGATAAGACACGTAATGGTAATAAATATCAAAACATGAGCATATCATGACTGAGGCGTTGCTAAGTTTCATAAAAACTTTAAAGTAGCAGTGGTTACCTGAGAAATAATAAAAGAGAGAATGATTTATACACATCTCATAAATATTTACAAACCAAGCAACAAAATGTAAAAGAGAGAAATTAAAATTGCGAGTAAAGCTAATATTAGACGTTGCGATTTTTTTTCCATGTGTAAGAATAATATTTTACATCTTGTAAAACAAATACAAGACCCCTATTACACATTGCGATTTTTTTTGCGTATGATTCGAAATCTCCACTGCGCTGCACAATTTATCTGACATTTAAATGACAACCGGCTGTCAGTTAGCCGCATCATTACCATAACATAACCTACATATCTGCATTTTTACTAATGTGGTCTGTTTACTACACGGTCTACTACACAGGTTAGGAAGCCTGTCAAAAAATCTGGAACTTTTCGACATAAATTTCCGCTAGGTGGCGATAAGTCTAAGAACCATTCGCCATAAAAATCCGTTAGATGGCGATTATGTTTAAGAACACATTTTGAACAAAACTGACTTAAAAATTCGGTTAAAACATTTTTATGTACGTCATCTGATTGATTAAATTTGAATTTTTTAAGCGAGAGCTTATAAATCTTGCTGACTGTCAAAATCTTGTGCACGAACCGGTTCTTGGACTTATCGCCATCTAGCGATAATTTTTGGCGAACGGTTCTTAGACTTATCGCCATCTGTGGGATAATTTACGGAACTAGTTACCGGCCTCAGTCGGTTTTATATGGGAGTTTCCGAACCTGTGTAGTAGACCGTGGTTTACTACAATCGCAAAATGTGTATCGTGTCAAAAAATTAGAAAAAAATATACTTTGTAGGTTATGTGATCCTTTTGACAACACAGTGGCACAAAAATTACCAGAAGTTACTAAAAATGTAATAAAATACGCTTGTTTGACCTTGAAAAATTAGAGCATGTTTAATAGAATAAAATCCTATGACATTTAAAATCCGTTGCGATTTTTTTTCCTATGCTCATATTAGACGTTGCGATTTTTCTTACAAATCATTTTTCCACAACGCAAAACCAAAAAATCGCAACGTCTAAATGGGCATAGGAAAAAAAATCGCAACGGATTTTAAATGCCATAGGATTTTATTGTATTGAACATGCTCTAATTTTTCAAGGTCAAACAAGCGTATTTTATTAAGTTTTTAGTAACTTTTGGTAATTTTTGTGCCACTTTGTTGTCAAAAGGATCACATAACCTACAAAGTATACTTTTTCTTAATTTTTTGACACGATACACATTTTTCGATTGTGGTTAACTGATCACAGTACTAAAATTGCAGATATGTAGGTTATTATTGGTTATTATGCGGTTAACTGCCGGTTGGCTGTCATTTAAATGTCAGATAAATTGTGCAGCGCAGTGGCGATTTCGAATCGTACGCAAAAAAATCGCAACGTGTAATGGGGGTCTTGTATTTATTTTACAAGCTGTAAAATATTTTTCTTACAGATGGAAAAAAAATCGCAACGTCTAATATTAGCTTTAGTTGAAACACGTGTTTGTATAATAATTCATTGTTCATTTTGTGGTCTGTGTTACAGGAAATGATCCGTATTGTGTGCACATTTAATTAAACAGTATCGAAGTCGCAATGAGTTTAGAATTATTTAATTCAATATTATCGTACAATAAAACCTACACTAACAGTCTTGTTTTGACAGAAATAATGTAATTATGAGGACCTTAAGGACTCATTCGTGTTGCAGCACGGCCAATTTCAAATCGTAATAATGATCTCTATTTGATATTTTAAAATTAAATAAGGACATAAGCAACGAAATTTAACAAATTCTAAATGCTGTATTAAACATTATATCGCAATAAGTGTGCTATAAAACGTGAATAAGAAGATAAATGTTTTAAATAAATTCGTACGAAAAACACATGTCCAACAAATAAACAGTACTGCTAAACAATTCCCTTTGAATTACTGAGAGTAAATTTAAAAAAAAAACATTATTGAGTAAAGCGAACCTTTGATTTGTAGAAGATACGAATTTAAATGAAAAAGCTTGTGCAGGAGATAGCTAAGGTGAAAAGTTGCTACGATAGAAAAATCTAGCACTTAATGGTAAGTTCGTCACACAACAATTTAGATGATTATTTTAATTCTGCCAATTAAGGCGACAGTTGTTGTTAATATGTCATGGGTGAGTAGGTATTCTTATTCATTTCTTAAAGAAAAAAAAACAGATGTTGCGATTGTTTTATAGCAAACAAAAAGTGAAAACCCCAAGATATTCAATAATATATGAGATGTACATAACAATATCCTCGAGTTTAGATAAAACAAAACGGTTTGACGTATAAATGACGTGAAAAATAAATAAAGATTAAAATTGCATGCATTCTGAGTACGTGAGCATCCCCTCTAGTGATTTTGATAACAGAAAGACGATGCAATAAATTGAATTTTGGTGAAATATTTTACGTTTCTACGTATATTGGAGTATCGGCAAAACGTTTGAATCAGTTTTATTGTCAGAATGTTACTAAAGCGTTAAACATCATAAAAACTTATAGGTATTCGGATCCTCTTTTGAAGTGTTTTAGATTGGAGCCGTTTAAAAATGGACATTGCAAAAGCATCTGTTCTATTACTCATAATAAAAGCGTAAACAATAATAACTACGACATATTTTAAAGACTTTGTAAACTGAGCATGTGATACAACGGTGTCTTAGAGATGTGCATCCATCTTTGATGACATATCACCCGTCCGCCTCAAAACTGATGTTTCAAACGGTCAAGCAATATATTTGTCGTTTAAAATTTGACATAAATCGACAATTTCGGACTGAATTGCGTTGAACTGTCGTTGGATCGGACAAAAAAACTTTAGAGCGGCGTAACAGCTTCTATTAATCAAACAAAAATGCGAAATAGGATGAGAGATAGCTCAGTATAGGCCTTTATTACCTACTACGCAGACTCCCGTTTAACGTAACTGCGAAAAGCCAATTGATATTCGAGAATATTGAATAGCTACATGCGAGAAGAGTGGCGATAAGAGGTTTCAGCAAGATGGCGCCCCACCTCATTCATTCGGTAAAATGAGAAACGCGTTTAAGTGTCTAGTCCAGGGGTTCCCAAAGTACAGCCCGCGGGACAAATGCGGCCCGCTGACCCTAAAAATACGGCTCGCGCGATGTCAGACCATCTGCCATCTTGAAATCATACCAAATAGTTTTCTTTTTACAAAAAAAAAATATATATACAGGGTGTCCCAGCCAAGACGAATTATTCGATAGCTCTGTTATTAGTAATAACATTAAAAAAAGTTCAATATAAAAGTTGTTTGTAGTCATTTACTACATAACCTAAAATTATTTTCAACTATAGGTACACAGTGTTTTGTTTTTGCGCTCTGATACTAAACATTGTTTTTTTTATATGGAACACCCTATATATTTTGTAATTTTTGGATGTAAAAGTAAATTTTCTTTCAAAAATATTATAGGTTGTTTATGTCTAAAATGAACCGTTTTTGAGTTATTAACGTTTTTTTGAAAATTTTGACAGATGCAGACCTTTATAAAAATATTTATATTTATTAACATAACAACGCCAGAGCAATTTACTCTGGTAATTTATTAGACAATAGTGTCATAGTGATTGTTGACTAGTTACGTTTTTAAAATAATATACAGGGTGTTCGTTATGCTCGGTCCATTTCGCTAAACTTTAAACGCATATAAATCTTTTTTTTTATGGAACACCCTATATATTTTTACATTTTAAAGTTGTTTTATGTCTAAATATAATATTTTTGAAGTTATTTCGTTTCTTATGATTATTTGCCAGTATTTTACCTAAAATATCGGTAGTAGCCTTTGAAAATTCAAAACAATTTGTAGGAACTGTCAACCAGAACAGTTAATCGGCACAATTTAAACTATTATGCCACTAAAAATCCATATTTTTTAAGAACTGTAGATACACAGCATTCTGGTATTATTTGCTGCCATGTATGCTGTGTATCTACAGGTCTTAAAAAATATGGATTTTTAGTGGCATAATAGTTTAAATTGTGCCGATTAACTTTTCTGGTTGACAGTTCATACAAATTGTTTTGAATTTTCAAAGGCTACTACCGATATTTTAGGTAAAATACTCGCAAATAATCATAAGAAACGAAATAATTCCAAAAATATTATATTTAGACATAAAACATGCTTATCAACTTTGAAAGATAGTTAAATTTTCTACAAGAAATTGTAAAAATATATAGGGTGTTCCATTACAAAAAAATGACTTATAGGCGTTTAAAGTTTAGCGAAATGGACCGAGTATAACGAACACCCTGTATATTATTTTTAAAATGTAACTAGTCAACAATCACTATGACACTATTGTCTAATAAATTACCTGAGTAAATTGCTCTGGTGTTGTTACGTTTATAAATATAAATATTTTTAAAAAGGTCTGCATCTGTCAAAATTTTCAAAAAAACGTTAATAACCCAAAAACGGTTCATTTTAGACATAAATAACCTATATTATTTTTGAAAGGAAATTTAATTTCACATCCAAAAGTTACAAAATATACAGGGTGTTTCATATAAAAAACAATATTTGATATCAGAGCGCAAAAACAAAACACTGTGTATAGATGAAAATAATTTTAGGTTATGTAGTAAATGATTACAAACAACTTTTATATTGAACTTTTTTAAATATTATAACTAATAACAGAGCTATCGAATAATTCGTCTTGGCTGGGACACCCTGTATATCAACTACCTACATATTTTGACATTTCGAGATTTTATCGGTTCTCCACGAACGAAGGTCTCGAAAACACTTCTTTTTTTTGGTCCGCCAAATATTCGGAGTCTACAATTTGTCCCGCTTGGTGGCCTGGTAAAAACTTTGGGAACCCCTGGTCTAGTCAATAGCTGCTGGATTGGTGGTCGATGCCTCACCAAAGTTGTCAAAAACTATTTACAAGGCGAGTCCAGGCAGTAAAAAAATCAAATCTAAATTAAAATATAAATAAGTTTTACTGTTAGTTTTCTTTCGTTCCCATAAGTTTACATCTTAAGCTATTTCTTAGCGCAATCGTCACTAGAGACATCTGCTATATAGGGACACTAGTGCATGGTATTCGGAAAACGTTGTTAGATATGATGATAATACATTTTTGAACTGATCATTATAAATTAGAAAATGATAATAATAAATTTATTTATTTATCCTATAAAATAGTTTATAGGAACTCAACGGTATTACGCTTGTTCTAATATTTTTCGTTATTAGATCAAGTTTACATGTTACTCATAATAGATAACCCAACCCCTTCCTCTTTAATTTTCCTGATAATCCCCAGAAAAGCAACCAAAAGCGAACAAATAAATAAGAAATTTCTATGTTGGATTATATTTTGTTCCATTTACAACTGCCTCGATTTCAATCAGTATGTTTCGTTTCAGACGCTTCGCTTTTTTTTGTATTTTATGAATCGGTGTGAACAATCCAGGTGGCTTGTATTAATCGTATTGATCACCACCACATCGTTATTTTACACCCCAACAGACAAACACCACCGGCTACTGGATTTATCGAGATCAACTAGTCCGACACCAGTTACACCAGTTGGAATGAGTTATTAATTAATTCTCAAAACAATTCTTATTTCAATTCTATAATAAAACATCAGCAGCTGTCTTATTACACATAAAAAGGAGAGCATTTCGGAGAACTGAAATCAGGAATAACGATATATGAAGATAAATAACAAAAAACATGAAACTGAATCAATACAAATAACTCAAACAATGGCAGGATTAGAAACATAAGGAGATTGCAAACGAATAACAGAAAAATGCTCAGATTTATGCTACACATCAGATGGTATTCAGCCAAAATAATGAAGTGTTTTATATTTCCACCAAAAACATCTTTCAAAATGCCTTTCGCTAGCAAAAACATTTCATAACTTAGTAAGAAATATAATACATTTATTTTTTATGATAATTAATTTGTCACTGTCTTGTAACAATACTGATAAGCCGATAAGTGGATCACTTGGTTCCAAAAATCAAAAATATTAAGACTCGAATAATATTTGTATTCCATTGTCATTTCTCCATTTTTCGAACACCAAACTGAGTTACACATAAAATAAATTTATGATGGATGATGCGTGATAAAAATGGCAATAAAATTTAAACACATGTGCTTTTAAAACTTTTGCTGCGTACATTATATTTGCAAAATTGCTATGCTGTGAAAACACACAATCAATTTTTTATTCTATTGTTTAAATGGGGGATTTTACAAACGTAAAAAGTATGGTTTTGTAGTTAAATGCAAATAAGGAACTACTTTTTCAATACTGTTTTTGACAAAAAGTTTGGATGCATCAAACACATTTTGTACAGAGCAAACTCTAGATCTAATCTGCGCTTATTTATCACAAATATAGCATAAGAGCGCACACCTGACATCTGTGATATAATTTGTTTAATTATTGGGCAGTTTTAAAGAATATTAACGTCGCCTGTAAAATATTTACTAAACTTGTTATTTATAGAAATGGATGCGATACTTTTGCCCAATCCTATGCGTATAGATTATCTTTTGAAAGGTTTATAAGTATATTATATTACTAAAGTAAATATATCATGGAAAAATGTTACATTTCGAATAAGGCTTTTTGTAGTGCCAAGTATAGCAAATATATGACCGAACGGAAATAAAATAGAACAAATTGTAAATATGTACGCTCTCGTGGGAGTCGACAAAAATCCGCCATATAAGCAGTATATCTATTGCATATAAAAAAAAGTTCGAAGGAAGCTGACACTGTGAGCGTGCGATTTCATCGCATTGTTGATTTTTATGTTTATGAAGTTTCGGAGATCCCTATAGGTGGGTTTAATATTCTTATGCCTGAAATAACAGTCAACCACGATTTTTGAGGTTTATCTCTAGAGCTAGGGTTAAAAAACCGATTAAGTTGCGTTTAGCAAAATATTTGTACTAATATAGCGGTGTAAGTATAGAAGTTGGCTTCGGAGACAACAAAAAAACACGGTTCTTTTGTTGTTGTGTTATACATTAAAGAGAACAGATGAAGCTCATTACTTTTATTTCATGCGATGGATAGCCAAACAAAAGAAAGAAGCTTTTTTAATTATAGTGGAATTGGTTCTAGTTTAGGGCGGCAAAAAGCAAGTTGTGTTGTATAATACTGTGGTTCTCAATCCGTAGTCCGCGAAACACTGGTGTTTCGTCAGGCCGTGTCATTGTTCCGCGAAATACCGGGCGTAAACAAAGTGTGGTACACTCCCTCTTTTTTCTTTAGTTGATTTTAGATTAATGAAATTTAAGCCTTTCGCCACTGTCGGGACAATATGTCCCAGGAGATTTTATAAATTACTTAGAGTTATAATACGTCCCAAAATTACATTACAAATGCATGTTGCAGTGTTTTTAAGGTTTATGCATGGTTTATGCGTACTATTTTGCTTATATAGGCAACCGTAATACATAGAAATTAACGGACATCAGAAATTTGAACTGTGTGTGGTAAGTTTGCGTATTTATTCGTTATAAGAAATCAAAAGATTTGCAAAGAAGCATGAAGCCAGGCTTCACCTACACGAAAATCCAGAAGTTCTCCAGCTGCTAGACAACCAAAACTTATGTCGTAGACTGAAGAGAACCAAACCGTTCGAACTTTCTAAGTGATCTGTGTAAAAGCAGAGCATTGTGCAAGTGTTAGTGTCTTTATTTCCCTAAGAATAACAAAGACAACTAAAATACGTCGCTGGACTGATTTTAGCTAAGTAACTTAGATTTAAGATTTAACAGATACAAACTAATGGTTGGTCTTACTTCTAGACCAGTTTTAGTGTTTAAACACCTAGTGTTTTAAATTAAAATAAAAAAAAAAATTTTTTTGGAGTTTTTTGTGTAGACAAGTAAGAATAAAGGTGATATAGTTAGTTTTTGATTAATTGGACGTACGAGGAATATAAGCTACCTAAGTAAAAATATCGTAATTATACTGAAGTAACTAAATATAATTTATATAAAATATTTATGGAAATATATGTCCCAATAGTATTTATAAACGGGACTATATGTATATCCCAACCGTGTTATATCTGTAAAAATATTTTTATTCATTTTCAGTATGAGCTTTGTTTTTTGCTATTTTTACTGCTACTTTCGTTTTCAATAAAGGTTTTTTGTAAAAAGATTGCAATTATTTCATACAATCCGGTCAAATAATCCCACGACAAACTACTATGAGACACATAATCCCACGATAAATTACTACTGGGACATATTATCCCAGGACATTTCAAAGGTCCTAATATATGTAAAAAAAAAATATTGCATTTTTATCATATTTATGACTGTATCTGTTGATACATTTGCTTTGCAATAAAATTTACAAAAAAAACATGTTCAGTGGTGAAAGGGTTAAGAATATATGTGAAAAAAATCGGATTTTTTAATTACATGCACACAATTGTTTCACTTCCGGTTTCGCCGGAAATGACCCCAACTTTGTTATTTTAAATGGAACACCCCGTGTATTTTTACATTTTTGGAAAGAGGAAGCGATTTTGAATACAACTGCACTATTTTGGTTAAGTTTTATGACCTCAAATAATTTTTGAACCAAAATTCAATTTTTTATTAAGTGTGCCGTGACTTGCATAAATTGAATTTTGGGAAGAAAAATTGTTTAAATAATTACATTTTGCTCTAAACTGGAATTTTAAAAAAATAGATAACAGTAGGTAGATGGTAAAAATTCATTTGAATAATTGGATTCACTATTTTTTTCTTTAAAAAAATAACGAAATTAAATGTTGCTATTATTACTATCCCTCAAAACAATTACAATCTGATTTGAAGTTTAAGATTTGCTACGTTAGTGCTAGTTTAATTTATTTTTGTGTCGAGTTAATCTTTAGTGTGAAAAAATAAAGTTATTAAATTTACCACAGTCCTATAAATCACCCAAAATATAGTTGCTGGGAGCGCGAGAAGGTGTACAGTTTTACTGTTCAAAATTATTTACTACAGGAAGTAGATGAGATATAGTTCCGTTACTATTTTGTCAGTTATTTGGTGCAACATGAATCAAAAGATGGCATTCTAGAAATTTCCAGCTGCTTTAATCTTGGCATACTTCATTGCATTACAAACAAACATAAGGTCATTAGGAATTTATGTTAAGAATTTAAACAAAGTATTTACTCTGATTTAATTTTTTTGGAACTATTTTATCATACGATAATGAAAATGAAGTGTGAACTATTAAAAAATTTTGTATTTTTGTAGCAGGACTTTTAACAATCGATAGAAAAACTTATTTTAAGGCGAATATTCCATATCAACATGGGTCCATAACCGCTTCATTTTAAAGATATAGGGTGTTGAAATTTTCGAAAAATATTAATAATTCTTGAATATTTAAACCAAATTTGGTATGAAGCCCCACCTTAAAGGTTACCACATTCTGTTGAATGTCAAGCAGCCCGACAAGCAACCAGTGGCGGTGTTGTGGGGGTTCAGTATCAATAAATTTTATGAAAAACTAGCACGGCCCTGTCAAAATCAAATTAAAACTAGTTTTTGGGTAGAGCGTTTTATTTTAAACAAAAAGTGTCTCTTGACTTTTCTTCGTATCTGTCACCGGTTGGCGCGAAATTTGATTTATTATACTATTTTCGCTAAAAATTTGCTCATAAATTCGATCTAAAAATATCGCTAAAATTCGAAATCAAGAAGTAATTATCGATTTTTGCAGTTTTTAATAGAAGAACATGCTTATAATGAGGGACCATGTTCCACTAAATTACCGATTAATGATCCACATTTTGAGCATTTAGATACTCTGCAACTTGCAATTTTCTGCTTTTCGCGATATTTTTACATCGAATTTATGAAGCTTCGCGAGAATAGTAGGTAAAATAAATCAAATTCTGCGCCAAACCGTGGCCGACACGAAGTAAAGTCAAGAGAAACTTTTTGTTTAAAATAAAATGCTCTACCCAAAAACAAGTTCGATTTTGATTTTGAACAGGGCCGTACTACTTTTTTTTAAATAAAATTCATTGTAATTGAACCCCCACAACTCCGCCACTGGTTGCTTGTGGGGCTTGATATTTTCACCGAATGTGGTAACCTGTAAGATGGTGCTGTATAGCAAATTTGGTTTAAATATATCTACTGGTTTGGAAACGGTTAAAAATTATCGTCATTTTTTCGAAACTTTCAACACCCTGTATCTTTAAAATGAAGCGTTTATGGACCCATGTTTATATGGAATATTCGCCTTAAAATAAGTTTTTCTATCGACTGTTAAAGTCCTGCTACAAAAAAGTGGACCACCCTGTATAAATTTTAATAGGCAACTAAGCGTTTGTTTTTATTGCTACATGCAGAATGTTCTTAGCGGTTTCAATAAAATGATCGGTAAGCAGTTTATCTATATATATAAAAGAGCTTGTTTGTTTGTTTGTGTGTTTGTTTGTTCGCTATAGAATCCTAGGTCCGTTGACCGATCGGGACCAAATTTTGCACAGTTACTATTTAGGACCTGACGGATCAAACGCCGTATAAATAACGGCCGGAAATGCCCGGGAACGACCGGAAACGTCCGCCGGGTGCGAGCGCGGAGCGCGAGTAGTCTGCGATTGATAAAAGATAATTGTAATCACCCGTGCAACGCCGTGTAAATCGCCTAGTATTTGATAAAACATTAATAGATCAATTGAAGGAGGCAATGGAAATGTGGATAAATTAAGATCCGTTTTTGCGTTTAGAATTATTGTGTGAAATGAATCTGTTTGGAGAAATTATACTATCGTAATTTTAAAATAATTTATAAGATGTTTAAAATGAAAATTAACCATAACCAGTTCAAATTTGCTTTGTATCTGTACATTCGGTTCTTATTACGAAATTCTGTGATAAATTTACATTAATAATTAATAAAGGTTGAAGGTAAATAGAAGATGGGAAACCAATTTGAGGATTGTTAAATTTTTAATATCCTGGTGTTGAATCACAACGGCAATGGGAACACTCAGGGCAACCAACCTAAGTATTGTTTGATTTCTGAACAACGCATTTGAATATTTTAAAAGGTCGCTATTTTATAGAACAATAATTGCAGCTGCTCCCAAGATTTAAAAAAAAATCGAAACGCTCCTGGATGTTTGAATTTAAATCTAAGCTATCTCTAAATTTTATACGTTCCAATAATTGCGGACACTTAATACATAAACGAAGAAGATTTGTATACCTAACATAAATTACACGAGATGGCCCAAACCATTTACAACATTTATGGTTTAGTTTTATCAAAAAGGGAAAACTTTAGGAAAAGCTGTACAAACTGAGTTAAACTAAACCGATTAAAAAGCTGGACGAGTTTACTAACGGCATTAAATGTATGAATTTCTCATAATTGGAGCAGCTAACTGCAATAAATTTAATTTTTGTGCGATTCGCAATTAAAAGGAAATTTCTCAAATTAGGTTTTTGCTTATTCGAGGGGATTCCCTTATTTAAGATATAGACGGCAGGTTTAACAATAGAAAAGCAAAATTTTAGCCTAATCAATAGTAATATTAAACACCTGCAATTGTTACATTACAACTGATTTTCAATTTTAAGTTTTAATCCTTTAATTTTCAAAAATGTTATAGTTTCGTTATAATTTATCCACAAAAACTTTTTGTGTTGAGTTGGATGTGTTTTATATTTAAAGTATCCAATAATTAAGGCATTTTTTTGTAAAATAAATAAATTTGCTTAAACTATAAGATAACTTAGACAAATGTCTTTATTGAGTGACGTTTTGCTACTAATATTGACAGAATTTGTCTGCGTTCTGTCATCTGCAGTTTATCTAATGTTCGGTGTTATTCATTCAAAAATTAACACGCTACAAATTTGTCTAAACGGCAAAAAGCGACAAAGTGTCAAATTTACACAAAGGATCAAATTTACACCAATATTTTGTCCAAATACGCTAAGCCGATTAACTCCGGTCGATATTTAACTGTGCTTTTTATCAGGTGTAGTAGTGAAAAGCGACACACCTGTTCACAAGAAGTCTCTAAATTGAACATCTGAAAGCCAAAGAGGCAAAAAGAAACAACAATTGCACAACGTCAAGTGGCTAAACAGACCAGAACAAATCTCTCTCAATTGGATGAAGTTGAAGGCGATTTATTTGAGTTTAATGGTGACGATCAGGATGACCGTTCCTACTAGCACCGTTGTATTGTCACATTTACAATCAAACCGGGAAAATTCTAATTATAATGTTCATTATGTATCAAAAGATAAAGTTAATACTAAAATTTATAAATTTAATAACACATCATACGCTAATTTTTTTTACAATAAATTGTTTAATTAAATTGATTTATTAAAATTATTTGGAATCACTTATGCAAAGAAAATGTTAGCGAATTGATATGATTTTAAAAACATTATTTCAGTGTACGATTAAATCATATTAATTAATAGGGTATGTTGAAGCGTAGTCATAATGTAGTCATAGAGACTTTTGGTAGTTATATACAAAAATTATTATAAAAAAACATGTAATATAAACAAAGTCATTAACATATACAGTCCACATTTATACAGGGTGCTTAAAAAATGGCAGATCAACGCCATACTACACTATCCAGTAGCACCTTCTGAGTATCAGAAAAATGTTTAAAAAATTCTACCTTCATTAAATCTTGGAGATATGAAGGTCTGAAAATTGAAATTTAACATTTTTATTATTAGCCCTATTTGATTATTTCGACAACTTTCTGAAAGCAACGGGTTTTAAATAATGCCCAATAATAATTTTTATGTAAATTAGAGAAAAAAACCGTTTGTGAAGGAATTTTATTTTTCATGTTTTGCAAAAAAAAATTATAATAATGATTTGGCAACCAAGCGATTATTTTGATAAATTAGGTATTACATTTTAAGCTACCTATGAAATTTGATTAAATAAGTCACTTGACATAAAAATTCCAACCTGTCATTCAGAACGTCATTATCCTCGTTGTACTTTAATCAACAAACGTATTCAGCCCGAGAATACAGAGATAGCATTTGGCATTTGGCAGATGTAACATCGTTTATGTACTGTAGCAATTATTTATTTTTCCTTCTAAATTTGACACACTAGGTATATCATGACATCAGTAAAGTGTCTTGTTAACTTGGACGCCAACTAGGTATAATAAAACAATTTCAACCCTTTAATTCGAGTGCTCGTCAGAAGCATCAGCACATAGTTGCCGCATCTAGCGTAAATTAAAACATCTATATTTTCTGGAATTCATGAGGTAGAATTTTTTTAACATTTTTCTAATACTCAGAGGGTGCTACTGAATAGTGTAGTATGGCATTGATCCGCCATTTTGAAGCACCCTGTATATCGACAAAGGCATATAAAATAAGTTAAAAAGGCAAATAGCCTTAATTCATTATCAATAACATTGAGCGTCATGAAAAATCACTGATAATTCACTGTTCTGAAGAATCAAACTGAGTTATAGAACTACACGCAAACCAACGTTTCTGCTGTGATTGTAAGCAGGGACTGAGAACGGAACGAAAACGAAAACGTTAAATGAAATTAACCGAAATTTTTATAAGAATGAAAACGAAAACGAAATTATTATTTTTCGTTCAAGAACAAAAACGAAATAAATTACTTCTAAAACTCGCTTTAACCGGTTTTATCACTATATCTTTGTTAATCATTTAACACAAACGCGAAATTGCCGTCTATGCTGGAAAAACTTTTACAAGGCAGTAAAATATCTCACTTGAAATAAGTGAGCTCCACTTTTCTTCATATATATGTTTTAACAACTTTATTTGCTAATACTGGATTGCAATTTCGTGCAACACAAGTAACGGTACAGATATTTTTTCTTTCTAATTTGTTGACTGGATCATTAATAAATAATATACACTTGATTGGACAACAAAAGGACGCGTAATAATCACGTCATTATAACATTTAAAAATTTGACATATGACCTTGATGATCCACGAGGATACTAAACTATTAGGATGGCCCATCCGACGAAATTTGTAAACATGTCGATGACGAAAGAGCGATATTAATGACGTCAGCCATGACGTTCTACAAATGTTATTTATAAAGTAACAGATTTGTCATATTTTACACATATATAAAACGTTCAGGTTTATGTAAATCGACCCATTTTGTTTATAAGAAACCTTATCTTAGTTGGCAATCAAATTAATAAGAACATAGTTAACAAAATAGTTATTTATGTATCAAGGCCAAAACGTGTAACTTTTTCGGCCGCGTCTAGTTTGCTGGCTGAGATGTAGTCGAAGCCAGCAAACTGGCCCAGGACGAAAAAGTACGTTTTGGCCGAGGTGCATATTCCATTTTTTGTGCGATCGATTTAAAAACAATTTAAATTTTTAGTACTTTTCAAAAATATAGGTTAGAAACTACGTGACATTCTGTCACTGACAGATGATGGCGTATGCTGTTAGCGGTGGAAACGTACTTGCATAATTCTGTACATAATTTAAATAACTTTTTTTGTGCGATTGTAATGTTTTATTCATAAATTTAGACATTGATTAATTATTAATTACATAACGTGTACCATATCATATATTTATTTATTAATATTAATACGTAGTTTAATTGACAGCAATAGAACAGTAACAGTGTCAACACGAAAATATTAGGTTATAAACTACCTGATAGTTAACAACCTAAAGACCTCTACGTCACTACCCACTATCTCAGAGAATTTATATTCAGACACGCACATGCGCTTTCCGTTCTGCTTAATGCAAATGATCTTTTTCGTACGCTGTAGCGGCCGAAACGAGCGGGCGAAAAAGAGCGGCCGAAAAAACTCTTTCGGCCGTTGCTAAGGATAGGGCCGGAAATGCAGTACTTTATGGTTGCTAACGCGTCTGTCAAACAACTGTTTCTAGTACGATCGCACAAAAAATATTATTTTTGGTGAGCTATTCAATATTAATGTCATCTAGCTATACTTTGGAGCTTGTCGTGCAACGTAAAATCTAAAACATCGGTTTAAATATTTTTGCGTTATTAATGACGTCACTTCCCGAAAGCTCAGCAATGCATTAGTCTATGCGAATGGGCCATCCTATTAGTTTACTATCCTTAAATGATTCATGGTTTGACAAACTAGTCGCAGTCATGCACCTGACGGTTGTTATACTAAATAGAATGCACAAATTTTATTTGGTTACAGATATATTAAATGTGTTTAAAAATTTAGTAAATGTAATATGGCGATTCGCTAGTCTAAATTATGCTGTCCATAATGATCAAAACCGAACATATCGTCGTTTACAATTGGTTTTTATACAAATGCGAACTATGCTGATTAGCTGATTTACATATAATATGTATATACGAAGTACTTATAATCAGAATAATCGAATATTTGAATAATTGTGTATTCATCGCATTAATAGGGTTGCCAACACTGTCATTTTGACATTTGGCGATCGTTCTTTAAAAAAGTCTCTGCTCTGAATTTTGTAAAAGGGCGGTGACTAAGAAAAAAGAAGTCCTTGATAACTTAAAAAAGGAAAAACTGGTTTAAATTTCGGTCCACGAAAACAAAAACGAAATTTTATGGATGGGAACGTGAAGAAATATTTCGTTTTCGTTCCAATTAAAAATAAACGAAATATTTCTCGTTTTTGTCCCTGATTATAAGTAAAATTATCAAATTATTTTAAGCGGTACAAAATTAAAACTTTAAAAATCAATCAGGTAGAGTGGAGGATGCAAATGAACGACAAAAATGCGAATTACGAAACAGCAAAATACGTGTTATTTTTTTGGTTAAATGTAATACCACCAGGGCAGTAATTGCCGGACAGTTAAGTCCGGTTGCACAAACCTCGGTTAAATATAACGGAATCGACAAGTAGGTATAGTAGCAACAATGCTGTTGCCTAGTTTCTGATAGTTATATATCAATTACATTTTGTCCAAGCTTTGTGCAACCAGGTACCATTGTAATACCTACAATAGAACACATTAAAAAATCAAATTCAGTAATTATTCTCATTTCAACAAAGAATTCGCACACGAAAGTGTATTTAGTGATGATGTGATTCAGGCAACGAAATAACGCAGACACTTTAACGTATTATAAAAAAAAACTTGTTATACCTATTAAAAACATTGCGCTAAAAAATACATTTAGACTTACCCAGATGCAACAAACATAATAAAACCGTAATTGTTGAAAATTGGTATAAAACACTCACCTGAAACAAAAGAGAACATATTAGCAACCAAATAATTTCATTTGTTTTACATAAAATTGCTTATTAACAATAAAATGGCACTTAAGTGAATTAACTACCTGTTATATAAAACAATGGAAATGTTTTTATATTTAAAGAACTGTTTCTAGGCTTACTGATTTTCTGTGAAATGTACCTATAGGATAAACTAGCTCTCAAATGTCTCTTAAAAAAAAAACAATTAGAAGCTTGGGGGCTTTTGCACGGGACACCCTGCTTCTTATTTAACTTAGAATACGTTATAACATGAGATGCATAAGTTGTTCATATTAAAGGCCACCGTAAAAAAAAAAACTAAAACGATTAGTAATTGTTTTATTTTTCAGTTCCATCGTTGACTTAAAGTTTCTTAAACGTATTCTTGGATATTAAGAGGCTCAAAATTTAATCAAAATGGTTCGGATATTAAAATATAATAAGAGGCGTTCATTCCAAAATGATCTACATGCAAAACTGTGTTCACGGCCGACCTAGTGGCCTACTGTAATTTATTGTTTTCAGGTTCAGTGTAACGGTAACGACCATTTAATTAAGGACCGCGCTGTAAATTTGAGCTATCATAAGTTATATTACATCTTGCAGCGGCATAACTCTGAATTTGCGTAAACATACACCGGCAAACAACTTATCACATACATGCAAATCTAGTTTACATTTGACTTATACCTACGGCAACAAGCTTAGTGCTAAAATTGGTTGGAATTCTAAAAATAAATACAGAGAGAAGTTAGCAGAACCAGTTCTTGAGGAAATTAATTACAAATAACTAATATTTCATTTGTGAACAGCAACAAATTGTAAATTATGATAATTTTATTATTATGCTTGTGACCTTTTTAAGCATAATATTAGGAAAAGATAAAGATAAAAGATAAATACATCCAATTGTTTGGGTTTTTAACTTTCAGATTTGATGTTAATGCTGTCTGCATTTATACATATTATATTGGTCATAAAGCTTGTAACTATAATATGTACATTGAAGCTGGTATTAAATATCACCTTTGTTACATAATTCCTTTGTGCTAACTACAAAAGAACTTTAATTAACAATAGTGGTTAGCTACAAACACCTTATGTATTTCTTTAGGTGGCTAGTACTACCTCCATTAAACATTAACACAAATATTTACAGTCACAAAGAGTTTACTGACGGTTGAGCGTAAGCAATAGGTGCATTACCTTCATTAATTTTAATGTTGTTGTTAGTTATGAAAATTCCTGTGGTGCTATGTACTATAAAATGTCAACTACCTTACAGCTAACCGCAACGATAAATGGGCATGCAGCCAACAGCTTTAATGAATAACTTAAATCAAATGACGGTGTAGTACATCCAGTTTGATCTATATTTAAATAAAATCATCTTGCAGCAAACTCGAATATCATTAAAAACGAAAACTTGAATAAGTTATTTAAAATCATGACGCCTTTTTATAGTTCAATGCAGATATTGTTTATAATTTAGTGACAATATAAAAGAATTGTAACGTTTTAAGAGTCTTGTTTTACCAACATTTTTAAACCCGATTTTGTACTATAATCCAATATTTTGGTACTTTTAGTTATGCATTGATTACTATAAACAACAAAGGAAACTGCTAATAATTAAATAATATCAACAATTTATCTGATTTAATGTAAGCAACCAACATAAAACAATTTTTTTAAATAATTTGGTACATTGTTAAAATAATTAGTGTAAAATTTTTATCTAAAACCGTTGTTAACAAATTTGTATTAAATTTTAACAAAAATTGTGTAGTTACCAATACATCTTTACTAAAGCTACAACCTGCAGTGTCCCAGAGCCATCAATTTAAGTAAAGAAATGTTAAATATATTTTAACAAATTAAAGATACTTAAAAGAAAATGTAGATTTAGAGTAAAGTGCCCTAATATGGAACAGTTACCTATTATGGAATACATTAGTTTTATGACAATGAATAAGCGATATCTGTTAAAAAGTATATGTACCTATTTGTACATTAATCACACATTCCCAAATGTAAAATAGTTAAAAAATATTCACTAGATTACTTAACAGATTCAAATATAGTTTTGACGTGCTACTGAGTATTTAGGCTAAATCTTTCAGTGCAAATTATTATATGCTAGGGTAAATGATATAAAATATTTTATTGCATGTTTATTTAGCATGAGCCTTTACATTTCAATGAGATAGACCAAAATTTGGATTGGGGCTATTTCATGTTTTACATATACCTACCGATTTTTGAAATGTCACATTGATGCCTAATATGAAATACATAGAGGTGCCTTATAATGAATATGATTATGGTCACTAAGAACAGAAATATGGGTTCAGTGTCAAAAGTGTCAGAAATGGGCAGACGAAAAATGTGCAAAATACCCAAAAAAACAATTCTATTGTCCTACCTGTAAAAAATAAATAAATGATCAACATTTAGTTCAAATGACACTTGAATTATAATTTAATTTACATAAATAACAGAGTTTTGGTTTGGTTTAAGTAATAATGCAAATCAGAAAGAAATAAAAGATTAATCTACGAACAGTTGTTTATTTTAATGTATATTTCCTATATAATTCTATATTCCATATTAAGAACCCCTAGTATTCCATATTAGGTTTCCCGGGAGCTTAATATGGAATAGTAGTAACATTTAAAAAAATAGCTATATAAGAAATATCTACCGTACCAGAATTCGAGTAATGTGTTGCGTATTCATTACAAATTCCTTACAATTTTTTTTGCAAAATTTTGTTGAATAAATGTGAATATTATTGCCGAATACAAAAAAGTATTCCATATTAGGGCACTTTACTCTATATAAAAAAAATTATTTACATTAAAAGTTTAGTAATGTACTGCATATTTTCAAAAGTCATTACAACATTTAAATGAATTGGCTAAAGCAGTGATTAAATAATAATAATTTTTTACTTCTAGTTTCGAATTCAAAAAACCAAATTAAAAACTAAAAAAATTACATAAAACTGAACTTTTACAATTAAAAAAAATTGTATATGGAATCATAAAATGACAGGATACACGGGTTGTTTTATTTAAAATAATAAAGTTAAATCCGCGTTTACAATGAACATAGTAGACAGTAGTTAGTAGCTAAAGTTGAAATGTATAGAATCAAATGCAAGTGTTTTTAATGAACGTAAGATTTACGTAGTAACTATGGAAGTCTGATTTATTGCAAAAACAAAAACAAAGTGAATCTATGTTTTTAATGTTTTAAATTAATTAAAATTACAATATTGAACGATGTTTAATACTACTTATTACCGTTATAATCCTCCACAAATCAGCATGTAGAAATAAATCGGTAGTCAATTTGATAAACAACCTTCCGCGTTTGGATTGAGGTTACCGGCTATGCTACAAACAAGTCGGTTGTTACCCGTATCCAAGTAAATATTTCGTTACGTATTCTTTACTAGGGATTCTGAGTCTCGACAATTTTTAAAGTCCCGGGACTCGGGACTTTTTTTTATCAAAGTCCTGGGAATTCCCGGGACTTCGAGACTTTTGCAAATTTTATTTACATACCAAAAAATAGTGGTTTAACCCGTCAAAAATTACGGAAGATTTTATAAGGTGCAAGAAAAATGATGATATATTCATGTACTCAAAATTCATCGGCTATTTTCACTGTAAAAAATAAGTGTTCTTGACAGTGAGATTGTTTCTGGAAGCACCCGCTACATATTTAAAATTGCTTCTTTGCATGTATCGTGATCGTGAATCGGTCGTGACAGTTGACAGATATATTTTTTTTTAAATTAAACCAAATTCACGGATTTTGTTTTTGAAGCATTTATTTTATAAATAAAGTATAGTAGTGGGAGTCGTATTATTATTTTTAATTAAACCTATATTCTACAGTAAATAAAGTATATATTTCCAAGTAAATGCCTATTTTAAATAAACTTAACAATTTACATTAAACTTTAAAACATAACAAGCATAAGTAAAATATATTTTTACTAATAAACTTAACAATTATCCTTTAGCTTTAAAGCAGACAAGAAATAAACATAAATAATTAAATATGGCTGGCAAAAAATTTAAATAAAGTTAAGTAAATACTGATTGTTAGTATAAACTATAAACATAAAAAATTATGAAACAAAACTTTTTTGTTAGTCTCGTGGCAGTAAAATTCGTTAAAAAATTAGAAGTATAAAAAATGTATTTCAGTGTTCTGTAAAATTTAGTCTCGTCTCGAGTCTCGAACTAAATGTCCCGGGACTCGAGACTAAGAATGTAATTGTAATTGTAATTTATTTTTATTTTTTTTGTAATTTATTTATTTTATTTATTTATTTTTTTTCCCCCGGGAAAGTCCCGGGACAGAATCCCTACTCTTTACGTATTACGAACTAACCACTATCTGCTATCTACTGAGTTCATTGTGAACGTGGACTTGAGTTTCGCTACGCTAAAATAAAACATTCGTCATATAAGATTATAATTTAAGTTATGTAGCAAATTACGCACCACAAACCTCGTTTTTTTTCAATGTTTTGTATGTGTTGATAAACTATAGAAATATAAATAAAATCAAGGACCCGAACCGCAAAGAATAACGGTAGTTCCGGTTTACGATTCGATAAATTTGAACTTTTCGGTTTACGTTCCGAACCACCGGTTTTTACTTTATAATGATTCGCTAACCGGGTACAGCGGCAACGGTTCAGTTTCGGTTCAATGCGAAATATGACAATGCATATTTATAAATTGGACTGTTTGAAAATTTTTCAGTAAAATGTAATCAAAATTAGAAAAATAAACAAATTACATCAGTTAAAAAAAAATGTCTGAACCGTAATGTGAACCGGTTAAAGCGGTTTGAAACGGTCCAGACCAGTCGGTTCGGTTCCACTTTAGCGGTTTTATGATGAATGTGCAATTCCGGTTCATGGTTCATGAAAAGCACCGATTCGTTTCGGTTATTGTTCTAATTTTGGTTTGGTTCGCGACCTGAATAAAATTAATAAATGTTTTTTTTTAATATTGGTGGAAGTGCCGGGTCATTTTAAAATATTTTCATTGAAACAACGTGGTGTAATAAGACTTGGCTTTAACAGGTTTTTAAATAAATGAAGCACAAATCTATTACAAATCTGTGTACAAATTTGCCAAAAAAATATTAATTTAGGAAAATGTAGGATACAATGAATTAATTAAACTAAATTAAATAAATAACAAAAAAATATTTAAAAAACAAATAATAAAAAATAATAATGCATAAGTATTTTAAACACTTACTTAATAGTTATTAACAAATAATTTATTTAAAAATGTATCCTCCTGAGCTGTTGTATTAAATACAATTATATCGCATGTAGGTAATAATAAAAGTTAAAAAAGTTATTAACAAAAAACACATATTTACGAATAATTGTACGAAGTCACGACAACTGTAATGCAAAGCAGAAAAGTGAACATACATTTAATTTTCTTTCTTAGCACGATAGCCAAAGTATAATTACCTCAGCGCATTTTAATTTGAAAATTGTCATAAAAATGGCAACGAATTAATTATTTATCGGGACTAAACTGCTTATATTGCGAAATTTGTACGTCAAAAACGCAATAAACCTTCAACCTGCTTTTAATTTTTAAAACATTCAGCATTTTGATACGGTCATAATTCTATAAATGTATAACTCGATCATTTTTAAAAAGCTTGTACGGTATTTTTCATAGTGTGTAAAATCATTTACCGTAAAATTAAGTTATGCGAATGTCGTTATTTTTCCATATGTTGGTACAAATTATATAGCTATAATAAATTTTTATGGGTTTACAGTTTAAGTTTTTTATATTCCAGTTAAAAGTTCTAATAAATATTTTATGTGAAAAATGTGTTATAAAAACTTACTACTGTATTATTAGTTTTTTTTAAATAAAAGCAATAAAATTTGTTAGAAAATACCAATTCAGGAACTTTCTTTGAATATTCCACTCATAACATAAGTAACCAATCAAAACATACTATTCAGCCAAAAGACACGACTCTCGCTGAAGACACCGCAAGTTGAAGTGTCTCAGCGAAAACACCATGACTAGGTCTATTTTTCACAGTAGGCCTCCTTAGTTACGCTTAGTTACACATAAACATGTCAATTAAATTTGTCAAAATGACTACAAGCGGTCGTTTTTCTTCGTTTAATATACGAGATATTGAAAAAAATATACCTATATTATACAAATGTGCCCCAAAATACTTTAAAAAGCAATAAATACGTTTGGAACCAATTTCTCGAGTTTTTTTTTAGTTCGCGGAATATTCATTCGAATACCACTCGTGGTAAAGATTTTTTTAAGAAAATACTTCCGTTTTCCATGTAAACTTGTTCCAAAATATCACTCGAGCAAATTTCATCTAAAAATACCCCCTCAGCTGCGCTGTCGGGGTATTTTTGATGCAATTTGCTTTCGTGATATTTCAACTGGAACAAGTTTCCATGGAAACCCAAAAGTATTTTCAAAAAAATCTTTACCACTAGTGGTATTACATATGAAAATTTTAGCCAATTATTTTAAAAGTGGGGCTGGTGCATTTTTTGTGATGACGTTTTAATAGATTGGTAAGCACTAATGGACCAGTTTCATGTACTTTATGGCGTTAGATAATGTTCCATTATCCAATAGTGTTAATTAGTGACGGCTTAAGAAAATAACGATTTTGTAGGATTTACTAATCCACAAAATTATTGCATTATTATGATAATGTAACGGTTACAAGATATAATGCTATTTGATCCAAATATTTATAAAAAATTAAAGTTAAACAAAAAAAATATATTTTTAAATTTCAGGTAAAAAGATAGCGTAAACAATAATCCATTTTTATTTAAAATTCCAGCATGTTTAAACATTTTTGTTGATCATTTTCATTACTTAATTTTAATTTTAAATTTTCTTTTCGATTTAGTCTCTTAAAGTATGTATTTTGATCAGGAGGATGTATATTTAATAAGAAATCCATAATGTCGTTATATTTTTCCAATGTAATTAGCGTAGCTTTTTGGACCTGCGGCACTTTCAAAATTGACAATTTTGAAATATCATTTATGATAAGAACTATTGCAAAAATATAATATAGGTATTTTAAATAATTTTGAATATAGATTGTTTACAGAAAAAAATATCAATGGTAGGGAAGACCGGGGATGTAAGTAACACGGGTAGGTTGTAACAGTGCCTGTAGTTCCTTTAATTTTTGTTATACCTGTATGTCGCCCTAAGCGTTTATGCAATGTTCATTTACATCCACCTCCCTATCTACGTTGCTAGTTTTCATCTGTCGTAGAGGTTAAGTTTTTGCCAGCCAGAGTCACTATTTTTCGCCTGTAAAAGTTAATGCGTTGTGTCACCGGTCGAGTGACTTTTAAGCGATCTCTGAAAGAGGAACAAAAAGTACCTACATTATTATGTTCTAAATTTTGTTGGCTGTTGGTGGTCGCAATACAATTTGTCGTTGGAATCGTGATTAATTGTGCATTTTCTCCAATTTGTTTTGTGTACACTTGGGGTCAAAAGTAACAGTGTTACAACCAACCCCGATCAATGTTGTTAATTGCAAATGTTCACTCTTAGCACATAATTGGTGGTTGTTTCGTAGATGGGAACATACAAAACTTGTCGGATTAATTTTCCAATTTGTTGTATCTTTTTGTTTCACATTTTCAAATATTGATAATGTTCACGTATTATTTTATATTGTACCAAAGATTTTTTTTATTTTGCTTATGTGCATTTTGAAATCAAACATTAATTTTGTTGATGAATACTAATATATTTACCTTTACCCACAATAAGCTGTGTAAATTATTTTGCCGTTACAACTTACCCCGATAATTACTTTTAGCCCCAACGTTGAGGTTGGAAGTAACAACTGTCTTACTACAGAAAAAAAAATCTCACATATGCTTTACGAAACACATGAAATAAATATCTTGGAAGGAAGACAAATGTCCAATCTATCATTAAATCAATTGGGATGTAAAAAAAACTTGTTATACTCTATGAGAAATTAAATAAAAACAAAAAATGTCACTTTCATCCCTGGTCTCCCCTACTTTCTATTGTTATTGCTAATTCCTATTTTTTTTTTAAATGAATTTGCTCCACTTTCAAAATAAACAACCTATGTTAACAAAGCCACCTAAAAATATATAAAAAGGATCTTCTTTGCTAAGTAGTATGTGTCTACAGACAATATTGGACATTATTCGCAAAAAATGGAAATAGTGTGTGCAGTGTCGTGCAAAAAGTGAAGAGTGTACATTAAAATAGGGTTTAAAAATATTCATATTCAATATTAATAGCATATATTGTCCATTGTACTCAGAGGAGTATACCATTACAAAAATTAATTAAAAATTACTCCTACTAAACAATTTTTGTTGCTTTTGTAACTTCATAAGAAGCTTGATCATAAATATTATAAAAATGTGCATAAACTAGGTCCACTGCGATTTGGATGTTAATGGGTTAAGATAAGCGAAATGTCCATTACGGACTACGTCGTTTGTTATAGTAAAATTTGATAAATGTTGTAAACACGAGATAGAGACCATATATTAATGGATGTAAAATAACTCACAAAATAAAAAAAAGGCACAGCACCCTTGTTCAAAAACTCCATTAGTTAAAGGCAAAAAACATGAACAACCAATTACCGACAGTAAATTAATACTTCCGTTAACGTCAAGTTTTGTCCAATCGATTACAGTTCAATTTTTATAAGGGCATAAATAATATTCATTTTGCATATAATGCAACGACAAACGTTTGTCTACAGTTTATAATTATTACAACGACGTATTTTAAGTATTAACAAGTTTCTAATTATTTATTTAGATAAGAGCTAATACCCACGCCTGTACACGCACGCCTGGGAAATCAATGCTGTGTCGCTGTAACTCAATAATACTAGCCAGGTATGTCCAAAACAAGTAGATTGTACAGTGCGACAGAAATTGGAAGGGCGAGTATAAAAAATATACACAGTAGACCACGACTGTTGCTGCGGTTATCGATTTGTATGACTTGAAGCGGGCGAATACACAAAATTGTGAATAAGAAATGAAATATATCTGCGCTAGAAGTAAAGCTTAATTATTAAATTAAAAGCTAATTATCACCATATAAAAGTAATGGTTTTTATAGAAATTAAGACTATACAGGTTACAGGGTGATTGATTAGGACCGTGCATTAGAGATATATAGAAAATGAAAAAGGGCAACGATATGAAATTTTGGTTGTGACCATAATGGCATATGATCTGTTTAATAAAAATATTTTTAAGATCGCGGCACTTTCGGAAATACCGGAAGTTGACATCTACTTTCGTATTTTAAACACAACGGTCTATTTTTTTATTGCATTTTTGGATTTTATACCTTATTTTAGATTAGAGGGAATTTTAATAGCATTCCCTATACCTAAGTGCAGTCGTTATTTTAGATTTTTGGAATTTTTTGATTTACATCGTTGTGCTTAATATTATCAACCGCCGCCATTTTTGAAGCGAACACGCTCAAGTTGAGACTATGCATAGAAGAAACCTTGGAGTTCATCCTGCAATTTTTACAATCGATACATTACTTAAAGTGTGTCCAAAATTTAATTTTCTTTTGATACAACTTCAGACCATTAAAACTCGCTTTTTTCAAGCATAATTCCCAACATTTTTTTTTTAAATTTTCTAATGCAAAATTACATTCTGCATCAATCTGTATTAGAATTTCCTTTACCTATCTGCAATAATTTTCGAGTTATTAAAGCGTTTTAATAAAAACATTGTAACATTATTAAATAGCAAACTTTGAAAATAACAATAAATATCAAGATTAATAACTGTTAAAAACTTCTATCGCGTTTTTCTGTAGTGTTCATAACAATGAAAAATCAAGAATACTCAAACACGGATATTTTAAACTTATTTTATATTCATGGAGATTGTCACAAGATTATTAAAAGAACTTGCCGTATGTTCAGTGAGAGGTATCCTCATTTGACTGTAATGGCCAGACAGAAATTTCAATGAATAGAATCAATTTTTTTTCAATTTAGAAGAGTGAAATCTGCTAGTATTCGACCTAAGCGTGTGACAAATAATGAAACTAATGAAGTTAGCATCCTGCGATATTTTAATTTCCATCCTCGGCGGTCAATTCGATCGTCAGCGCAAGACTTGGGTTTAATACAATATATTATGGTGTACAAGCTACATTAAAAATGCGCAACTATTCTATACTACAGACAGACGCGATAAAGTTGTTACCAGTTAATAATATTGGTATTTGTTGTCATTTCCAAGGCTTACTATTTAAAATGTACAATTTTCTTTTATCTTTATCAAAAATTCTTAATAACTCAAAAATTATTGCAGATAGGTTGGTGTAGGAAACGGTAATACAGGTTGATGGAGAATTTAATTTTGGATTAGAAAAAAAAAAAAAATGGGCATTGTATTTGAAAAAAACGAGTTTGTGGTCTGAAGTTGCATTAAAAAAAAATTAAATTTTGGACACCCTGTAAGTAATGCATCGATTGCAAAAATTCTATGAACTCCGAGGTTTCTTCTAGGAATAGTCTCAATTTGAGAGTTTTCACTTCGAAAATGGCGGCAGTTGATAATATTAAGCACCACGATATAAATCAAAAAAGCTCAAACATCTAAAAAAAACTACTGTGTTTAGGTATAGGGAATGCTATTAAATATCCTTCTAGAATAAAGTGTTAAATCCAACAATGCAATAAAATGTAGACCATTGTCTTTGAAATAAGAAAGTAGTTGACAACTTCCGGTGTTTCAGGAAGTGTTGCCATCTTGAAATGATTTTCATTAAACCGTTCATATGCCATTATGTTCATAACAAACATTTCAAATCATTACCCTTTTTCGTAATTCATAATATTTCCAATGCACGCTCCCAACCAATCACCCTGTATAGGGGTCATAATTTTACTTTAAAATATAAGTACTAATTATTGCAATCATTTATGGTGGAGTTTAATCTCTTAAATTAATTTTTGAACTTTAAATAATTAAATAATCTAAAATATCAGTAAACTTTAAGCAAAAATCGAATTTTATTGCAAAAAAACACAGTACTGTTATAGTGTTATATTAATGTAATGTGACATGTGCACACTCACATTATTTTTTACTGTAATTATTTATTCAAATAAGAACATCACATCAACTTTGAAATCTCCATTTTGTAACCGAAACTGACATGTGAAAATAAGTTTCTGATAATACATCTCTGAACATGGTGCAATTTCACAAAGGATTGTCAGATTATTCGAGCGTGTTTGTTGCTGAAGGGCTGGATTTAATTTAACATTCCTTCTTGATCGTTTTAGAACTTTGTTTAGCGGTCATATGTCCAAATATGCAGATTATTGGCTAAATGTTTTTACGTTAAAACAGAAGTTTCACAAAATTTATACCAATTGTAATTCAAATTATAGGTAAACGGTATACAAACAAAAAGTTTATTTGAAAAACGTATTTTTTGTTGTTTTCCTACAGAGTATACAGGGTCCGCAAAATAATTGGATACAAGATCGGTTAAAGTATACAAAATTGATACTTTTTTAAATCCATAGATGAAAAAGCATTTTACAGAAAAACTCCGGTACAATGGTAACTCAAGGGCTACAAATTGGGGCAAAGTTACCTAATTATAATGCTTACCAGGGAAGGTCACGACACGTTGTCGCTAGAATTTGATTAAGGCTGTGTTTATTGCGTCAAGAACATCAAAACTAAATGTTTTGCAGAGTTATACGGGCCACTGGCCATTTTCTTCGGAAAAATAAAAGAAAAACTGAGAAGCTAAATAATAAAAGTAATTTTTGCGATCGCGTTGGCCATGAGACCGTCAGACACAAAATAGAAATTTTTCTATTTACCAATGCGCGCATCGTTTGCAAGTAAAATGGTGAAAAGTGTTTGCAAAAATCTTAAACGGTTCCGGAGAAAAACGCATAAAACGAGGAGTTTGTAGAAACGGTTTTCCCTGTGTTAAACGCCTATGCAAGTTGCGTAGATATACCTAGTTATACAGATATACCACAGCTTCTCAAATCATAGCGGCTATGCAGGGGTTTCGTTTGTGACGTTTTCCTCCGGAACCGTTAAAGATTTTTTCTAAAACTTTGCACCATTTTACTTGCAAAGGATCACCCATTTGTTTTTTAAACTGCTGTTGTTCAGTGTTAAACTATTTTTTATTTGCTTGGTAAATAATTAAATATGTCGTTTCGTTCGCAAGTGATGGTAGTTTTTTTTGCCTGTGCTACAGGCCTGGCGCCCAACCTTTTTTTAGTTATTTTCAAGACCTATGACCCTTGCCGCCGGCATAGAGCAGCAGCAATTAAGAACACTGCAGAACGAAGAGTGTATTCCCCTTTTAGGCGCACTTTATACAGGGTGATTCAATTTAACTATCGCATCCCTATAACTTTGTTATATTAAGAAAAAACCATCAACAACCTTATATTTTTGTAAATCGTGGAAAATTCTCTATCGGACGACGTTCAAATATTTTTTTTTGCAATGAAATAGGTATGTCAGATTGGTGTTGGTCAATATTTTTTTTTTGAAATTACATAGTACACTTTGTTTTATTGATTCTGATAGAGTTAAATTCTAAATCCGATAGTGCATTAAAAAGTAAGCATAGGTAGGTACATAAAAAACTTTTTGAGAAAAATGAGTTTTAAAGATATTTTTCACAAAATCGTTGTATTTGACTAAAAAAAAAAAACATGATAGCTGTAGTAACTGACAGCTTACAACTTATTTAGTTGTGTTTTATTATTTTTTCGGCAAAAAGTCATTATTTTGTGAAAAATTGTGAAAAAATAAATGTTTAAAAACGTCCGTCATAAATAATAAAAAACAGGATTGGTTAAGCGTGATTCAAGTTATCGACATTTATTGAATGTTTTGTGTATTAAAAATGCTTTATTAGCTTTTAAAAATTATCGATGCTTGTCGCGTTCGTTGTATTTTAAAAGTTAACAAGAGATTATCAATATGGGCGGGTCCCTTCTATTTGTATATGGCGTAACCTTGCGACTGAAAATTGGATAAATATAAATAACTTTTAGTAGTTTTACACCTTTTTATATTAAAAAAATATATTTATGTCAGTTTTGAATACCGCACATCATGCTCATTGTCATTTCTTCCTCATCTCATCTGGCCTAAAGCTTCTGGCGAGTGGGCCGTGGGGTTACTCCCACACACTTCAATCAGTTTTGAATACCAATAGAGAGATTAAAATAAAACTGTGTTTATTTAGAATTATCAAAATTAAAATAATTGAAATGTTGAACGAACTCTTGGTGATATATTACAATTTTTTATTAGTTTATGCACAACTTGGTACGTTAAAGAACTATATCAGGATCATTTTAATCAGGAAAATTACAGAACGATTATTACTTTTACATTTAAAATACAAATTTTTAATTTAAAATTACACCTAACGTATAGCTTCAATAAAATCAGGGAATCTGGACAACAACAAAAATCCGTACGCATTTTTTGTCGGTTTGAATACTGATGGTCACAATTTTATGAAATATTGAAGGTATTTTGTTCATTAAATGTATGCTAAAACGAACCACGCTGAGAGCAGGAACGCATAGAAGGACTCTTGGAAATTTTAAGGATGAGCATTGTTCGGCCTTGTATGCAAGACAAGACAATGCCAGCTCAAGATCCACTGCCGACATTTTTATTTTGTGTGAGAAATTAATAGAAATAGAAATCACAGAGTAAGTTGACACTTTAAAGCAGGGTGGATAAAAATCATGATTTTTAAAAAAAAAATAAAAAAAATCGATTTATTTGATTTAAATCAGATTTTTTTGATTTAAATCAAATGTACCATATAATCGAATTTTGTGACATATTCACATGCTATTTCTGTTTTGTGCTAATATATTTAATAACCAATAAATTTAATTCGGTGGTGAATTTTTGTCAAAATGAAAAATTAAATATAATGATAAAAAAATTTGAAAAAATCAGTGCTAAATGGTGATGTTTAATTAATTATATACAGGGTGTCATTGGTGCGGGATCGGTCGATTGGTGGCTAAACGGCTTGAGATATGAAGTTGAATCAAATGCTATCTTATGCAGTTTTTTCTAAACAACACAATAAAAATATTTTCAAATATACAGGGTGAGTCACCTTTCTGGAACTAATAGCAACTTTTATATTTCAAATACAACACCCAAGTTTTTATTTAATATTTTTTCCGCCTTAATTTTAGCTTTGCATCAATATAAAATACTATAGGTTTTTATACGGCGTTGTAAAAAAAAATTAATTTTCTAAATTATTCAAGGTTTTAAGTCTTTATTTAAAAAATTCTCCTGAAGTTATTTTGAAGTACAGAGTTTTAATTTGGTAGAATAGACATGCAGAAAAAATTTCTCTGTACGCTCGATATGAAAAAATTTGAATCACACATACAGGAGTGTTTATAAATAGGTGGCAACTTCCATGATTTTCAAAAGTTCTTAACTCGATTTTTTTAAATGCGAACCCCTGTATTTTTTTATGTCGTCGAATTCGTCTTTAAAAGAGCTTCATATTTTGTTAAGTATGTCCTATACCCAAAACTCATACTTTTCGAGATATTCGACATTTTTCTTCAAATCGTTATTGAAGCAATAGAGTGCAGTGGAAATTGAAAAAACTGACTGTTCACTTCGCTAACGTCAAAAACCTGTCATTTATTTTTTGAATTATTGCATTTCCACAATGAATACCTATTACTTTACAAGAGCAAATTGATATGGTTTATTCACCATTTTGTGTATTTAATTACTAATATGTAGTAATACAATTTTGTTTTATTATAAATATTATATTGTACTCATATAATCTGTGATTTAAATTGATAATTTTTTTTTAAAAATCACTTGATTTAAATCAATGATTTAAAAAAAAAATCACTTGATTTAAATCATGATTTAAATCGTGATTTAAATCAGTTGATTTAAATCTGCTCAACCCTGCTTTAAAGTAGTGTTTAAGTTCAACAAAATATTAAAAGAGACTACAAATATTTGTTTTTGGACGGAAATGGTTGGCCATTCAGTGTAAGAAGATGGAAACAGTAATACATTTCTTTTGCAGTAAACGTGGTAAAACAAAGAAATTAACAAAAAATTGTACATAATATTGGAACAACTGACTTCAACCGATTCACCTTCAACGATTCTAATTAACATTCGCCTCAACTTCGCATTGCAAATGAACTTTTCGATACTTAATACTAACAACAACTTAACAATACCTTCGTTACTCCAACAGTCAATTAAAAGTCAACACGAACCGCTATTATCTGTTTATATTTAGGTAAACATTGCGGACTATTTCAGTGGAGTGTTTCGGAGTCATCCGTATCTAAAATGACATCGGAGATTTCAGTGACAGTAGAGTTTGAAATTAATTGCAGATCCAGATGTAACTGAATAATAGCTCCCTTCGATATTAAACTTTATCAGATCTTAATTTAATAGTCAAAGGTTTGCATTCAACTTTAAATTATTTGTTAGATTAATTAAAAATGATATAGGAAAGAAAAATAGGAAACGAATTGGGCACTTATTAAAAAATAGGGATATTTGACAGATGCCCGAAGCTTATAATTTAACGAATATCCATGTTAAAACGTTGATGATAATTAAAATTGTCATAATAAATTTATTCAGTCATTGCTTAGCCCCATTTTAGTCCTAACTTAACACCTCCTAATACTCATATCAATTTTGGACTACACAATTTTAGGAACTATTGGATATTTATCGTAAAAGTTTCTAGAATATTTACAAAAAAAATATGCCGTTCTATAACAGTTTTAAAACCAAGCCGGAGATAAAATAATAGTAAGGTTAATTTGCAAACAGTTCCAAAACTTCAGCAAAGTCAGAACTGGTCTTCAGTAAAACTAAAGTTAGGGAAACAAACATCAGTCTTAAACTGTTTAAAAACACTATAAAAATGTTGCTAACAAATTACCATGGGGTTTTCTATGTTGCGTCTACGGATATTGTACCCAGTAAAAATATTTAAATAATTTAATCCTTTTGTGGTCAGTGGGAAACGAAATTGCCCTAAAAAATTTATAATGGGAATCAGGTTTTCCAATATAATTTCCTATTGACATTTAACGTTTGATTATGTGGAGATTGCGACGATTGGATTTTGAATAGAAAATGTGGCCGTTTATGGAGCGTCGTGCGTCGGAGAAGTTTGTATGTGGTAAAGCTTTAAAATTTTTAAGTCAATCCGAGTTTTGTTGATTTATCTGTGAATAGTTTGTGATTTAATTTGATTTTCAAAGTAAGTTATATTTCGTAAATGATCAATCATCTTCCCACGAAGCGAATTGTCACTTCAATAATTTTTAACAAGTTCCCAGTTGTTGTTAAAATTAATGGCAAAAGGAATGTTTGCTAGTGGAACTGTACGGGCAACTAGAAAAGATGTGGCACCAACACTAAAAGATGACGCCAAATTGAAAAGAGGACAACAAACCTCTAAATTTGTTGTCAACAATACAGGGTGTCCCAGTTAACGTGAACAGCATGGGGATCTCGTAAACGGTAAGAGATACAGAGTTGGTTAAATGAGTCAAAATGATCTATGATTTGAGAGCAATTATTTCATTAAAAAAAATATTGAAAAAAATTAACAGTTTTTGCGCTATTCATTAAAAACAAAAAAATGACGTTTTCGATTTTTGCTTTTTACTTGCTTATTTAAAATCATACCCAAAATATTTTTCGACATTATTAGGACACTTTTTTGAGTAGATTTGATATTGGTTAATAAATTTTCCCTATCTTCATTTGTTTTTGTTATTTTAACATCAACTTTCTTATTTTAAATACGGGTCGTAGTTGGCTATGACACCATTAAATAGAGAATTTTTTTCTCTAGCTGTGTGTTTGTCGACAGGACATAACTCCAGCTGTAGGTGTTCTCAGCAATAAAAGTTAAGTTGTGTTATGCAATCGTTGTTGCTAATGGGTCCCTCGACGGAGAAACAAGTAATCATAGTTGAGTATTATTTCCGCTCATACGAGGATGAGGAAGGCAATGCTCTTACCGTCACCCAAGAATGCTACAGAGGCATGGTGTTCGGACAGTTTCTTCAGGATTTGAGAAGGTTCTGTCGGCCAAGGAGCCTTAACATAAGTAGACAGTAGTATTAACAAGACGGGGCGATCAGCCAAACCTTTCGAGAATCTCTAGCCATGCTGCAGGAAAACTTTCCAGAACGAATCAGTACTGACTTTCCATACCCGTCCCATTCCCCCGATCTTACACCACCTTTTGCCTACTCGTAGGGAATATTTAAGGAGATTGTGTTCAACTGTGAAGATCCGCCAAGAACTTTGCCTGCATTCCGCGAGAAAATTGTCTCATTTTGCCGGAGTCTGCAGCAACCTTTGTTCCGGGATATGTTTGAGAAACTGCGTGAACGATATGAACAGTTGAACACTGTCTGCAGCGATTTGGTGTACACTTCGAACACTATATAACGCATATCGTGGGAAATCAACATGCTAATAGTGCGTATGTTAGTTTATGTCAGAAGAAATAAACTCACAGATGGCAACTGGGTATTATTGTTTGTCTTTTCATTTCAGTACTGTATATTTTGGCGCACACTGTATTTGATAGATATGGCTATTGTTAATGGATATTTATTATATAAAATACACAAGAGGACAGATTTAAGTTGAGCAATTGTCATTAAGATTATCATTAGCGAGACAGTTGGTTTGGCAACTGTTTTTTAAGAAAACGCTGTGGTAGACCTTCAAATTTCTTAGCCAATTATGTCTGGGAACATAAAGAAATTCGCCTATAATTTGTAGGCAAACATATGTCTTTAAAAGGCGAAACCTACAGAAGATGTACTTTGCAGCACCCAAGGAAAGGAGAATCGCACAAATGCTTTTGTAAAGGCTGTAATCTACCATTTTGTTTAACACCATCCTTCGACATGTACCAAATTAAATAAAAATAATTGTATTTGTAACTTAAGTTTTGATCATTTTAAATTTAGAATAAATGATTTTAATAATTTAAATAGTTTTTAATTTTCATTCCAAGTTATCCAGCACGTATTGTTGGGAAGAATAGATCTCAGTTGTTTTTTTACGTTCCAATTGTTTCTTTGTTTTTACTAAAATTATTTTGTATGTCTTTATGTCTTTAGTATATCCAAATGAGTAATATACACAAAAAAAAGTAAGTTGACCACGCAAACGTTAAATGGCTATAATAGTAACAAATGCCAAATTTATAACGCAATTCTTTAGAGTGCCACTATGATTTAACTTGTAGCGGAATGTCTGAAAAGATAATTTCGTTACTGTTTTCCATGTATTCAATAGATTTAAATTGTGAAATCAATATTTATAACGTCAAAGCAGTCCTTATTACAAGGTTTTAATTATAGGCCAATTAAGCTTAATTGAGAAATTACAAATACAGTAGCTCGTAAAAACGCCTAAGGCTATAAAACAAATTACGAGAACAAGTGGCCTTAAAGCAATTGTCCTTAGAACGAGTTCTATACAAAGCATCATTTATTGCTTTTTCATTAAATTCACATTATTAATGCACGATTTCATGAAAATGGGATCAATTTGTTGGGAAACATGTCGCAAAGCAATCGACAGAAATGTTGTTGACAAAGAAATGAAAAATTAAAAAGAAGAAAAACCGAATTGTAATAAAACTGAGGCAATGATACCTGCTAACTTGTTGTAATTATCATATATCTATAAACTTTGGAAGTAAGGCTCCATCCATAACTAATGTACAATTATAATATCTGGTACATACACACATCCGGGCTTTATCGCAAATGTATTCAGGGGATCTTAATATTTTCTTTTACACTAAGTATGGCGAAGGAAAAAATTTAAAAATCGGTATTGGTACTTAATTATATGACGATGTTAAAATTGATGCAGCTTAGATAGTTTTTGAGAAATTATATTAGGTTAGTTCCAACAAGCGATTAAAAACCAATTTATGTATAAACCAGTTCATATGGTTTATTCGCATGCGTGAACCATGTACTAATAAATGTATTGGCCAGTATTAGCCGTTGTTGGAACGCTTTTACGACTGGCCAAACTACAAATTACATTTGTGTCTATTGGGTTCATAGAAATGAGCGCATCGCAAAAGTAAACACCATAAGAATCCAATACTAAATAGGGTTGGGAGGGCGATGCATAGCTACCAGAGCTCACGTTAGTTATGAACAGCGCATGCGTGTAATAATCCCAGTAACAGGTCGTCCCTTCGTTAATGGACTGTTTTGATCGTCCGCAAACAGTACATCAATTGATTTGAAAGTTGTTGGAACTAATGATTGACCGTCCGGTGAACTGTCAGAGACTGTGATGGAACGCGATATCGATACTGCGCAGAATCCTGACAGTACGTCGCATCGTCCGTGGACTTTTTGGAACCAACCTAGTGAGTTTTTAATTTCTAATCAGCACCGTATTATAATTTTATGTTATCATTTTAGGAACTGCCAATTTAACCCTGACTTGATCTCTAACGGTTTCACGAAGCAATTAATAATTTTTTTCACCGAATGTATGTTATATTCTTTAAACAAACTTTAGGTTACATTAATGAAGGTTTCTGCGAGACAACCTCTTCAGGTAAATTTTTCAAAGGACACTTTTAGTAGATTAAAGAAATTATTCGTTAGCTGCAACTCGATTTCTATTTAATTTAAACCTGTTTTATTAAATTTGACGCAGACTTTAAAACCAGAAGATGAATGTATACTGACTTGAAAATTGCTAATTAAATTGGCTTAGTTTAAGTCGCACAACACACAAATATTAAATACCTTTATGACTTAGGTTGGATTTTAATTAATAGTTACAATAGTCGAAACTTATTTTACATTAAAAACTCTTTTTAGAGAATCATTATCTTTGTTAAAAATTGCTACAGTTTTGCTACATTTGTGGAAGATCGTTCTGATCACGTGGACTATACTTCAGCCTGGATTTTTACGTTTTTATATTGTTGGGTAAAATTATTTCTGTAAATATAGAGTACCTCTAGGGAATTACAAAACGCTCACGTTCGGCTGCGATGCCGAAACGACTCTTGACATCTTGCTTCGGAGAACAACCTTTTCGTTTGTTGACACTTGTCAATTACTTTATAGCGGCCTGTAAATACATTCCGCCAACCGCATAAATAAGCTCCAAAAAAGAGACCTGTACGATAAATGCACAAATAAGTAAGTAACGACGCTTTGCGTTTCGGCGCCGACAAAAATTGACTTTTATTTATTTTAATAGTTATTTACGTAACAAGGAAAGTGGTACTTTACTGGACGAGTGGACAGTTTTGGGACGAGCCGTAGGCGAGTCCTGAAAGTTTACGAGTCCAGTAAAGACACTTTACGGGTATGTTACGTACAATATTTTTTCTGTCCGTCACACACACCAAAATCACTATCGTCACCATCCATAATTAAACAATAACTTTACAAAACTACAGGTAAAAATTCGCTTGGTTGTTTAACAGCTCAAATCAATAAAATTACTCATCATCATGGCAACCAGCTACTTTCCGTACTAGGCCAGTAAAGATGTATTTTCCAGCCTAAAAATTGATCGGAAACGACTGATTTTCTGGACGGACGCAGAAAAAGTCATTTAATTCTATGTATGAGCAAAATCTATTATATACAAATATATTATTGAATTATTTGATTTGATAAATCAGATAAGTTTTACTGAAATAATTTTTAATTTTTTATAAAGAATCTGTTGCAGGAATGCTATACCACTGTCGAGCCCATCGTCTTTTTGTCCGTATCCTTTCATATACTTCATATACTTCAATTTCATTTACAAATACATAGCGAAACTGTGGCTCTGAATATGATACACGTTTTTACTTTCAAATACTAAAGCTTATCAACAAACGAACATTAGCGGGTATGTGTGCAAATACTGTTTTAATCATAAACAAAAAATAAACAAGCTCATTCATTAGCCGTTTTAATCATAAAATATACACACATTTACATAATTACAAGTCTTGTTTGTACATTTAAAGCATTCGATGTATCATAATAAAAGTAAATTTGAACTATTCAAAAAAAATTTAAACGTTGCAGCATTAGTTTTTTATCAAACACCTTGCGCTCTAAGCAACACCAACATTGTTCAATCAACATAGTTCAGTAAACAAAACTAACGATACCATTATACAAACATTTCAACACTCAATTATCCTGCAAGCTATATGCACATTTTAATGTAATAATTTATAAAACTTAAAGTACCAGTTTTACCAACGAAAACTGTCAGCTAGATACGCAAAGTTTTAATTGGACTTTAGAGATGCAAAGCATTATACAAGTTATTTCTGTTTAGTTTGTGTACTTTAAAACAAGATTTCATGCATATTCTCATTGAATTATCATTGCAGGACCGTTATGAATAGAGACTATACAAAATCAGAAATGTTTGCTAATGCCTGCGCCCCCAAAAGTTTAGAACAAAATAACAATGTAAACAAATACAAGAATAACACAACATATTGTGACAACTGAGTAAACAAAAGTTGAAGCCAAAAACTAGAGCACTGCTTTGAGAAATCGTCACCGGGTTGCGGCAACGAATATTATATTTTTGGTAAAACTTAATTTTGTAGTAAAAACACACCACTGATTTATGATAGTGTATCAGCTGGACTGACTATGACTGACTAAACGCTGCAGTTTGGATCCGTTATATACGATTTTTAGGGATACCGTAATGTTCTGATTACTAATATAATAGTAATATGGTAACCGTACTACTCTGCTGCGATTGGTAGAGCTGCGAATTTTTTAAGGGCGTAATGCTCGTGTTAGTTATGAGACATGTTGTAGGGTATAAATTACTCGTTTATTAAGAAAGGTAATCATATGAGGAAAAAAGCCTTCAATTGTCGATGAACTAATTGATGTACCTATGTTATTCAAAATTTATTTTTTTTTTAAACAAGGCGCAAAAAAATTGTTTAAAATTGCCCATTTTGATAGTTCAGTAATATTGTAAAAATTTGTAAATAATGAGTATATGAGGACATAGATACTTACATTGAAACTTTTACTTTACAAATCAGTTTTCCTGTAAATAATATATTTACAAATAACATTGCAATTCTTATGTAACAAGTGCATGTTTTGCTAAAATATCAAATACACATTGCCTATCAGGCGCTTTGCAAGGTATCGTTGTTTTTTGTGGCATTAAGATAAGCTACACTGTAAAACTAGGTATTTAAATGTTTTCTTATCGACTAGCTGACAAGGGACTAATACGCGGGGAATGTAACATGCATTGATGTATAAAATCTATGAGTCGTCCGCTTTTTTAAAAACAGTGTCCATAACTCATTCAGGCAATTAAGCTGTCAATCCAACAAAGAAACATCTACCTCATAACATCTATGGATACGTATACTTATGCTACGTCAATAACGCGATTTATATAAGTTCATCTCATTCAGAACTATGTTGACTCTCTCGTAGTTAAATTTTATTTCGTTAGCATTACACCCTTAAGTGAAAGCTTATAAACCTCGCTGACTGTCAAAATCTTGTTCTTAGACTTACCGCCATCTAGCGATAATTTATAGCGAATAGTTCTTAGACTTATCGCCATCTCTGGGATAAATTAGAGAACTAGTTACCGGCCTCAGTCGGTTTTATATGGGAATTTCTCAACCTGTGTAGTAGACCGTGAGCGTAGTCGGTAGCCACTACCTGGTATAGGTTGATGTCCTGGATCAGTTCGAGCGGGGGACGGTTTGGTGCAGTGATGTGGTAGTGGTAAAGAACTCGGAGTTGTAGTGAATCAGAAACTATAAGTTGGTCGTCGCCTTGGTTTCGCCGCCACAGATGGTCCCGGAGCCAGTTGCAGACGCCCAAGAAGGGCCGTAGTTGTTTTCGCGTCGTTGGCTCGGTTGACATTTTTATGCTGTGGACGTAGGTCGGCAGTGGTTGATTGTTTTCTGCCGTAACAAAGTGCCCCAGGTACTCGATTCTGTCTGTACCAAACTTGCACTTCTTGAGATTGCAACGAAGCCCATGCCTTTGCAGTCTGTCGAACACCTGTCGCAGATGGTGCACGTGTTCGTGCCATGTCTTCGAGTACACCACGATGCCATAAAAGTATGTCACTGTGAAGTGGTTTTGTATACCACGAAGAACTTGTTCTGCTATCAGCTTATAGAATCGAGCTGGTGCATTTTTCAATCCGCAGGGTATCACCATGAATTGGAACGTAAAGTCATCAGAGGTTGAGAAGGCTGTGAGATGCTTGGGTGCTGAGTCCATCGGAACCTGCCAATTTCCAGCCTTTAGGTCGAGGGTCGTGAAGATCTTAGCTTGTCCAAGGTTGCCTAGGGTGTCGGTGATGAGTAGCAGTGGGGCGTAATCGTCGATGGTCTGCTGATTTAGCTGGCGGTAATGCACGCAGAATCTTTGGGAGCCATCTTTCTTCTTCACGAGGACAATCGGGAAGTTATAGCTAGATGTGCTTGGCTCGATGACACCTTCTGTTATCATCTCTTCCACCAGAGCGGCGATAAAAAGCTTCTTATTGAGGCAGCAGCGGTTGTTGGCCAATCTAAACGGCTGGTCCTCTCGAAGCGAAATCGTGTACGCAGTGGGAGGTCCGCGGTCACGGAACACTGGCTCGTATCGATCCAGGAGATGCAAAAATGCGGCACGGTGATGATCCGGAAACTTGTGGGTGAGATCGGGATTTGTCGATGGCGTTGACGTTGATTCAGCAGAGCTCTTGTATGCGGGGGCATCGGCCGTCCAGCCGATCGTCTGCCCGGTGGAGGCGAAGTGTATGCTTTGTCGCTCGAAGTCCATAGTAACCCGTTGCTGAGTTAGCCAGTCATAGCCTAGTATAAGAGGTTCCCGTAGTGTAGGGACGACGAGGCACTGGGCTGTGTAGACGTGTTGGCCTGCGTTGAAACTAACCGAGGTCCGTCCGGATACTAAGAGGTTAGTGTGGGTATCGCCGAGTCGTATGGTAATGCCTGGAGTGGGTGTTGTCTGTTGTGCCAGCTCTGGACGCACGAAGCTATGACTAGCGGCCGAATCGACTAGTGCATGTATGTGATGGTCTTGGAGCTGCACGGGAATCTTCGGGAGGTGGCCAATAGACAAGTGGTTTAGGACCGGGTGAACTGAGGTGGAGGAGGTAGCAAGCAAGGGAAGTATGGACAGTGCCAGTTCCGGGCGGGCCAGTAGTGGCATCGTGGAAGTTTTTCCGGCAGGCGTTGGTCACCGAGTTGAGGCAACGAATATGATATTCTTGGTAGAACTTAATTTTATAGCAGAAACAACACTTATTTATGATAGTGTATCAGCTGGACCACAGAACATGCTGGACTGACTAAACGAAGCAGTTTGGATCTCTTTATATACGATTTTCAGGGATACCACTATGTTCTGATTAGTAGATCTACGTCGGGGGCGGAGCCTACCAATCTATAGCAGTTTAATATGATAACCGTACTGCTATGCTGTGATTGGTAGAGCTGCGCCCGGACGGAGCCCAGGAATCTACAGGGTGTAGACTTGGATCACGCAACATGGCAATTATTTTAGAAAAAAAGTGCAAACAGGTTTTTTTTGAAGAGAAAAAATTCTATATCCATAAATATAATCAATATTAATTTTTCGTTATCCAATAACTAAAAATTGAGAAAATTACTAAACTCGTTTTGACAAAAATCTGTAGGGCCTTGGAATTATGCTGTCAACTGCCCATCCTAATAACGCTTAGTATACTATCACTTTGACGCAAAGTTTTTATTATTTCTTGGAATAAAAACATACCTCATTGTATAAAATAAATGTTTGATAAAATATAAAGTATAATTAGGAATGAATTTCGCGTCAAAGTGACAGTATAAGTGACATTAGGATGGGCAGTTGCACAGCATAACTCCACGGCACTAGATTTTTGTCAAAACACGTTTTGTAATTTGCTTAATTTTCAGTTACTGGAAAACTAAAAATTAACATTGATTACATGTATAAATCCAGATTTTTTTTCTCTTCAAAAAACCTATTTGCAAATTTTTACTAAAATAATTTGGGAAGATAAATATACAACTTTTAAAATTTTACCATTGAAATTGCTATGTGCTTCAAGTCTACACGGTAACAAAATAATAACACAATAACTTGTACAAATCAAATAATTTACATTAGCGTTTTTTTTTTACAATAAACGTGTGTTGGAATTTTAAACTTATCATGATTGTGGTTCGAGGATTTAAGAGATGTTGTCCATTGTAAATTAACATTTCGTGTTAATATAACAATAAACCAGTACAATATGAAAAACTTGCGAGTCAACGGAAGCTAATGCAAATAAGAATAAATTTGGAACTTATTCTAAAAAGTTTGTACTGGTCATATAGTGTGGCGTCAGAAAGCTTTCCCGGTGAATATAATGTTTAAGGTAGCAAATTCTTTTTTACAATTCATGTGCAGTTTTGTGAACTTTAAAATAAGCAAAAGTGAACCACAAGAATCATTATGTTGTTATCAATCTGTGGACGAAATATTTCTTTAACATGATAATGGAAAAATTACTAAAGAAAGGCATTACATTTACTGCATCGTTACTTCAGCTTTGGAAATCTAATGTACCTACAGGAAGTATATTTTATTTCATACTGATAAACTTATTAGTTACCAGCAAGTTGCCCACTCGGACCGATGGAAACTTATTTAATAGTCTTATTTAATTCTAGAGAACAAATGTGGAACATAAAAAAATTGTTTAGAAAAAAAGTCAATTAAGACCTGCTTACAATATACTTTTTTCTAAGTAACTATTTGTTGAAAAAATAAATAGGATTCATCATTATCTGGCCGACTCTTAAAATAGCAAATAAACTAGTATTCTTGTGGTCCACGTTTAAATTGTAGAAAAGTAGTTTTACTGTATTTATGTGGGTTTTATTACGGTCCGTAATTGATGTTCGCACAACTTAAAATAAACCACAATACCAGCAGTGTCAGCTAATGAAAATACTACAAAAGCTGCCTCTTTTTACTTGCTATACATAACAACGAATGTTCACAAACGATGCTTTTTTATACCGATATTGAGCTATACGTTATACTGCTATCGATCACCAAATTTACGGTGCACAAAAAGTTGTATTAAATCAAAACATGTCTAAACGGCTAGATCTTGCGAGAGCTTCTGTGAAAAAAGCACGAAACCTTGTCGCTTACAAAGATGGCAGCTTAAGCCAAATTCCCCAAGGAGCTAGGACAATTAAGCTGGATATTTACAGAGAAAACATTGGATATCATAGTGGATAATTATAATGCTTCTGAAATCATATAACTTCAAAAGAGGACAAAAATATTTGGTATATTTTCAATTTGTAAAAGCATTTGTTTGCTTTAGAGCTTTAACAATAATCGAACAATTAGTGTAGACTATGATCCGAAAATAAAATAAAATAGGAGTTCTACCTGGTGCGCTAATTTTAATTCAGAGAATTTTCAAAAACGGTCTTATCAAATGCAAGTAAAAATTTGTAACCAAATGAGAACCTTTAAGGCAAAAACTGGCATGTCGTCGCCTGAGAGATTTTTTGTTCCATTTTGCGACAAATCGAATGATCAATATCAAGATTACGTTTAAAGTATTATTGACAATTATAAAACACATAGATATAACAAAGCACGGAATATCCATTTTTCGTTTTATTCAATTTACAAAACGTCTTATTTCACAGTTTTAATGATGCTTTATTGCTATTTAAATCTAAATCACGTTTGTTCGACAACAAATAAAATAAAAAAATTAATTTCAATACATTTCCAATAAATTATCTTCGCTGAAAGCAGCGACGGTATTGTCATAAAAATCATTAAAAGCTACTTCTCGAGAGCACAATGATCGTAGGATTAAGACTAGCAGTCCAAGTAATTTTCATTTATCTCTCACGGAATTTCAAGCCGAGATTTAATCTCAGCTTCAATACAATTTGCTGTAATAGATAATATAAGACGTTGTAAAACACACTTAAAAGCTGAGCAATTTTACAGAAGTGCAACACTTGTAACGCTTTAGCATGCTTCAACTGTTGTGCAATTTTATATTACGTATCGTAGAAAATTACTGGTGCATTCGGTTCTTCATTTAGAACTAAAGAGAAAATGCATCACGTCACAAATACTTATCACAATTAAACATTAATTTAAAATTAAATAGTTTTGTCTAAAGCGTTTCTAAAAAATAATTAATTTCGACGATTTGTTGCGTATGATTTGGTTAAAATTCCAGTGATCCGTTCTAAACAATTAAATTAATACTTACTGATGTAACATTACGAATGCGTTTATTTAAATACAACAAACAAATCTTCAAAATCAAAAATCCATATTTTAAATAAAAGGAACTCGCTGCATTAATGCCAAAAAGCACACTAAAAATTCTCTTATACTTAAGGGCATAGGTAAAACAAACTATTTTACGGTTTTCAAGGTATTTTGACAAATCAGTGAGTTTATGTAATTTTGAATTTAAAAACATATGAATTAAATTTTGAGTTATTTTTCTCGGATTTAACATAATCGACGCATATTTTGTTGTCAATCAATTATTATTAAAAAAAAGCTTTTCTGTGTCATAACACAATTATTAGACATTGATAAACGTCGCCTAGGAGTTATTTTGTTTCATACGCCATTTTGCGGAAAATGGACATCAATATCAAGATTGTGTTTAAAGTGTTCCCGTATCCTTTAACATAACCAAAACTTGAATTTGTTACCTAATAACGACGTTCTGGTGTTAATTTTGTTCCATATCAAAAAAACTATTGACTAATTGCAGTTTTATTTGTTCCATGTCCATACATTACATGTTTTACGTGTTATTTGTTCTTTATCCATAATATAATTATTATAACTATGCTTATAAATATAAATGGAAAAATAGATAGATATCACCTTTGAAACAATATTTGTTTTGGTTTACAGAATGTGTTTGCTATACCTAAAGCGGAAATTTCAATTTTTTTCTTTAAAGATAAATATATCTACTACAACTTAAGCGCCCATTGCAGTTTAAATAACATTATTTCTTGTGCATTATGGCACAAAGCAACAAACGAAAGAGCTAATAAGAATATTACCAGTGCTCTAATAAAACATTTGAAAACTTTAACATCAAAATACCTTCACATCAATCATAATATTTTCTGGTCAGATTCATATGTTCCTTAAAAGTCAAAACAGGTACAGTGTAATAAGTACTGCTCTTTTCAATTTTTTTATTTAAACTAATGTAATACCATTCACATAATCAAGCAAACATTTTCAAAAGGATATGACTTGTACAAGAAGTTGATGCCATCTACAGTAAAATAAAAAAGCAACTGCGTTTATAGTTCATAACCCAAATTCATGATTTTGAATTATTCTTGCTACTCCGAAAGGTAAAGCGCTGTTTTAATAAAATATCTAACAAGCAAATTACACGGATAATTTACTCTAAAGAAAACTATTTTAAGTTCAGAAATACTTTTGATTAAGAATTTATTTAAATGAGTATGTGTAGAGTTTGCAAAACAAAATAATCCAAAACGTTTAACCCACCGAAAATACTAAAATGCTGGCATAAATTTATTTTAAGTGACGAGAAAAATAATATATCGTCTATGTTAAAATATATGCCAGATATTGATAAAGACTTTTACAATAAAATTCTGAAGTAGTTTTGTTTTTAGTTTTCAAGTATTAATTGTTGTTAAGTTCATATAATACATATAATTTGCTTGTTTACAATATTATTTTCCTTTTTATACTATTTTTTACACTTGATTATTAAAAGAAAGCTAAAAGGTTTTAAAGTTTTTATTTAAAAAAAATGGTTTATAGTTGTATTTTATAAAATTTGAAGTTTCCACAAAAAACAATTAAAATAAAATTTTTATCATCACAATTTGGTTACAGTTTATTAAAATTATTGTACTTAACTTTTTATCTAAATACTATAAAAATACCATACACATGGAACAAACTCGTTAAGGAAAGTAATAACTAGCTTAGTAGGTTGTTCCACATCCATTTTGAAATTGGTAGTGACTTAAAATTTTAATAAAATGTCATAATTTTAAAATTATCGTATAGGTAGGTAATGTATTCGTTTAAAGCTCCTTTAGAAAAATTAAACGCATAAATATTTCTTCCTAACAGAACGATAAAAACAAAAGCTTTAAAGCCAATTTTCACAAAACGATCTACATATGATATGGAACAGAACAACTCTAGAGCGACGAAATTAAAGATATTAAATAAAAAAATTACTATAATACAAGAATTAATTAAGTCAGTAAAATTTTTAAATTTAAAATGCCTTCTTTAATTTGTGACTGATAAAATTTTATGAAAATAAATAAAACGATTTTTAGTGACGAACAAACTAAAGCATTTTTGCAAGAGATCCTACATAAAAAAAATATAAGTGTTTTATAATTAAGCTAAATTAAAATAATAAATGATTTACAAATAATTTAAGCATAAATCAATAAAGCGTTCGAAAAGATTAGTTGTTAATGATGATACTTATTAAACCAGCTGCATATAAATAAATAAATAATTAGGAAAGGCACGGAAGAAAAATGGGAGCCTTGAAAACGACTTAGTTTTTCTACAAAACAGGCTCTTCGTCGATGATAAAATAAATGGTCAAAGAATATATTTCAAAATCGAAACCCTAAGGATAAATTTGAAATTTAAAAACATTTTATTAGTCACACATCTCTTAAAACAAGGATGCGTGCTCAGCCCATTATTATTCTCAATAGTTATAGATGGCGTAATTAAAGAAGTAAAACAAAAAATGAGACCGTTTCACCTAGGCAATGGAAAATGGAAAAAATAAACATAACGGATCTGATGTTCGCAGACGACATGATCTTAGTCGCGGAAACAGAATCTGCAACATAACCTAGAAACTCTAAACTAGAAATTGAAAAAAATTAATATGGAAATAAATACCGAAAAAACTAAATCTACGATCGTTACAACAGAAAACAAAGGGCAAAACATAACTTTAAATGGGCTTACTTTGAAACATGTAGAAAGCTTTAAACATTTAGGAGTGACCATACAGAAAAATGGAGGAATGGACAAGGAAATAAGCGAAATGACAGGAATTGTAGGACGAATATTTAACAGTTTAAGAACAATATTTTTTGGAAATAAAAAAGCTTCATAACGAACAAAAGTGAAAGTGGTCATAAAGGCACTTTTATGCGGAAGTGATACGTGCACACTCACAAATAAAAATAGTAGCTGAGTAAATGCAGTATAAATGAGGTTTCTAAGAAAAATCCAAGGAAAAACAGAAAAAGATAGAATCAGAAACGAAACATGTAGAGAAGAATTAAAGATAAAGGTCAGTTGAAACAAAAGTACAAGAAAGACAGCTGGGATGTTTGGGTCAAATTTATAGGTTGAAACAAGAAAGGCTAACCAGAAAAGCTTATGAAGCAAGATCACAGGGAAAAAAACAAACGAGGTAGACCGAGAAAATCTTGGCAAGAAGAAGTTAAAAAAGCAGCAAAGGACAGAAACATCAAATGGAAAGATAATAAAAACATGAAAAAAGGCAGCACAACACAACTCAACAGTCGTACACCTGACAATAGAAGGACTAATGACTAAATAAATAATAATCTCTTGGCATCAAAACTTTGTTGATGCATTTCTTGCAAAATAAAGACTGAATTTACTTTTGTGTAAATCAGTTTACGCTCGATGGTTTATACTTCAGCAGCTATAGCATTAACAACTGTGTTGTGAATTAATAATTAGAAATAATTATGAACGATATTCATCTACCATAAACCGACTATAGGCAATATAACTCACAAAGCATCAAACAATAACGGTTCACCCAGGCATGATGTCACAAACTACACCTGTTACATCGACGATAATTCACCGTCTGCAACCACGCAATGAATAAATTGGTGGGTATTAATCTACCATAATGTGACAACAACTTATACTTAATTTATAAGTATTTTAACGACGACTTTTAGAGCCATATTAAAAGATAAGCGATTAAATTTCACGTTATTTTGCGTTAATATATTGTCAACGTTTAAACGTTCCTAAACACATCAAAAATACGTCATTAAGCAAATTAAATTGGCTGCTAATGAACTACATGATTTATTATTGATAAAAGAGTTGATGTAACGTTTAAATAAAGTTTAATTCGAAGTACAATGGAATCGCTATATTCGTCATTAATCCGTTACCAAATCGGACGAATAAAGAAACAATTTTCTCCATAGGAATAAAGTAAAATTAGATTAATTCGTTCCCAGCCCCAAATCTGATACATGTTTGAATAAAAATTAAACCAGAACTGCACGTTTATTACTGGGAAGCGATAATGGCTGAAACTGAGGAGGAGGAGAGGAAGGAATTATTGTTTAAAAGAAGAGTAACATTTCATTAAAACATCAGGTACCTAACTCCAGTTCTGGTAATCGATGTCTTTTTTGTCCCGTTTCCTATAATAGACTAGTTTTAGTAATATAAACATTGCTGGGAGATAAGCAAGAATGATGCTTGTCATTGGAAAGATTTCTTACTAAGCAACAACAACTTTTTTTTGATATTCCATACTATTTTGTCCAGGTTATTGCTTGCTATTGGCAAAGTTTATGGTTACTAAGCAAGATTTCTAATATTTTTTATTCAGGAGTTGTATTTGTAACCATCCTAAATGTCAAATAAACAAAAATTGCTAACAATTATCGTTAACTTTAAGTGTAGAATTTTGTGGTTGCTAAAAATACAAGGTATTAATAAAATAACTTTAATAGATTCAGATTTCCAATTCAACCTCTTAAATGATTTTAAAAATGTTGCAGCTGGATAAATTAACAATGATTTAAAAACTAAAATCAATTAAAATTATACGAAATTATAATGAATATTTCAAATAAAAATGTAGGCAGCTGCCAATAGCCCTTTTAAAATTTATGACGCTATTTTTATAAAATAATTTTGAAGATAAAATTAATAATATACATGCATAAATAAACGTGTACAGGGTGTACCAAAATTGACTATCTATTTTGGTGAATTTAAGCGTATTTTATACAAGTTTTATTCTAATGTAATGGTTTGTCCATTTTAAAATGATTTATGGATTTTAAAAATTAAAATTTTTTACACGATGTTCTGTTAGTTTTCTTTAATGTTATGATTTTTCATGTATATTATGCTGCATGCTGCTACATAAACCCGTTATTGCATATTTATCATCAATTAACATAAATTCGTGTAAGAAATTGTATTTTTTTAAATACTTTAATTTGTACAATATATTAATGTACCATTGTAAAAATTTTTCAAAATACATCTAAATTTACCAAAGTAGATAGTTACTTTTGGGACATCCTGCTTATATAAATATAATTTTTCCTTTTTAGATTTTGGCGGTTACTAACATTTTTAATATGGTTTTCGGAGTTTACCCGCGTAATATTAAATAGGCTCCACGTTTCGGCAAGCTTTCACATGCCATTATCAAGTATATTTTGGAGAAGTTTCATTCTAATACAATGGTTTGTCCATTATTATACAAATTTATGTATTTTAAAAATTATTGAAATTGTTTTTAAAAAATACAAAAAAGGTTTTGATAATGGCAAAGAAGAGCTTGCCGAAACGTCGAACCTATGTAAATATTACGCGGGTAAACTTTGAAAACCATATTAAAAATATAAGTAGATAATATATTTATAAACATATTTATTCTAGGTGTCTAAGTGTTTATCGATATGGTTCTTAAAACGATCATGTAGCAAAATTAAATAACTTGTTTTAATGAGTCGATCAGTAGGAATAATCCTCAACAACCAGGGAAGTAGTAACGATGAAATAAAGGAAAGGATAAATAAAGGAAAAAAGACAATACGGACGCTAAACTCGATCTTGTGGGACAAAACAATCACAAAGGAAAACAAAAAACGAATATATATAAGCATAGTACAAAGTATAATCACATACGGAGCCGAAACATGGGATATGACAAAAAAGAATAGAAACAAACTCATGACGACGGAAATGGATTACCTCAGGAGAAGTTGTAGAACATCAAGAATAGAAAGAGTCAGAAACGACACGATCAGAGAAAATATGAATATGGACACCAACATAATAGAAGTTGTCGAAAAGAAGCAACTAAAATGGTTCGGACATACGAAAAGGATGGAAAATACAAGATGGCCAAGGAGAATTCTGGAATGGATACCGGCCGAAAGAAGGAAAAGAGGACGCCCTAGAAGAAGCTGGCGGGACGATATAAATGAGGCCATGAAAACAAGGCAATTAGAGGAGGACATGTGCTACGACAGAAGAGAATGGAGACTGGGGACGGAGAAGCGGCGCAGACCGTAGAGAAATCCGTTATATATATATCAGTAGGATCGTGATTGGAATATCGAATATTTATATTATCATTATCAAACTATGTTAAATTTCCAGTCAAAAAGTATGATATAACTGAAACTAAACAGGAATAAGTTTTTAATTTATCTAAAGTTTAAATTGAACCCTTTCACATGTTTAAAAAAAATTAATTCTTTTTATATAATGGAGAATCTGTTTCAGAACCAGATGTCCTTTGACATAACCATGTTAGCAGGAAAAATATAATCATAATCCAAAATCAAAAATACAACTGTAAAAATAATGTAAAATTAATTTAAACTAAAGATACGTTTAAACAATCTTCCCTCTGTATACTTTTTGGTTTTTAGAGTATAAAATATTCCCGTTATCATAATTGTATTATTTCTCATATATTTATCAATTTTCATTTGTCGTTGTCAATCCCTATTTCCTTTTTTATGTTCTGTATCCATCTTTCACGAAAACAACACTGACACTGACAGAATGACAAAAAAAAGTTTAGGTTTCGTAACCTAAAGGTGAAGTTCTTAGCAATTATATTTAAAAAGAATTGCCAAAACAAACCTTAAGCAATTCTTGATACCGCGTAATTTGTATTCTGTAAAAATACAGAATACAAATTACACACATCTTTGCTGATAAGCTTGTTAAAATTTATGACTCAGATATTGCTAACCAAACTATTTTCTGAACAACGTACATAGCGCATCGGGCAGATTGTCCGGTGTTGTCTATTTCTACTAACAAGAGACACGGACTTCGGAGAAGAGATTATTGAGAATAAAAGGATTTAGTCTAATAGATAAGATTAGCAACGATAAAGTCAAAAAAAGTCTAGAAGTGAAAGACGTAAAAAAAAAGATGGAGACAAACCACTTAAGGCTGTGATATCTACTAAGCATGCTAAAAAGTAGGTACGCAAAGATGGGATGGAAAACAAAGTTTGAGGGAAAAACAAGTAAAGGAACATCAAGAACAAAATGAAAAAACGAAGCGAGACATAGAGAAGAAGAAAAAGGGACCAACTTGAGAGATGTGCCATAGTTAGCCAATGATAGACAAAGATGGAGAAACATAATCAAGAACTAGATAAACTACCGACACCAAAAGGTACAAACTATTTCAATTGAAATACAAATTTTGATATATAAATAAATTTAATTAATAATTATTTTAAATAAATAAGATTGCAAGAGAATGGTGCTTTAAAACTGGTTTAACATTTTAAAGAGAAATTTTAATGAAAGTGACTTATAATTTTTTATCATATTAAATTAAAGTAAATAATTTAAGTAATATGGTAAGTATTATAATCAACTTGGTTGTTATTATTTTTATACAGCAAAAACAAAAGATGGGAAAATATATCAAGGTTTCATAATATTTAGCTTTAATTTAACAAGGACTTGAGCAAATATTTAAAATCAACAACAAGCTCAGAAAGCTCCTGTCAGAATATTATATGAAAAGTTTAGTTTGTAAATCAAATAAATTAGCCTACGGGATGATTTCGCCTTGAACATTTTTAATAATCTTGGCAATAAACCGCAGCGTTTAAGAAAAACCTAATATAAAGTTGAAATTTAGATTAAAAGTATTCAAAACAAAATTAAATTGCGAATAAAACTTCATTATTTTCACACAGAATTATGAAATTTACATAAAATGCCACAACTTGTATAAAACTTAATGCCTTAACAATATAGCGGATTAAACACAATCAAAATAGTAATTTTTATCAGCTACAGGTCTGGGATGTGTTGCCAAGAAAGTTTAATTTAGTTGAAAAGTGCAAGTGTCAGCATCTTAGTAGTTTCGGAAGTAAAGCTGTTTTAGCTGAGACGGCATTTCTTTATGACGCTATACAAAGTTTTTCACATTAAAAGTTGTATTAATATATTTAAAATAAGGCAAAAAAAAACTGATAAGCGAGCACAGAAATTTAATCAGCGTATATGAAAGTGTTATATTATCCATAATCTGTGGAACATGTGGTGCACAATTATGTTAAGCTTTTGTTTAACTACTGTTCTGGCTTAATTATAAGTAAAGCTGGTCAACCTACATGTGTAACAAAGCAGAGCGTGGGTGGATGTGTTTTATTGTTGAACTATGCAACTACGCTTAACAGCTAAAATTTTATGGACTTATCCATAGGAACATTTTAATATATTAACTTTAGTATTACACATAGAAAGAAAAGACTAAGGTCTGTGGCTAAAGCTAGCAGTTAAAAGTTGTTAAAAGTGTGTTAAAAACTGTTGTATTAGTTTCAAGATTAAAGTGATTTTGTTTTAAACAACTTCCAAGACTTTTAGATAATGTCGCGTTTAGAAATAGTTGCAATATTTTCTTGAAAACATCGTCAACCACAATGAACAGAAAGTGGGCGGTCATGTATCAAAAATTAAGAAGAATCTTACAAACTAGCAGTTAGCCCGTCAAGGGACGGGAATATTGTATATCTTAAATTTAAACTATTACTTTTTATAATACCGTGAGCTGCAAGTTAGACACTGTTATGTTACCGGTGAGTAAAAATTTACGGTTCATTAGACACAACTCAGTCGGTCAAATGAACCCGTAGTAGTTTACTGCGCAGATATTTTGTAGCTATATTCATGCGTTACAGAGTCACAGAGTCAGTCACAGAGTCAGGCTGGACTTTTCTATATAATATGATACCTTTAACAACTGCGATATTTCGCTAAAAAATATTATGAATGCCATAAAATGAAAATATGTACAAAAATTCTAATAAAATCATGACTTTAATCCTCAACCCTGGAGATGGATAGACCGTAATGGAATTTTCTAAGAATTTATTCAATCTAGATTATAGAATTTGCCGAATGAACAGGTAACAGGTAATTTTATAAGTATAATGATATATCTGACCACGCTTCCTTCCTATTTTTTATTTTAAAATATTTATTTGTGGAATTCCATAGTTCAGGGCGATCGCGGTATGCATTAATTTGTTTTAATATTTCTTTATTTGTCCACTGCATTTTGTGAGTTTCCACAAATTAAGATTATATAACTTAAAATCACTAACACCAAAATCTGAACAAACTGAATTTTCGAAAATCTCGTCCAAACTGAACGAGCGTGCAAGAACTTTCTTTAAAGTACCGACACGTTCGGAACAATTCCGATCGCGAGCGATCATACATTCGCTCGTTGACAGAGGCGTCGACACCGCCTGAGCATTCGCAGAAAACATCGTTCGCTCTTGCTCGCTCGCTTAAGTGTCAACCTTTCAACTATTTGTTAGATGTTAGAAGTTAGATGGATATTCTCACACAAGAAGCAGAAACCAACACATCACAAAATGATATAGTATTTGTCTCTTGTGCCTCAATGTTAAAAAGTGTAGACCGTGGATGGTAAAAGACAATTGATTTCCCTGATCTTATTTGAAGATTATACTCTTCAGTGACGGATAGGGATTGCAATCCCGGGATTCGGGATCCCGGGATCCCGGTCGCTTTTTCGTCCCGAAAATACCGGGATTTTAAATGTGGAATCCCGGGATTTTCGGGATTTAAAAAATTTAACTACAAGTACATTATTTTGTAAAAAAATTGCTCATAGTTGGTATCTACTTTTTCTTTTATTTTTGTTACTTATAAAACAGTCTATTTTTTAAATTTTTAGTGAATTAAAGTGGTGCTTTGTTTGAGTTTTCAACAGTTTCAGCAAATTTATGTTTATGTAATTATGGATTCTAATGTATAATAAGTTTATTCAAATATATTTCATTTATTCAAATGTTATATCTAGTAATTCGATTATTTCTATAATAATAAAACATAATACGGTAGGTATATATATATTTTTTTAAATTATTGTTAACATCTTTACACCTATGATATAATTAAAACAAATTAACAGAAGTTATAGAGGAAACAAATTAAATAAAAAGTTAATAAAAATAAATGGTAATTAGGTACTAAATTATTCAATAATTATGTAATTCTAAAAAAAATGTATACACTGCATTAGCTTCTGTTTTTAAGCAAATATTTCACATTATACAGGGTGTGTATAAATTGGCGGAAGCGCTACACGTGACGATGTTCTTCGTAAAATTCTAACTCGAAAATCTTGATACAAAAATGTTGTACCATGCTTGCTATGGCCTCAGGAACCATTTAAAGAAAAAAAAAATTGGCAACATTGCATACATTGATTTGCGTTTGGACATTTTTTTATCAGCAATTTTTACTTAGGTATTAACAATTTTTGTTCGAACTGAAAGCCTTCAGTTCGTAAACATAGCTGCAAACTTTTTGGCATCGTAAAACACAAACTAGAAATAATTACGAGAAAAACAGAGATGACAGCTAATGACAATGTTGCCATATGTATTATTTTCATTCAAATCAGTGATTTACATATTTTCAACACCAATTTTGGAAAGGAAGAACACAATATCTAGGAAAAAATACTATTCGAAATTTATTTTTATTCCAAATTGCAGCTTCTTCATTTGCAAGTATTAAATAATAACGCTTATTAAAGGACTAAATGTCAAAACTTTGAGGATCTCTTGCAGACACAGCATGCTTAACATTTTCGTATTAAGATTTTCGACTTAGAATTTTACGAAGAACATCGCCACGTGTAGCGCTTCCGCCAATTTGTACACACCCTGTATATAATCCCGGGATCCCGGGATTAAAACATCTTCAATTCCGAAATCCCGGGATCGTAAAATTTGGTCGGGATTGCAATCTCTAGTGACGGAGCAAAAATAGTAGAGTATCAACTAATCACACAACACTTTGCACAAAGGCCACCAAACTCCCAAACTCAAAGGTTTTGACTTGCATGCAAAAATACGATTCGCTGCTATTCTTTTGCCCATATCTGTACACTAATGCACTTTATATTGTCTAGAATTAAAGATTTTAAATAAAATACCATTTAAGCTTATATTACGAACAGTGTACACTTGGAAGTTTATTAAACTGCGCTTTAAATATCAAGCTAAAGTCCTAAAATTTAATATGTATAACAATTAATTGTAAAGCGAAGAAATAAAAATCTGGTATTACTGGACGGTATATTTTATATTTTATTCAACGTCTACTAATCCTACGTTTCGCTCCTTATTTTTAGGAGCATTTTCAGGGCTATAATTTTTTTTTTTTTTTTAATTTTAAAAACAAACAATTAATTTATAAGTCATTCTTAATCTTAATATTTAAAATTATTGTTTTAAAAGGAAATGAAACTAACAGATATTAAAACTTGAAAAAACTACATTACTAATCAATATACAATAGGTAATCAACAACAACATTATTTTGACAAAATATTGGTCTAAATTTGAATATAATACATATGTACTTATTTAAAATACTTACATTGAGGCGTGGTTATAAACAATAAGAATACATGTTGAAAAGTTGCATATCGAGCTTTTCAACATGTATTTTTATTGTTTATAACCACGCCTCAATGTAAGTATTTTAAATAAGTACATATGTATTATATTCAAATTTAGACCAATATTTTGTCAAAATAATGTTGTTGTTGATTACCTATTGTATATTGATTAGTAATGTAGTTTTTTCAAGTTTTAATATCTGTTAGTTTCATTTCCTTTTAAAACAATAATTTTAAATATTAAGATTAAGAATGACTTATAAATTAATTGTTTGTTTTTTAAAAAAAAATTATAGCCCTGAAGATGCTCCTAAAAATAAGGAGCGAAACGTAGGATTAGTAGACGTTGAATAAAATATACCGTCCAGTAATACCAGATTTTTATTTCTTCGCTTTACAATTTATATACAACGGACGTTCATATACTTAATAACAATTAATATTACGTAAAACGACGTATTCCTGTAATTCCAAGAATTGATATGACCTTTCAGTGACATTTTTTCCTAATTGTCGACCAGCAACAAATGCGAATATTTCATGCCGACAAACCGACAACTTAATTAATCGTTAAACCATTATTAATGCTACCCGTTGGTGTTTAATTAAAACCGCATCGTAATACACATGGCGTTATAAAATTCGAAATTCAAGACAACACCAGTCGATTTTACGCAAAGAGCTAGAATTTTTCATTCGGTAAAGCGCGGATGGTTTTGATTGAGGTATTTTAAAATTAAATCTGCCTTGATGTACTGATGATTAATAAAAAATGAAAGTAGTCATGTTGGAGTTAATAAAAGGAAGTAGGAAATAATGTTGGCTCGTTTTGAATACAATGGAACGCAATTCAGCTGAAAAGTTGAAACAGATTGGCCTTGGTGAACGATACGTTCTAAAAGTGCTGGCACGAGACACTAAAATTTAAACGCAAAATTTAAATGCGATCTACAAAATGTTTGTAAACAACAAAAGTTTTGTCCTCGACATGTTTTACGTTATAATTTGCATAAAACAAAGAAAACAAAACGATTAAAGCCACTTATTCAAGGAAAAAACAAATAAATGAATATGGAACAATAAATACTTCGACGTACAATAGTTCAATTCAGAATTCTTCGTATAAAAATATGCACCAAGTTGTTTCCGTTTGTTTAAAAAACTGCCAATTTTATTTTATAACAGTATGATAAGCTTACACATGGTTTACAGATTCGACAGTATTCTACAAGCTACAATATATTTTTGTTTAATACGTTTTATATTACGAATTATACTGGATTCTTTAAAACAGCCTCACAAAAGTTCTGGAAAACGACGCTATGCATGCAGTTAGTACGTTGGACTTATCAACCAGGTCACATTAGGATAAAGCTCATTCGCGCAAAAGGAAATTTCTACTGCAGTCTAATATTTAATGCAGGATTTTGTATAGTTTTCATAAACAAGAATATGTGGTGCACTGCACTGAAATGAAATTGTTATGGAGCATTTCTGGAATATCTTTTTCGAAAAGAATTCAGGTATTTCCAACCAGTACAAGATGAAACAACTTTAGCTGATAAATTTAACGAAGAATATTACTTTCTGGTTCGACAAACATATTCTGTAAGTAGGTAAATTGAAAACATGTATAAGAACTATAAAACAACATATATTGAAAAAGAAATTTGAAGAAAATCTAAAATTGTTGATATTCATTAAACCATAGAGTTTTGTTAATAACTAACATATTAAGAAGGTACCACAATACAATAAGTTAATTTAATTACTTATATCTATGCATCCAATTATGTTTAACGAACAATTTTACATTAACAGGGATGGAGAGTTTGAGTCGAGGAGTCGGAGTATTTTTTTTGAGAAGTCGGGAGCCGGAAAAACTTCTGACTTCCAACTCTTTTTTGATTTAGTTTTTTTGAGGATGAGAACAGAATAAAAATTTTTAAACAAAAACAAATAACGATGTCAGCCGATTTTTTTTTAAACGGAAACGGGAACGATTAAAGTAACACAAACTAGTTTTGTCTGTGAACGTCTAATTTTTATACGCAAAAAATACTTGACTGGATGAGGTTTATAGACAGCGCAAGAATACAAAACGCATGATTCGTGTGATAAACGGTAGGGTTAGTTCTGTAGTCAATAAATGTTACCCCGCTTTGACATTTGAAAGTTTTCAAAAGCCGATAGTGCCTTTATTTTGACATTTTTAAAATCAAGTATGCAGAAAAATTGTTCTAATGTTAAAACGTTTCGTAATAAGTAATTTTGTTTTGTTAAATTAACCCTAGTAAATAAGAAATTGATAGTTACAAAGTCGATGTATAACGAAGGGTGTTTTGCAAATAAATTTTGTAAATTGGCACGCATTTGCGTAGTAATGGAGGCTACTTGTGCATAGTATTTTTATAATATTAAGATTATCGAAAATCTCCTGTATATTGAGCACAATTATTGCAAAATTTTCGTATAACACGCAAGTACAAACATCATTTTTTATTTCAAAAATTACTTTTAGTAAAATACCAAATACAATAAAAGACGCTTTTAACGCGGGTCAGATACAACCTCGCAAACCCGCGTTATATAATAACTACGGGTATAATCGAATTGTTGAAAATTTTATATTTTTATTTAAAAATACTTAGATTTTTACATTTGCTTCATTATTTAGAAAACACCATTACAAAATACACTAAGAAACAAAAAAAAACGGCTTTTAATGTAGTGAATATATGCAAATTACGTGTTTTTTGTTAGTGAAAAGTCGGGAGTCGGAGTCGGTTTTAAAAAATACCGACTGAGGAGTCTGAAGTCGGTTATTTTTCTGCCGACTCCCTGGGAAAAACAAAGAGTTTTACAAAGCCAAGTCAAATGTAGATTTGGAGTAACACGAAGCAATAAAACTAACACCAGTAACAATATTTTAAAACACGTACACTGAATCCAAGTATTTTGTTTCAGACGCAACTTGAAATTCCAGCTTTAATGAACGGTTATAGGTCATCTATTGATTCTCCATTCAAGGCATAGTTTGTAGGTTGTCTCAGCATTGAATTACTGAAATAACTACCTATACATCTGCGATGAGCAAGTTTATAAATAGCTTAATATCATTATATATTAAATATTTCTTGGTTAGAATGTAAGAATAATGTTATAAAGACGTTGTAGTAAATGGCATGGAATGATATTTACAGAAATATTGTCTTAATTCAGTTTCGATGTTCTAAGCTGCATATAACCAATTTTGGACACTGGTGTCCATTATTGGCTGTACCTGGTGTCTATTATTGGTATACATAACTATTTAGCGATGACAATGTAGACTACCCTAAATGTATTGTGCAAAGAAAACGCGCAAATTATTTTTTTAACGAATCTACCAAATTACAAATAATAAATTCCCCCTGTAGCAGCGTTAAAAAATAAGGAATTTCTTAAAAGAATTATAAGCTTAATACCACAAGAGAGTCTGATTCAAATGAAAAATCACAATATGGAAGAAAAATTGACAAGCTAAAAATTGATATAAGAGCTTAATAACCTCTGGAGAAACAATAAACACATACATACATAAAAACCAGAAAGAGTGCAGACAGGTACAGAATTAAAGAAACACGGTGATCAAACTGAAATTAAAAAAATTTGGCGACAATTCTAACATGAATTTGTGAACCTTACATGTACATTCAACACCGATTTTTTCACCATCAATTATGTATTATCTACATCCAATAATAGGGGAAGGTTGCCTATATTGTACCGGTTTTGACGTTTTGGCACAAAAAACAAATATAGCCAGTCAGAACTTTTCGCAAACCTGGTAATATAGTCAGTCTATTATGTTGGGTTCCACTTGCATTTATTTGGCAATTTTCATGATTGATCTAGACGTCAATCAGCGCCCTTTTTTAAACACCTACAAATGGTACAATTTGGGATACCGGGCGCCTAAATTGTACCTTACAGTTTCCTAATTTGTACCACCTGTTTAAAGTACAAAATAATGTATGGAGACGTTTTTTTTTATATATTAACTCAGAATATCATTCAAGTAACTTAAAAAAAAACTAAAATTCTTAAAAACGCAAAAAATTTAAATGCGTAGAACCATCTTTTTCCGGCCATTTGCTTTTCTTTATTGAAATTATGTTTCATCTAATTTTTTTTAGCAAGTTGAAAGGCAGCCTTGCGGACGTCGCTTTTAGATAATCCGTAAAATGTCTCTTCCAGCCTCAAGATATGTTCCTCAAGCTGGCGTTCTAGTTCTCTATCAAACACACAAAGACGTCCGAAATGTCATTTTTCCAAAATAGCATTTTTGTTTGTGCCATGGAAGTGTCTTTTGAATGTTGGTTTTGGTATATTGAACTGACGGCAAACTTCATTGAGACCATATCTGCCGCTGCGATATGCTTTTATGGCAGATTTCATATCGGCTTCCACCCATTGCCCATATTTTCGTTTGGGATTCGCAGTCGAGTCATTCTAAATTATGGAAAAACCTGTAATTGACCTAAATTGTACCATTAGGTGCCTAAATTGGACCGGTACAATATTGGCAACTACTGACTGGTACAATTTAAGCAACCTTCCAGAGATTATTAAAAATATTCAATCGTACTGAAACCATAGTTATATGGTAGATTGTAACTAGGTTAATAAAGTATGGTGTTTGAAATGTACTTTTCGAAAAAAAAATATATCAAACATTGAGAACATAATATGTACCTTCAATACTATAACAATAGAATAGCAAAACCTACTTATTGGAGGTAAATTTCATTCACGCGCCACTAGAAACACAAGTTCACCTCTGAGGCCCGAACCACAACTTCGGGGATACCGAAGCATCATTTGCACACGATACATATTGCTAGATGGCGTTTGCAAGTTGTAACTTTGTTAATAATGAAATGGTACAATTTAGGAGCCGGTACAATATAGGCAACCTTCCCCTATCCAATGATCCAAAAATCTGATATAGGTATGCCCTTTTAAAATGATACTTTTTTGACCAAACTCTTCAAATGACACAAAACCGATCAGCAACAGAAAGTGACTTCCATCTGTTGTTATATTTGAGGCATGGCAGCAATATTTCAACAAAAAAGAGGAAGAAAAGGTACTTACGGAGAAAAATTAAAGAAATTATGAAACAAGAGAGGGAAAGAAGAAAAAATTTGTTGAAAAATTAAATTAAAACAAACAATAAAAAGCAGAAAAGAAAGATACAAAAAATGGTTTGCATATGCTAAAAATCAATGTAACGTGGTTTGAAGATATCTAAACTTTTTGGAAAGAAAAGCAAAGTGGCTCAGTGCATATCCTGTCAAAAAAAGCACATAGCGTATGTATTAATAAAAAATATATTAAAAAACTAAACATTAATAAATCTGGTGAAGAATATTTGTATGAGAATTGTAACGCAATAATTGATGATAGTGATTCCGATTACGATGGGTAAAAGCTAATTTGGTGTTAAACCTAAACTTAAAAATTATATGTGTACAACTAAATGTAATAAATAGTCACAAATTATTCTTATTGTATTATTTATTCAGTTCATATTAAAGCATGTCCATTACTGCATATTAAACTGTCCAAATTAGAAATTGGTGAACTTGGAGCTTGGAGGTGTTCAATACTAGGTAAGTGACATATGTATGTACATTTTTTTGTGATTTTTATCATCAAAGACGTTAACTATAGTCAATTTTCATTACTTAAGTAAAACGTTGAAAGTTCAAGCTATCATTTGGTTTATTCATTTTTAATTAATTTTTAACTGGTACAAAAAGGTTATTTTTTTTCCATAAAACAGCCTCTTAAAGTGTCCAACACTGGTATGTTTACCCTAGTTGTACGATGTGAAAAAAACATAAAACCGAGAGAAAACTGGTTGGTCGTGATAGTAAGATCAAAATTTTAATGTTATAAGGATAATTGTGCACTTAACCCTTACTTATTTTTATTTCCCTTGAATTATTCCGTATTCATAACGCTATAAACAGTCAATATAAAATCATGATGCGAGCAGTTATTAGTTTATTTGGTTTTAAATATCCCGAATTCTTGCATAACGAGCTTTATTCGCAGAGATATTGAATTATTATTATTTATGGCGAAATTACTCGCATTTCTGCACAAGCCAACCATAAATATCAAAGACGATTGCACAAAACAAAAGCTTTATGAAATATTGTGCTGAGAAAAGGCGTGCGTGCCGCGATATTTGGAGTGTGCGAAGAAAAATAGATAAGCAGAGTCGTGGAAAAAGCACGTGGTGGAATTTTTTTAAGGTGATTAAGGAAACTCATCTCAAATATTTATTGCACGGTTATTTGTTCTGGCTCTTAAAACATTGAATAACAATAAATTATCCCATAGATTACATATTTCATGTTTATAACGACGTCGTCTTTTATTTTCATGAAATGGGTCGATTCCATGCGACCAAACAGGGATTTAAAAATGTCTACCTTATAAAAAACGTATAACCTTATATTAAACTGTCAGTTTTTCACAAACTCTCCATAAAAAAAAAAGCTGAGCGTATAATACGTACGTAAATTTAAATTGATTTTATTTTGGGATTTTTTAAATTGTGCTTGAGGTAAATATAACTTTTATTTTTCTGTATACTCGTTTTATTGTAAATTGATTTTATTATGTGAATTCCGTCTTTTAAACAAACCTGCCTAGGGCAAAACAAATGGAAGAACGCTATATAGAAAACATTGTAGCAAGAACACAACAAATATGTTTTTTCGTTTGTTGGTTAATAACATTTTTTGTTCCAGTACAAAACCTAATATTACTATTTAAGTACAGGGTGGGCCAAAAGTAACTTTACAATTTAAAAATAAAATAATTTTAAAGCTGTTATATACAGGGTGTGTAAAAATTGGCAGAAGCGCTACACGTGGCGATGTTCTTCGTAACATTCCAAGTCGAAAATCTCAATACGAAAATGTTGTACCATGCTTGTTGTGTCTGCAAGAGGTCCTCAAAGTTTTGACATTTAGTCCTTTAATAAGCTTTATTATTTATTACTTGCAAATAAAAAAGCTGCAATTTGGAATAAAAATAAATTTCGAATAGTATTTTTTCCTAGATATTGTTCTTCCTTTCAAAAATTGGTGTTAAAAATATGTAAATCACTGATTGAATGAAAATAATACATATGGCAACATTGTCATTAGCTGTCATCTCTGTTTTTCTCGTAATTATTTCTTGTTTGTGTTTTACGATACCTACCCAAAAGTTTGCAGCTATGTTTACGAACTGAACCTTTCAGTTCAAACAAAAATTGTAAGTATCTAAGTAAAAATTGCTGATAAAAAAATTTCCAAACGCAAATCAATGTACGCAATGTTGCCAATTTTTTTTTTTTTTAATGGTTCCTGAGGCCATAGGAAGCATGGTACAACATTTTTGTATCAAGATTTTCGACTTGGAATTTTACGAAGAACATCGCAATTTTTATGTTTTTAAGCTTAAATTTTTCGAGAAAATGGATTTTCGCATACAAAAATTTAATTAAAACGATAAGTTTACATTAACAATGTAAACAGGGTTTACGCTTAACTGAAAATGTGTAAAGGTGGCTAAGTTTGTCAGTTTAGAGGTATCTAAGAAACGGCCAAAAATTCCTAGACGTTGTAATTCAAACTTTATTTGAAAGAAACTAAATAGTTTGATTTAATTTTGTACATACAGATTTGCTTTTTATATAAAACAAAAATGTTGATTCACCTTCTACCTATTCAATATTCATATTATGATAAATATCCACGTATGTATAATTATCCATCAAGTTATAAACGTTTAGTATTTTTTTTTTAAATGCGCTTGAAATAGTATACACTATAAGCTCCTTTGAATAAAGCCAAAGTAAAATGAAACGCGATTAATCTCGTTTTTCAGCAAGCAGGATTACACGGCTTGCTTCAAACAAACAAAATGTGAACGGGCTAAGTGAAAGAGTAATAAATCAATACAACAGGTAACCCAGTTTCCGTTTAGAATGCAAAAGGAAAAACGATAATGTGGAATGTAAAAAATTCTAATTCTGAAACAAACCGTAAAATGGATTTAATTACGACGAGAACACGATAAATACACCTAGGGGACTTCTAGACTCTTGAAGCTTGCCTAAATTTATCTGACATTGATAAGTAACCAGTTTTATGTTTTAAATAAAAAATATCGTTCAAAAAAAGCGTTTGTTAATTTACGTTTGTTTAATTTCCTTTTTTCTAGTAGTCCACATACAAAAGCATTTTACTCAGAAGTGTTCATTGAGTACAAAATCAGTTAACAATTAATTATTCTAAACAGCTCTAAATCGTTGCCTCTACATTATTTCGTAAGGAAGATATTAAATTACCAGGGCCGGCGCAAGGGTATCTGGCGCCCCTAGGCAAGGAAAACTTGGACACCCCTACATATTGTTTAATGTGCGTATGTGTCTAAACACAGGGTGATTCATAAATATTGCGAAAAACTTCAGGAGACAACTCCTTATCAAAAATGTAGGAGGGCTTTCATATGTTTTTTTTTCCTTAAACGTCTTCTTTCGGAGTTACAACCCGATTAAGGAAACAGTGAATAAAAGATTTGCATTATTTTTCTCAAATTTGGAGAAATGTAGAAAAATCACTTTTGATAGATGATTTTTACTTATTGAAAGATTTTTCACAATAACAATTACAATCATCTACTTTTACAAGGGGTTGAAAAGTGCAACCCCTGTGTTTTTTTAACAAAATTTTTTGGTGCAATGTAAAAATGTTTATTAAAAGCCTTAGTTATTTACTTAAAAACTTTCTTAAGTCTTTAATTTTTTCCCACAACCCACAGCTTTTGAGTAAAAGTTATATAAGTAAACAATGAACATGCACCATCAAATATTTTAAAATAAAATAATTCATTTTTGTGATTACCAGGGTTTGTACATATTGAGTAAAAATATTTTCGAGTTCATTTGGTGGTGCATGTAGACTTACCTTATTTTTTTATTCAAAAACTGTAGGTCTTGCGCGAAAAATTATGGAATAAAAAATGTTTCTAAATAAATCAAGGTTTCAAGAATTTTTTTCGATTGCAAAATTTTCACCCTTTAAAAAGTTCCGATAAAAAATCAAACAGGAGTTGCAGTTTTTTGTTCCTTGTTAAAGTAGGAGATGATTGAAAATATTACTTGGGAAATCTTTTTACGAGTAAAAAACATTTACCAAATGTCGTTCTCCCACATTTCTCCAAATTTGAAAAATAAAATGAAAACTCACTTCCACCGTTTCTCTTTGTAGGAGTAAGACGTTTTAGGAAAACTTTTTATAAAAAAGACAATAGTATTTGATATGATAGGAATTGCCTTCCAAAGTTTTTTGCAAAATTCATGTATCAAGGGCATATCCATAAAAACATTTCACCATTGTAAACATTTGTCTTTTTATAAATCAAATAACGTTAATACATTTGTATAATATATCACGTGAATTTTATGCTTTCTTATAAAGAAATCTGGCGCCCTCATAACCTGGCGCCCCTAGACAATTGCTTAGACTCGCCTAATGGTAAAACCGGCCCTGCAAATTACTAAAACAGAAGCGGAATGATTTATGTTAGAACTTAATCTAGTGTTACTCATGTAATTATATTTTTCCGCTATGCGAAAGCTGTCTTTTTTCTTCCCGACAGCACAATATGTCTCCACTATCTCCGGGTAAAACTTTCTAACACAACTTATGCTTATTAAATCCTACTGCATAATTTTTTCCGCTATTATTGTATCGTTTTTCTGTGCACAAGTAAGTTCAACTGTGCTCAAAGTGTGATGACAGCGTGTTTACCGACGTCGGTTAACTTTAGCAGCCAGTTTAATTAAAACAAATCGAATCTAATCGAATTACAGTAGAGAAAACAGAAGAATACACGTGCGGTTGTATTTTAGTTGGCCAATTGATAATTTAGTTTTTTTTTTTAAAACGTAATTAAACCACTTTTATGAAACTGCGAAACGTCCATTAGTTTATGAATTTTACACATTGCGTTAGTGTGCTTTTACAAAGCCGTCAAAACAGTGGTCTTTATAAAAGTTGTTGTCATTGCGAAGTGGTCTAAAAAAAATTGAAAATAACAAGGATAATTAAATTGTGACACAAAAGGGTCGAGTTTTTGTTTTGTTTGTGTATATTACTTTATATTTGAGCTACAATGAATAAAATTATAATTAGCTCTTGTAAAGTTACAAAAATTGTATGTTGGGTGGTTTATGAAAAAGTAAAATTCTCGTGAAGGCAGATTTATTTCAGAAAAAAATCGATTGTTTTGGGATGGACTTTATATTTTCTAAAAATGTTAAAGACACCCTTAGCCCTAGGCGACAATGAATTTTCACATTTGGTTCGTTTAGAAACGACCTAAAACTATTTTTTACAGCTACTTAAAGTTTAGAAAAACTGATTGATTTGGGATGGTCCTTATATTTTCTGAACATTTTAAAGACACCCTAAACACAGCATGCTAAAAATGTTTTTAGACCGATAAGAAGTAATAATCAAATGCTGATGATAATTTTTTCAGTTTTAAAAATTATATTTGTTTGTAAAATACTTTTCCAAAAACTCTTTAGTAACATTTTGATGTAATGTTTTGTGTTCAGAAAATTTTTAGCAAAATGGATGGATCATATAATTTAAAACTAGAAAATTTAAAGTTAATTTAGCATAAAGTTATAGGCAATTAGGTAACGATGACGAAGATGTTTTGTTTATAAATACTTTTTTATTTCATGTATATGTACATTCATTTTATATTATCCCTTTGATTATCGACAACAATTATATTAAAATTAGTGTTGTTTCCTATTTGTACAAAAAAAAATCATAGGGTGGTATAGCAGCCATGGGGAGTCGGAGTCGGAAGTCGGGAGTCGAGGTGTCGGAGCTTTTCTGAGGAGTCGGGATTCGAAAAAACGACCGACTCCCGACTCTATTTGTATTTAGCATTTTTTTGACGATAAGAATAGAATAAAAAATTAAAAACAAAAACAAAATAACGACGTCAATCGATTATCTACTTTTTTTTAAACGGAAATGGGAACGAATAAAGTAACACAAACTAGTTTTGTCTGTGAACGTCAATTTTTATCTGCAAATAATACTTGACTTGATAAGATTTATAGACATCGCAAGAATACAAAACGCATGATTGGCATGATACACGGTAGGGTTAGTTTTGTAGTCAACCAAATCTTACCCCATAATGACATTTGAAAGTTTTAAAAAGCCGATAGTGCCTTTATTTTGAAGTTTTTAAGGTCAAGGTATATAGAAATATAGTTAAATAGTGTTAAAACTTTTCTAATTAGTATTTGGTTCTGTTTGGTGAACCCTGGCAAATAAGAAATTAATAATTACAAAGCGGATGTATAAGGACGGGTGTTTAGCAGATAAGTTTTGTATTGACACGCATTTTCGCATAGTGGAGGCTAACATGTACATACTATTTCCGTTTTATTAGATTACCGAAAATCTTCCGTAAATTAGCCACAATTTTTGCTAAATTTTGCGTATAACACGCAGGAACAAAAAATACATTATTTTTGATATCGAAAATAAACTACATTTGTTGAGTTTTTGTCAAATTTAAGTGTGACAATTGAGCGAAACTGAATGTGTACTATTTTATTTATTGCGTACCAATTTCTTTGTTTTTGTTTTTTGTTATTATTATTTCACCTTGTAAACAAATGTTTCATAACACAAAATTTAAAAAAGTTATGGTGCGTATTATCAACAAATATACATTTTATCAGAAAATTTTGGGCTAAATCAAGCACACGTATTCTATGCAGGATTTTACGGTAGATAAGTATGGATAGATATGTGATTTATTAAAAATATGTAACTTTGATAAGATATTTTTCACACAAACATGGTTATTATAAATTTATAATAAGTTAATCTTTTATATTTAACATTTAACAGTCCTAGTATACGATTACAGTACTATATCACTTTTAGTTGCTTATAACGCGGCTCGGATACAACCTCGCAAACCCGCGTTAGATAAGAGCAATAGAACCGAATTGTGGAAAATTTTGTATTATCATTTAAAAATACTTTTGTTTTACATTTTCTTTAATATTTAGTAAACATACGAAAATAAACTCTGTTGGCCATTATAAAATACACTTAGGAAAAAAAAAAAATTACCTACTTTCACTGTAGTAAATAAATACTAATTACATTTTTTTTAATGAAATGAGTCGGGAGTCGGAGTCGATTTAAAAAAATACTGACTCAGGAGTCGGGAGTCGGTTATTTTTCTGCCGACTCCCCATCTCTGCCAAAATGTAAGCTCTACTTTTTTATCTAAATATTATACTTCACACAAATAAAGCTTACTAACTGTGCAATTTTTTTACTTAACAACAAGTTAGTATAACAACCATTTTTTCTAAGTCATTTGATAGTTCTTTGCTAGAGGTTTAAATAAAAAAATTTTTGAAGTCGTTTGATCCGCATTATTTGTTAAGGAATATTCAATTCCCAGCTTTTAAAAGAGCTTATCAAAGTAGAACTCAAAGAAAATGAGGTAGAAAACACAAAAAAAGGAAAGCTTTTGGAACTGTATTCGAGTGACAACATGTAATTTTCAAGGCCGCAAACTGCACACAGAGACAACAATACCTAATAGAAAATTTGGCAATTATGGTAACTATCCATTATTCAAATAGTTTCTCAAAAAGGCTTGCGAACAATATAAAGAGCAAATTTTGTAAACAAACTAACATTTTTGCCTAACAAAACTTAAACTGAAAGCAAAAAAATTAGTTTTTTTACTTATGTATGTGAACGTTTTCTCACTGCCTACCCTACATGAAAGTTTTACTTTCGTCTCTAGTGGCGAAAATAATGTCAATGTCAAAATCAAATTGTAAAATTTACGATTTTTTGTAGCTTAAACTCATAATAAACTAAAATTGCGTTAATATTCTTATCAAATAATTAATTTTAATGTAGGTAGCATTTTATATAAAAGCCTAGGAATGGTACAAAAATTAATATTAAATATATTTCGTTTGCAGGTTATAATTTTATTTCTGTCAGTGTCAGTGTGGAGGTGTCGCTATGAAAATGAAATGATTAATTAATACTTTATACATAATAATTTGTCATTTAGTTCGTTCTATAATATAATTTTAAATTCGTAGAAAAAATAGCATTACGACTCGAGATGAAATCAGTTTTTTTTTAGTTTGTGAGATTTACTCACCTCGCCATAAAAATCGGATTTTCATCTCTTGTTGTAAAATATACTATTTTAAATTACATAGAATGGCTAAAACTGCATTTTGTACGATAAAATATCTAGAGAAAGCTTTTGCCATAAAACCAATGTTGCATGCACAACATGCATACCGAGTTTAAACAAAGTTATTATTACAACAGATAAGGCAATGCAAACATATCAATTCCTAGAGCAACTAATGATATGGTTTTTAAGTTAACAAAGTTTATATATAGTGCAAACAATTATGAATGATTTAGTTGTTTCTAGCCAGTTATGTATTAAAAGTCTTTGTAACACAATCAAATAAAACTGTAAAATGATAGATTTAAAGTCAATAAAAAATTACAACGCCAGAGTTTTTTCAAGCTAAAATCGAACTTCTAAAACAAAACAAGCGATAACTACGTTAACTTTTAATTGGATCTGGTATCTGTTTACAAAAAAAACTGTACAAAAACTAACCTGGGGAAATCATTGTAATATGATACATAATTAAGACTGCTCTTGTATTAATTGTGTCGTATATTTGCCACGTTTGCTATGATATAAGTTATATATGACTGAATTTAAGCACATTTGCAGATGACAAATGCATCCATGAATCAAACTTTGCCCAAAAACCATGGAATTTTGAGTAGCTGATTAAGTTTTTTAAACACGTTATCTACACCCCTATAACAATTATTTGCTCCATTAACAGCAATTGTTCATTTTGAGTTTACAATATTAATACCTATAATATTTTTTTAACTACTAATAACACGGATCGGTTAGGTTAGATCAGGTAAGGTTAATTTGATTTTTATTCATACTATAATAAAATAAACACGATTAAAAATCACAACATACGCAATTTATGTAGCAATTTTTAACTATAATTTTAAAAGAAGAAGTATTAACAGAAAAAACGTTAGGCTAATGTAAAATAATCTGTAAAAATTACGTTATAAATAAAAACAATCACATTTACAAACACAATTTGTGATATGCTTGTATGCGGTGAAAAATTGTGGCGGCGAAGAATTGTGTAGGCGAAGAATTGTGGGCGAAGAATTTTTGGCAAAGAATTGTGGGCAATGAATGTTTCTAGGCCCAAATATTTCAGTGACTGATAATTTATAAAACTTTGTCAATTTGCTTCAAAAACCACTCAATTTACAGACGTTATTTAAACATTAAAAAATTATTTTTTATCTTTAGTTAAATCCGATTAGGATTTAAAACTTTTATGATAAATTGAAAAAAATGCAAGAGCTACAGTTCTGCCTTTTACCGAAAACGTTTTATTCCAAAGCAATCGGCCTTAAACTTCATGTACACAGAAAATTATTTAATTACGGTAACCTAAGTATTAATTCGTGTGTTATTTTAATGAACTTCCTCAAGCGATGATATAATATTCACGGTTTATTAAAAAACAATTAAAAAGGAAAACACATAAATGAATGAAGAACATCCGTTTACAGCTGACTGGCATTTAAATAAATCAGCATTCTTTTAAAGTCTACCTGCCTTTTTACGCATTCAACAACAGAACAAAAGCTGGTGAAAAGTTAGCGGCATGATATTGTCATATATCAAAGATCTTCACGTTTTTAGTGGTAGTGAGTGCGGCGGGCGCGTATCTGTAAACGCGAATACGCCGTAATTGACGATCTTACCCTTCATCTCGGCGGATGTTGCAGGCCTTCAGCATTACAGGCGCCCTCACTAATTATGGCGCCCACTTCGCCGTCTCGTGTTCTATATTACGATGTAAACTTATTCCATCATGACAGGTTATAAAATATTTGGGGAAAAATGAAAGCGTGAAGAAAGCCTAAAAGTGCAAGAATACAAGGAATGAAACAAAAACATCAAACAGAAGAAGTAGAATACCATACCAAGTCAAATTTTGCCGATTTTAATTTTCAATATACCATAAAAGCGTCTTAATTATATCCAGGGACTGAGAACGGAGCGAAAACGAATACGTTTAACGAAATTAACCGAAATTTTTATTTTTAAATTTAAACCCCAGTAGAGTTTATGGCAATGCAATCTGGTCTGTGAGACCAATAAGCAGTTTACTTCTAGCCTAAATTAATAATGTTTAAACTTAGTCTAAGGTAAGGTTAACCCAATAGTAGTTCTTAGTTTGCTAATACATAAGTAAGTACCTCTACACTAATTATTAATGTGCACACTACGGCACAGTTTCTGCTTTTACATATTTGCTTAAACTAACCCTTTTAAGTCTTCTTACTAGTCATGTAGTGTCCAAGAGCTAGATCGCCTCGACGTTTACATGTTGATGGAGCCTTTCTTCGTGGCTCTTGGCAAACTTGTTAATTGTGTCGGTTACAGTGTCCATGTTGAGGTCCCGATGTATGCCACTATTTCTGCAATACCAGGATGCATCAGAGATGTTCCTTATTACCTATTTTGTTCTGGAATCTGGATGATCTGAATATTACTAGACTTGGTGCATCCCCATAGTTGTAACCCATAAGTCCATACAGGTTTTAAAATTTGCTTGTATAGCAAAAGTTTATTATGTAGGGACAGAGAGGAATTCCTACCGATTAGCCTGTAATTTTTTTTTATATTTGATACCTATTTCTTTCCTTTTTTCTTGATATGGGCCTTCCGGCGTAGCATAGCGTCCAATGTAACACATAAGTAATTTGTTGTGTTGGAATATAGTATTTGTTTATTATTTAAGTTGATTGGTACATGTTCAATTCTCTTGTTGGTGAAATTGACATATTTTTATAAGAACGAAAAAGAAAAAAAAAATATTATTTGTCGTTCAAGAGCGGAAACGAAATACAGGGTGCGGCAACATAACTTCCTTTTTTGAAATGCGCCCCATTCAGGCTGTAGAATTCGTAGCGCGACAGTAGTAGTGTCATTCGATAGGCGTGCTTCTAAAGTTTTGTTCCCTACGTCGGTCGTCGCCATCATGCGCTGGAACAGTGAGGAGCGTGCGTTTGCCGTAGAGGCCTACTTTTCGAACGGATGTTCTGTGATCGCAACATGTTGGAGGAATTTTTTCTTTCACGACTTGGTGAATTGGACTTAGGGGACATATGGTTTCAACAGGACGGAGCAACGGCTCATACTTCAAGGGCATCAATGAATGTTTTAAGGGAACACTTCCCGGAACGCCTCATCTCAATAAGGGGCGATTTGGAGTGGCCAGCCCGCTTCCCCGATTTGCCCTTTGCGTTTTTTTTTTGCGGGGTTTTTTAAAATCCCGCGTTTATGTCAACCGTCCACGGACCCTACAAGACCTGAAGGCCAACATCCGGGCAGAAATTGCACGGTCATTACAAACGCCAGAAATCGGCTTATTCAGTGTTTGGGCAATGGGGGGGTGTCACCTACCTGATATGATTTTCAAAACTGTGTAAAACAAAACTTTAGTTATGTATCTACATTATTTTAAAAAAATTTAAAAAATCTGATTCATAGAATGGGTTTTATTGCGTTTTGAAAAAAGGAAGTTATGTTGCCGCACCCTGTACATAATTCCCAAGACCGGTTTTAACCAGTTTTATCACTATTTAATTTTTATTCATTAAACACAAACACGAATTTACCGTCTATGCTGAGAAGACTCTACAAGGCAGTAAAATATCTTACTTAAAATAAGTGATAATGGCGATTCGCTAGTCTAAATTATGCCGTCCATAATGATCAAAACCAAACGTTTACAATTTAGCAGGGGCCCACCGATTGCTAAGAAACAAACATGTAAATGAACTTTAAAATTCATCACAAACATTTTATATCTCACATTTATTACTAAAAGTACAAAATAATCAAGCCGGATTTGTTTTCATTTAAAGGCGAATTATGCTGATTAACATATTAATACAAACGAAGTATTTATAATCTGAATAGTAATCGAATATTCGAATAATTGAGGAGGTTTCATCGTATTAATAGAGTTGCCAACACTGTCCTGTTGACATTTGGCGATCGTTATTTTTCTTTGTTATTTTTGTAAAACGAGAGTGGTGATCTGGTGAAAAAAAAATACGGTTAAACCGGTTTTGACCGTTATTAAATTTACATTCACGAAAACGACATTTTATGGTTGGGAACATAAAGAAGAAAAAAACGACATATTTCGTTTTCGTTCGATTAAAAAGTACGAAATTTTGTTGGTTTTTAGTCCCTGAATATCGCACATACTTTGTTTTACGTCATTTTTGATTTAAAAAGACGAGCATCGCACCGATAATCAAAAAATCTGACCTTACGAAATAGTTACATACAGATAGAACAAAGAAGTATGCAGTTTTGCCTACATTGCCACAACTCTGGCGCAATTTTGATAGAAAGCATACCGGTTTCTTAAATCGTACTTCCACAATTCAAAAATATAAACGCGTAATTTTAAAATTCTTAATCTTCTCATGACGTTACCGTATGAAATTATCACCGAATCCACAGAGAATGTGGCGTTTTAGACGTTATATCGTTTAATTTCACCACACACAGACATTATCTATTATTTCACTGAAGGCAGTGCCTCTTAAATAACACGAAAACCTTAATAAATTTTTATCCCGTTGTACTTCCTGATATATTCCGCTCCTTCTTTTTGTAATCCACTTCCTCGCTTTTGGGATCTTCTAAATATTTTAAACCTAATTTGTTTGCGAATTTTTAGGTTTTGCTATCGATTTTGATAATACCTACTACCAGTATAAAGTGGAACGATGAAATATACTACTATGCGAAAATAGTGCTATTTGTGCATCACCTAATAAAAGTGCGAAATTCTTCTTCTTATTTGTCATCCGAGCTCCTATTGATTCATGAGAGATTAAAAGTTAGTAATATAAATTAACAGATTTTGTTGTTGTTACATAAATAAACTATTTAATTAATTACTATCAGATAGCTGTATTTTTTACTTGCAGAGCCCAAACACACCCTAAATACTTTTTTTGGCGTTACCAGTTGTCATATTAAGTAAAATCTGTGATCAAACAGTTTTGTTTTTTTAAAAATTTATTCTATATTACAATCTAGTCCTAAGGCTAGTAAGTAACTTAGTTCTATTACTAGTACCTACACTAAAAAAAATTAAGATCTAAGAGTCACCGATCGACGTCTGTTACCTTCTAACATTGGGCACTCTATTGTTGTGCACTAACACAAGCATTGACTCTGCTTTTTATTAAACACTTCTTTTAAGCAGTAATTGTGTCACAAGAGTTGTTTCCTCTTGAGTCTCCTCACTATATTTGTGCTATCGAGAAGCTGGATAGTCTCGATATTCACGTGCTGCAGTACTGCAGGGATGGGGAGTCGGAGTCAGGAGTCAACAACAAATTACAAAACCTTCGTAACTTGTTTAAAAGGTTTTACACTTTGTTTTGTTTTTGTTTTCACAGCCTACTATAATTTTATTAAAAAAAAAAACTAAAAAACCTTCGTAACTTGCGTATTATTGAAAATAAATACATCAACCCTTATATATTTGGAATGGCAAAAATATAATGAATTTAAATAAGTCATAGCCAACTATGGGTTCCATTTAAAAAAATTCAACTTTATGTCACAACTCAAATTTCGATTTTTTTTTTTGAAAAATTGTCTACGCCACTGCATTTTTATCAAAAAAGTGCCTGTAAAACGTCAAAATTATTTTTCTTTATTTTCATAAACAAGCGAAATATAGTCATAAAACGAAAAGTCGAAAAATCGAGTTGTCGGCGATAACTCGAAAACAAAAGACGATAATCAATTTTAGTTTTCACCATTAACTTTTTCTCGAAAAACGAGATCGAGGATGCGCGGTCCGTTTTTTGATACCTCTTATAGTTACCGAGATTCCCTATTAAAACATCGAAATTTGCCCACCCTGTACTGACAGAGCCGAGTTTCTTAAGAGCCAGTATATTTTTCGATATCCAATACCTAACTCCTTTCTTTTGTTTTTGAAATGTAATTTTCAGCGAATTGTAGTGTCAAGTGTAATAAAGACTTCATTTCGTGTAACACTTTGGTTTTTAAGTTTTGTAGAAGCTTTGTGGAATGTTTATTATTAATGATAAATTTGTGAAATTTAAAATTATTCCTATTTAATGTTATCATTTTACGATAATATTTTGACAAGTTATTGCTCATAACATTATAACAATTAATTAATAATGTTTGTAAGGTCTCCTATGTTTTTTTAAATGTATATTTTTTACACAATTTATTTTTCTTGATAAAATGCCATTTGTGTTTACTCTCTCAAATATCATTAAAGTAAGTTGATTTCTTACAATATTTTTTGTTTTCTTTAAGAATGCTATGGTTGTTTGTATATCTTAAACTCTTGCATGAAATTTATTTTGAAAGACGTTATTTACAAATACGAGGTTATCAAGATGGCCTGAAGCGGCATCTTACATTTTTTTGGTTTTAACGCAAATTTATATCGCTCGGTAATGGTGTTGTCTGTTTGGACTAGAAAAACTTACTACAAAGTTGGAAGATATGCGAGTAAATGTTGAAAAGTGTTTTTGTTAGCACGTTCTAAACAGTCACTTGCCAAATAACCAACACGACATAGCAAGGACTTGGCGCTTGGCCAAAAATGAAGTGAAATGAAAAAATCGCTTTCACGCATTTTGTGTCAATAACACAGCTTCATTCTTACAAAAGTATTGCAGCGTAAAGCACTAAATTTTATGTTAACTCATACTTGGATAAGCACTACAGACCTTCGCAATTAATGATAGGAAAGTTAATTGTTTTCGAACAAAATTTGAGGAAGAGTAAAAAAATATTAAATAATTTGATGGTATCTCAAATTTTTTTTGTATACGATATAATCTCGTATAAAGTAGCTATACAATAATGGATTGTATAGACTTAAAAGCTGCAATAACGTTTTAATAGCCTCATGCACAATTCAAAAATAAATTTTCTTAAGTTAACAGTTTAAGTACACTAAAACAGCTGTATTAAATCTTAATAAAATTTTATTATGTGTGTATAGTGCAGGAACTACCCTAAACAATAGTGATAAAACGTAATTCAATCCAAACTGCTTTAAATATTGATTGTCTGTCATATTTTTATGCATTTAAGACTATATTTATATACTTTCATTTAGATTTTATATATTTTTATACGAACTGGTTCGTAATTATACCAATGAATTATAAACGACAATTATACTCCAATAATGTTTTCATTAAGAAGCTAAATGTTGCTGTCTTATCTATATATATAAAAGAGCTTGTTTTTGTGTTTGTTTGTTTGTTTGTTTGTTTGTTCGCTATAGAATCCTAGGTCCGTTGACCGATCGGGACCAAATTTTGCACAGTTACTATTTAGGACCTTGCAGATATAACGCCAAACTTTAAGTACAAGCACATATTACCAATTTAAAAAAAAAAAAAAATTACTTGGACGGGATTCGATCTTACGTCGGCAAATACCTGGTCAAAACACGATACGGCGGTGTATTTCTCAAGTAAACATTGTTTTGTATACAATTAGTAATAAATGTACATGAAGTATTATTTTTATTAGTACATTTTTAATTGAAACAAGACGAAAGAAAATAAATTTGAGTTATTATTCAATTTTTAAGCAATAAATAGTTATTTTTTAAGGAATTATAAGAAAATGAAAAGATGATTGATCAGAGTATGTCATTTGTGTATGATTTGGAATTATTGGGCTTATTCAAGTTAAAAAAGTAATTAAAATTGTAATCGCCCGTGCAACGCCGGGTAAATCATCTTGTTTCCTATATACTTACATACGCACATACTAGACAACAAATGATTATACGCATATTTGAAGTCAGAAACCTTCTCCTAAAATACCCAATCTGCTGAACGTATCGCTAAAGAAAAGTCAATGTAAATAAACCGATTGAGTATTTATTTTGCAGGCATATGCAAGTATGTAGGTATGACATATAGCAGCGGTGGGCAAACCGCGGCCCGCGGGCCGCATGCGGCCCTTGATAGTCTTACATGCGGCCCTCCATGAATTACTATATTAGTAAACATATATATGTTAAGCTTTTTTATACCTAAATATTTGTCGCTTCCAACTTACACATAATTAATAAGTTGTTATTATTATAATTTTTTTTTAGTGCGGCCCTTTTAGTCACAGTTTTTGCGAAAAGTGGCCCGCTTCAAAAAAAGTTTGCCCACCGCTGACATATAGCATACTCAGTGACGTCAGATAACACATTAGCAAACGCTTGGCATTGTAAAGCTACTTAAATTCTGGCCTTTCGTAAACAGAATGTATAAATTATGAGTTTTTACCAAGGTTTATATTGCAACAATTGAAAACAACAAAAGCTTAGCATATCGACTAATTTGTACAGTTTTTGTTAAAAAAACAAACCAGTGAACAACCAACAAACTGTAAGATTATGTTTAAAAGAAACAACACCCACTGCTCTTTTATCACTACGATTACGAATTATTTTAAATCCGCACTAGTAAATGTAAAAAGAACTAAAGCTGACGTCCGACAGATAAGCAATCGGGCTGAACTTTTACCAAGTAAAGCAAAAATACCAAGACACGATAACAGGCTTGCGCGTTGTTTGGCTTCATCTCTGATAAAAGCATCATAAAAGTACAAATAAAATGACCGATTTGATTCGCCTGTATACGCATCGTACTTCACAAGCCGATTACCTCAATTTGCTTACGCAAACAGGCCAACGGATTTTTTTAAATTCGCTAAAAAGCGCAAAAAAGTTTCGAAAGAAATTTTAACATAACATTTTAAATGTATGCGAGAATAAAAAACACAAAAATTGTACTGGCGTGTCTACATTAAACTTAAAATTTTGTAGTTGTACCTCAAATTGAATTTATTATAACTGTGTAGTGTCACAGCTATTAAGTTCTTTGATTCGACATAGTTTACGACTGTTCTGTATACGACATTAGTTTATTGGTAGCTTGAGCAAGCAAACCATAAATTTCTATAGCACACTTGGATTTATTACACATTTCCACTGAAGTTTGCTTACTTTTTGTTGTAAAAATAACAAAGTTATTATATTATACGAACATGACGTACAAATTTCAAATTCTTTCTAGTCAAAAATATACTTTAGGGAAATTTTGCTGTAAGTAATTTTATCAAAACAGTGTCTGTAAGTGTACTCTTGCTGTTGTGAAAAGGCAAATCGAATATCCACATCCCTATTCGATATACCGCCAAAAAATGCAATTTCAACTTCGAAACAAGTTCACAAAACTTGTTTGTTTTTCAAAATATCATATACATGCACAGAACTTTATGACTTTTCCCATAGCAGATGGAATGATGCGAACAAATATAATGAATTTTAAAAAATTTATTGACTGTTGAATTGGGTAATTAATCAAACTTTTTTTGTAGGTTTTTATCGAAATAAAATACCAGTGTCAAGACATTAATCTCTTTATCCTTTGCTGTGATGAGAAAACATTAACTGTATTTTTACTAGATATTCTTGATTAAAAAGAAAGATTAGTGATTTTTAATTACCCCTCTGTCAGGCGCAATAGTAAAATAAACGAATTCGGGCGCAAAGGATCTGGTAGATACGTCGTAGGCATAATGTAAAATCCGAAATTTTATAAAAAGCCGTCAAAACGAGCATCTCGTGATTTGACTAGGCAAATAATAAAATGCCGGCATAATCCTTTTTAATGAAAACAAACCTATTAGCTTCATTTTCATAATTTATTTAAGAAGAAACTTTACCCAACCTTTAACCTGACCCTCTTTTACTGACCAAATGATTGAGGGTCAGGTTAAAGGTTGGTTAAACCTCCAAATCAGTAATTTATAAAATAACTTTCAGACTTATAGTCATAGTTATTACTGGTTCATGCCACTTGTGCTATAGAGCAGCAATAAAAAAGGGCAACCAATTTATATCTGGAACATTTAAATATGGAATGTTCAAATCTGGAAAATACACTGATAGAATCATTTAAATCCTGAATCGTTCAACGCTGAAATCACTCAACGCAGGAAGCATGCAACGATGGAACCATGCAACACGACAATCGTTCATTGCTGGAAAGCTCAAATCTGAAATCCAGAAATTAAGAATTTTTTCTGCACTCTATATTACAACAGCAAAAGTATAATTTAATTACATAACACTTCGTTTTATATTTTTTTTAAAATATTGTACAGTGGAAGATAATAACATCGTGTTAATGGTAACTCAAGGGCTACAAATTGGGGCAAAGTTGCGTAATTATAATACTTAGTCAATTCAATAACTTTCTCTTTAAAATCAGATTTGAACATTCCATATTTGAATGTTCCAACTTTTCATGCGGTTCCTAAAAAAGCACAGAAAAACTTTAAAAAAATCTTGCATAGCATGGGAAAAGCTTGTCTGTGATGAGCATGCCATAACAATTACAAAATGTAAAGTATGGGCCTAAATAAATAAACATTATTGTTTTTCCTCAGATAGACATTAGTTTTAATTCATTTAATCATCCCTGTAAATATATATTAGTGTGTTTAATCGATTATTGATCATAAATCTCATTTTCCTATAGGTAGGCACCCGGATACTCGGTTATCGAGAATGACTACATGAACTTTGATGTAAAAAAAATTGTTCCAGGACGAGAAAAAATATATAAAACCATATTTCGCTTTAAAAATGGTAAAATCGCGACGATCTGGGAGGTTTTTAAGAAAATAACTAAAAGATTAAAAAGTTTCACCAAAAGAGGTTAGGTGGGTTATTGATATAAGAACAAATTAAATAATTTTTATTTTAAATTTATTTTCTATTTTGCGCCATTTACATAGATACTACAATATTGACTACAATTTCATTGGAATTTTAAAAAATTCCTATCAGCGCTTGACTGAAAAAAACTTCAACAACATTCAATAACTAGTAATCTATCGTAATCTATTACCTATCACGCAGTGTCCTCAACGGTCAGCAATATAATTGGAAAATAATATAATTTCTCCAAGCGTTTGGATACGGTCAATCATGAAACAGTTTCGAATCATGCCATACTGTTAAAGAACATTTGCAACCGTGCGGATATAATTCTTTGTACTTGTCGCAAACTTAGAAACTCAATTTGGCTCATCCAAGAACCTTACATTGTTCGTGAATTTCGCTTCTCATATTTACAATCGAATTGTTTAAAATAATTTAAAATTCAGATTTAAATCTATGCTAACGAATGCGTTCTCGATTCAAAAGAAACAACATTTTCGGATTGTGAATAACTGGAAAAGTTGATTGGATTTTATAGCGCTGAATTTTTGCGATAGGTCAAACGTGAATTTAATTTTAAGTGTAAATGCGAACTGCTTAGTTTAAAATTTATTTTCTTTTATTTCCTTTCCGAAAATTATAATAATTGATTATTTATTTAAACCGTACAAAATTTGCTTATTTAGAAGCACAGTTAAATAGCTGAATGCAAAATAGTTTTACTCATATACATTTGGACGAGTGTTATATCAAAAGACAACTAAATTTGTCCCTTTGTACCGAAATTATCAAGGTATATCTAATGCATTAATGTATAAAAGTACTTCTATCAAGTATTTGATCGTTATTGATGTCAATTATAATCTATAAAACATCAAACATCATTATTTTAGCATTTAACGTCGAACGCAACGAAGTGTGAACTGCCTTACTCCATTTAGCTTAAATAGTAAAAGCATCAAATTAATCCCACCAAATTTAAACTTACAATCACCGTAAATTCCATTAAAATCTAGTTAGACATTTCATTTGTGTGAGCAGATATAGTGGAATGGCCCAGTCCAAAAGCGAATATGTTTACAGGCTGAAAGCGCAGCGCTACCAGTCGGTATGGATCAGCGCCTGAAAATCCTGAAAGTTCACCGATGCGCCATCTGCACGAAAGCTCGGAAACTTAAACGGAAGCGGCAATTGAATCATGGTTGGTTTACTTCAATATTTATGGAAGCTAATTCCTTTATTTTTGAGGATGCTGTTACATGCGCCGTTAATCTTTCTTTAGTGACGTTCTACATGCGTGTTAGCGCCCCCTACAGCTATCTATTTTGAAATTCAAAGGAAACGAGAACCGCATATCGTTTAAATTGAAACTGGAAAAATTTGTATGTATATAAATGTTGGCAAGCATATGAAGATGTCGGATGAAGAACGATCACAAATCTCATTGGCCAATTACCGTTCTGTCTGTCAAAAATGCTTCGAAAGAAATGGTGCACTTTGAAATACGTGTCATTTTATGGAATACCGATCCAAGTCCATATTTGATAGTATCTCTCTCTAATTTAACACGGCGTGGCTGTTTAACTAGAAAATTCATCTCGTGCGTGGCACAAAACAAAAGCTACACAATTTTTTGATTGATGTACTTTCTAGTTCATAAGGAAAAACGATTTGACTATATTAAAGTCACATTTTTCGTTAGGCGACATTCCTATTTGAAGTTTGATAAAGATTTTGGACTTATAAATCAAAAGGCGACAGCGGAAAGTCCAAATCATTGGGTAGGAGAGTTTGAAAATGCCGGAACAAAGCCTTTTCCGTTTGTTGTAGTCAAAGGTACCCAGGATATAATTTATGCATAGACCATTTAAAAAAAAAAACCACCCGTCGCTATACGACCTATCAAGGAATTTTTCGTAAATTCACAACAATAGAAGTTCTTAATATCTATAATGGTTCAAAGATCAGTTATGTGATAATGTCTAGAAAACATTCAAAATGGAATCAGAGTATGCCAAATTTATTATATAGCGAAGCTATAGCCATTTCTATAAAAATACAATGACTTACAAGAATTAAAGAAATTCGTATTACAAGAACATCAAGGCTATTACTGTAACCTGCGTTTTCATCAAATGAAGGGACGAAGCGATGTAAGAATATTAGTGCTTTTTATGCGGCCTAATGTAAAAAAAAAATGTTTAAAAAAAAAATCCAATATGGACTTCGAACGATCTTCTAGCTGACAAATGCACTTGGGATTCTTAACTTTAAAATAATTGACATAATAATTTAGCTCTTCTTTGTAATATTATGCTGTTTTAGTTGGCAATAAATATTCTAATATGTATGAAAAATATATATATATATATACAGGGTGTCCCCGTTATCACCGCGAATATTTTAAGTGGTGATAGAGGACCTTTTTCTAAGAAAAAATTTCAAGTAAAATTTTTTCCTAAAATCAAATGCTAAGCTGATATCAACCCTTACTTGATTTTCTTACACTTCTGCATTTATAAGACTCTGTAGCCGAGAATATCAATTTTATCGTAAAATACCTTAAAGCTTTTTAATAGAGCATGAAATTCTCTACAAAACTGATAATTATTTTTTGTCTACAGGCAATGGTTTGAGAGTTATAAAGCAGTTTGTACAAAAAAATGTAAAAAATTTACAAAATTTAATTGTTTCTTAGACTTTGCAACCGCTGTATCTTTAAAACGAAAGGTTGTACAAAAAAACCGACGGGGCATTCCGGATAGCAAATTTTATGGGCTAGAACTTTGGTCAAGTGAAATTTTTTGAAAATCAAACCGATTTTCCGGAAAAGCTGAAAATAAGGAATAGAGTGCAAAAACAAAATTTCCTACAAATATTGTTTTGTATTTAAAAATGCTTTTAAAGAGAGTGCGATTACGTGATTGAAAATGATCGAGGTCATTTTGAACACTTATTGAAGTAATTTTGTGGTTACATGTTAATTTTATTGCGTCCAGATGGATTTGCATTGTTTTGCATTTTATCGATTTTTTTTTCACCTTTTTAACTATTATAAACATTTCTATGATACATTTAGTTTTATTGAACAACATATTTACCGAAGTTGTAGTCCGTTAAATGCCTTATCCGCAATAGGCATCCGTTTTGCTCTACGACGTTTCGTTAAAAAGATCCGGCGTTTTTAAAAATTTACATAACTTATTTATATGCAATTTTACAATTTTTTGTTAAATTTGTTCGTTAGCTCCTTAAAAAAATGATAAGGGGTGGTTTTCTGAAGAATTTCAAGCTTCATAAAAAGCTCTGAAACTGATAAGATACATAATTTTATGAATGTTGCCGATGCTATGGCATTTTTAAATACAAAATATCATAATTACCGGGAGTTTTTGTTTTTCGAAAACGATAAAATGCAAAACAATGCAAATCCATCTGGACGCAATAAAATTAACATGTAACCCCACAATTACTTCAATAAGTGTTCAAAATGACCTCCATCATTCAATTACGTAATCGCACTCTCTTTAAAAGCATTTTTAAATACAAAACAATATTTGTAGGAAATTTTGTTTTTGCACTCTATTCCTTATTTTCAGCTTTTCCGGAAAATCGTTTTGATTTTTAAAAAATTTCACTTGACCAAAGTTGTAGCCCATAAAATTTGCTATCCGGAATGACCCGTCGGATTTTTTGTACAACTTTTCGTTTTAAAGATACAGCGGTTGCAAAGTCTAAGAAACAATTAAATTTTGTAAATTTTTTACATTTTTTTGTACAAACTGTTTTATAATTCTCAAACCATTACCTGTAGACAAAAAATAATTATCAGTTTTGTAGAGAATTTCTTGCTCTATTAAAAAGCTTTAAGGTATTTTACGATAAAATTGATATTTTCGGCTACAGAGTCTTATAAATGCAGAAGTGTAAAAAAAATCAAGTAAGTGTTGATATCAGCTTAGCATTTGATTTTAGGAAAAAATTTTACTTGAAATTTTTTCTTAGAAAAAGGTCCTCTATCACCACTTAAAATATTCGCGGTGATAACGGGGACACCCTGTATATTACAAACCATACACACGAAATGTTTTGAGTCCAGAAACTTTAAAATGCTTTATCTCAGAAGTTACAATTTGTGACTATGATCACTTTTCCCGCGACGTCTTCATGTATCAAAACAATTTCTTAATACAGCCAATAACATACAACAGTTATATACTTTTAAAAAAGGATTATTATTCTTTATTAAAATTTAAAACGTTCATTTTATTACTTTCATTATACTATTACGTTAAAAAAAACAATATACTTGTATTGTCTCATAAGTGATTAAAAGTTAAGTTTGAAAAAATATTACCATCTTATGTGAGAGATCACTCGTAGTTTAAAGGAATATATAGATAGATTTAATACTAATCTTTTAAATAGCAGATTTCTTACTTATACTGAACTGATTTTTGGATAATGTTTTTTTTATATCTAAAACGTTAAAAATATATTTAGCAAGTTATAAACCTATTATAAATTTAACCCTTTCACTGTCAAACCCGTAAATATACGTTGTGCAATAACATGTTGCTATTGTCAAACCCGTAAATATACGTTATTCTGCCCCTCAGAGTTGAAATTCTGGTGAATGCGCCGGGTTAAAAAATTAAGCTAAGTTTAAGACAAATTATTTATTATCTTTGTTGTTAGGGGAATAACAAAAAAGTTTTTTTTACAAAAGTTGTTGGAATTTATTAGCTATATAACCTACAATTATTTTTAGATGCACAGAGTATTTAGTTTTCGAGAATCAATATGCAACTTTACTATTTCGAATAGAACACCCTGTATATTTTTAAGTTTTCTTGTAGAAAAATTAATTGCCTTTTTAAAAAATATTAAGCCTGTTTTTGTCTTAAGTTAATTTTCTAGAGTTATTATTCTGGTGGATGCGTAGGGTCAAAAATTAAGCTCATTTTAAGACAAATTATTTGTCTAAATATAGAAGGCGCGGTTCCAAACCCGGAAACCAAGATTGTATTATGGATAACGGCCGCGAAAGCCTCAAGAATAAAATTATTTGTTATCTCTGTTATTAGGGTTGTTACAAAAAAGTTTTTACCACAAAAGTTGTTGAAATTTATTAGCTATATAACCTACAATTATTTTTAAATGCACAGAGTATTTAGTTTTCGAGAATCAATATGCAACTTTACTGTTTCAAATGGAACTCCCTCTACCCTGTATACCTATTTTTACGTTTTCTTGTAGCTACATTCTTTGCTGATAAAAAATATTTAGTATGTCCTATGTCTAAAGTTAATATTTCTCGGGACATAATGAACAGTTCGCAGAGGATGTTCGTTTTGTAAATAAATACACGTCCCGAGAGTAGGCCACATATTCCGAGTAATTACAGAAATATGGAAATAAATTTAAAAAAATATGGTTCCGCTGAGAAACCAACCAAAAATCCAAAACAAATCCAAGAATACAAACTATCCGTTTTCACACAGTTTCTATGGCAAAAAATGTAGCATAATATGTCAAAATTTTCTTTAGTGGTAAATCTGCCCAAAATTATTTTGCTACAAAGACTATCGAATTACAAAACAGTTCTATAAAATAGATTATAGCTCCTCTCATACTAAAGAATAATTCATCTAATTTAAGCAAAGCTGTATCTCTTGTAATAAGCGAGATCCATACTGAAAATGTTATCTGGGGCACCCTGTATATGAATTTATATTACAAATATTGTCGTAAAGTGTTGGTATAATCAAAGTATGTGTTATTGGCTGCCCATCAGATGTAAATTATTAAGAAAATCACATACTTCCTAACAATTAAATACAAAAAAAAATTCATACGGTCAAAGACAAAGCAGAAGATAATCGAGAAAAAGTTGTCGTTGGAATTTCAAAGCCACCGTGATTTGTAGAAAAGTTTTATGCAATTTATTTTATGAATATTTAACAAATGTATAATTAGATTATGTAACTTATGATTTCCAACAGTTTTTGTGAAAAAATACTTTTTTGGAACTACCCTAATAATAGAGATAATAAATAATTTGTCTTAAAATGAGCTTAATTTTTGACCCTACGCATCCACCATAATAATAACTCTAGAAATATTAACTTAAGACAAAAACATGCTTAATATTTTTTAAAGGCATTATCTTTATCGTCAAGAAAACGTTAAAATGTGCAGGGTGTTCCATTTAAAATAGTAAAGTTGCATATTGATTCTCAAAAACTAAATACTAATTTTTTTAAAAATAAAAATAATTGTAGGCCATATAGCTAATATAAAAGTCCAGCCTGACTCTGTCTGTAATGCATGAATATAGTAACGCAGTAAACTACTACAGGTTCATTTGACCGACTGAGTTGTGTCTAATGAACCGTAAATTTTTACTTATGGGTAACATAACAGTGTCTAACTTGCAGCTCCAGGTATTATAAAAAGTAATAGTTTAAATTTAAGATATACAATATTCCCGTCCTAGGACGGGTTACGTGCTAGTATAGCTAATAAATTCTAACAACTTTTGCGAATTTTTTTTTTTGTTTCTTCCCTAATAACAAAGATAATAAATAATTTGTCTTAAAGCTAGCTTAATTTTTAACTCGGCGCATCCACCAGAATTTTTCTTTTAAAAACAAAAACCCGACACAGACGGCCTGTGCATACAAAAATTACTCGACAGTGAAAGGGTTTAAGCACCAAGTATTTTGCAGTAGTAAAAAAAGAAATTAAAAGCAAGTTTTTAAACTGTTTTAATGTGCTTAGTTATAAATTGACCGACGGGCATCGGCTAGGCAATTGGACACCTGGGTCGGGTTTTGCCTATTGGACAAAACGAAGGATAGTAAATTTGAAAAAAATAACACCGAACTTTAAATAAATTGCAAACGACAATAAACGCAGACAAATTATATCGATATCAGTAGCAAAACGTTAGGTACTGCGTTAAAGACATTTTTGTCTACGATCCCGTAGTTCTCAATCCGTGGTCCGCGAAACACTAGTGCTCTGTGGAGCCGCTTCAAGTGTTTCGCGAAAAAATCAAATACACAATTAAAAATTGTTTCAAAAGAAAAATCCATACAATGTAAAATAATTTTTGCATGGGATTGTAATCAGCAAACGCGAATGACAATTTATTTATAAACAGAAGATAATAAATCAATTTTTATGCTACAAAGAACTTTTGGGGCGATAATGTCGTATTTGAATACGTTAAAAATATCATGGGATCAATGTATCAGTATTTGTACCGACGAAGCAGCATCTATGATGGGATCAGTGAAAGAATTTGTTACTTTAGCGAAAACAATCAATCCAAATATACTATTTCATTACTGTTTCTTGCACCGAGAAGTACTTGCCATAAAAAAATTCCTAAGAAACGAAACGAAGTATTGGATCAAGTAGTTTCCATAGTCAATTTTATTAAAATGAGACCGATGAAAAGTCGAATTTTCAAACAACTTTGTTCATCTATGGACGCAGACTACGAATGTTTACTTATTCATACAAAACAGAGGTGGTTGTCGCGTGGAAAGGTTTTTAATCGTGTGTTGTAATTAAGAAATGAATTATTGTTTTTTGTTTCGAAACAGAAAAACCCGAAACTTTTGGTAAATATCAGAAAAATTATAATTGGTGCAATAATTTGGCGTATTTGGCTGATATTTTTGCTTACTTTAATACTGTCAATATAAGCATGCAAGAAAACAACGAAAATATTCTTCATCGATTGACAAATTATGCGCAATGAAAAAAAAATAACTACGGAAGAGACACGTAAGAGAAAGAAACACAGAAATGTCTTCTGTGCAGGATACAAACGAGGCAATCATTTCTATAATAATCGAACATTTAACAATGTAAGAAATTTTTTAAGAATATTTTCCATTCTTAAACACTGAACAATTGAATTGGATAAGAAATCCGTTTGTTTCTTCCGACTTCTCCAGCTTTATTCTAAATGAAGAAGAACTGACGTCACTTTTTTCAGATCTTGGATTAAAATTAAAGTTCATTGAATATACTCCTAAAAATGTTTGGATTTCTGTTAAAGATGAGTACACGGGTCTAGCAAAAAAAAAAACACTAAACACATTTAAGTATTTTTTGTAAGTATTGTAATTTTAAATGATTTTTAAATAAATATGTGTGCATCAATCAATATCGATGTTTTATTACTTTATTAAAGTAACAGTTTGAACTTCAAATAAATAAATAAGCTTTAAAGTTTAAAGCTTATGTTGTATTGTATATATGTGTTCCACGCAAAAAAATGTCAGAAATTAGTGTTCCCCGACTTCAAAAAGATTGAGAACCAATTCTCAAATAACTTGAGCAAATTATTAATGTTTTGCATAAAACTAATTAAATTATTCATTATGTTGAATCTAAAACACGGCAAATTCAACACAATTATATCAACAACAAAAGTTGACTAAATATTAATGAAAATGTTTGTTAAAATGTCAACTTTAGACACGCAATCTAAGGAATATATGTAATTTTACCTTAGACACAAGATATTTTTAAATAAAATTATACAAGGTGTTTCAGTAAACCCGTACCAGCACTTTTATTCGAAAATGCGACGTCTGACAGAGATTGGGAAAATTTTTTAATCACAAAAGTGCATATGTAGAACTGACTGACGCTATAGCGGTTTTCGTGATTAAACCGGAAGTGGTCAAATCCGGAAGTAACTTTAAAAACTTAAAGAAAATATCTTGTTTTTTTTGCATAATTAGAAAGCTATTTCATAAAAAAACACTTTTTACTTTTTTTGATTATCAATATAGTTTGTAATCCATTGGACCTAAATCATAACAACATTAAAAACCCTATTCGCATGTAACTGAGTTGTGGACATCCCCTTTTTTTATTTAGTTTTGTATTTATTTAAATAAATTCTAGACATTTAATACTTACGTGTGAAAAACCCGATTATTTAAACATATGTACACTATTGTTTTACTTCCGGTCTCGCCGGAAATGAGCTTAAGTTTGTTATTTCAAATACAACACCCTGTATATTTTTACATTTTTGGAAACAGAAAGCAATTTTAAATACAACTGCACTATTTTGGTTAATGTACCACTACCATTCTGCTAAAAAAAAATGACTAGCACTCAATAAAAAAAAAAACTTTCGGTCAAAAATGATTTGAGGTTATAAACATTATTTTTTAAAAGTTACTTCCGGATTTGGCAACTTCCGGTTTAATCATGAAAACTGCTATGGCGTCAGAATTCTTCACATGCCTTTTTGTAATAAAAATTTTCCCCATCTTTGTCAGACGTCGCATTTTCGAATAAAAGTGCTGGTATGGGTGGTCTGAAACATCCTGTATACTGAAATTTACCGAAGTACATGAAATTTGGCAAATACCACGGGTGACCCAATTGTAGGCAGTTTAATGTGGTCCTATCAAAAGCGAAATCGTCCTCATAGAATGTGTTTAGAATATTACGCGACCCCGAAGGAAGATCACGACGCGTAACTGGAAATTTCATCGTCTGGGGGTGAAACATAAGCGCTTTGCCTCGAAAATAGTTTATTACGTGAGATTTCATAAACGAATTTGCTTTGAATACTCCCTTTGTTTGAAGCTGGAACGCATATTTACACGCACGTTAACCATTTCATACTTTAAAGCAGGGTTGAGCAGATTTAAATCAATTGATTTAAATCACGATTTAAATCATGATTTAAATCAAGTGATTTTAAAAAAAAAATCATTGATTTAAATCAAGTGATTTAAAAAAAATTATCAATTTAAATCACAGGTTATATGAGTAGATACAATATAATATTTATAATAAAACAAAATTGTATTACTATTAGTAATTAAATACACGAAATGGTGAATAAAACATATCAATTCGCTCTTGTAAAGTAATATTCATTGTGGAAATGCAATAATTCAAAACATAAATGACAAGTTTTTGACGTTAGCGAATTCGATGACATAAAAAAATACAGGGGTTCGCATTTGAAAAAATCGAGTTACGAGTTTTTGAAAATCATGGAAGTTGCCACCTATTTATAATGTGTGATTCAAATTTTTTCATATCGAGCGAACAGAGATTTTTTTTCTGCATGTCCATACCAAATTAAAACTCTGTACTTCAAAATAACTTCAGGAGAATTTTTTAAATAAAGACTTAAAACCTTGAATAATTTAGAAAATTATTTTTTTTTACAACGCCGTATAAAAACCTGTAGTATTTTATATTGATGCAAAGCTAAAATTAAGGCGGTCAAAAATATTAAATAAAAAAGTGTGTGTTGTATTTGAAATATAAAAGTTGCTATTAGTTCCAGAGAGGTGACTCACCCTGTATATTTGAAAATATTTTTATTGTGTTGTTTAGAAAAAACTGTATAAAATAGCGTTTGAATCAACTTTATATCTCAAACTGTTTAGCCACAATCGACCGATCCCGCACTAATGACTCACCCTGTATATAATTAATTAAACATCACCATTTAGCACTGATTTTTTCAAAATTCTTAATCATTATATTTCATTTTTCATTTTGACAAAAATTCACCAATGAATTAAATATATTGGTTATTAAATATACAGGGTTCTCGTTTTTCGCGGCTCACTATGGGGATCTCGTAAACGGTAAGAGTTACGACTTCGGTTAAATTGGGGCAAAGTTGTGTATTCAGGTGCTTAATAATTTGACGCAAACAGAACTTATTTATCTTTTTTAGTTTTTGAGATATAGGGAAAAAAGTAAAAAAAGGGATTTTTGTTTTTTGCCCGTAACTTTTTCATTTGATGTCGAATTTCATTTCTGTAAAAACTTTTTGATGGCCATTTTTTGCAAGGAATCAGAATCCCCAATTATATTTTCCATGCGACGTTTCGTTTTTTTAAAACCATCATCAGGTAAATTTTTTCTTATGGACGCTATTTCTGATTTTAACGCCAATTTGTAGAGAATTTTATTCTGAATTCGAAAATGCATAACACTTGGCACTTTTTTGAAACCATTGTTGTTAAAAATGGCTAAAACCAATATTTTATTTAAAACAAATCCTAATCGGCATGGTAAATAATTTTCTTTGTCCCTTTTTTCTTGGAAGCAGGTAATTAAACCGCATTAAATTACTATTAAAGGGATTTAATTAAATATTTAACACAAAACGAAAATAGGTAGGTATTTATTTATTTATTGGATGAAAAAAAAACAGCTATGCCACCCATGCACGGTCACCCAACCAAGAACAAACTTAACTTGTCAAACGAATGCATTGGTTACATCTTTAACGAGTTATGCCCTTTATCTGCATTAATGGCTTCTAATAGGTAAACAGATTTTTGGACGTTTTTTAAAAAGTATGAAAACTTATATTTGGTTACGAAAATTTTGTTGCACATTTTTATATGCCAAATAAGGGATTAAATGTATTAGTGTATTTTACCTGTTTTTTTTAATGAAATGTCAATTTTATTTCATTCAAAATGTTTATTGCATGGGTGGCATAGCTGTTTTTTTTTCGTCCAATAAATAAATAAATACCTACCTATTTTCGTTTTGTGTTAAATATTTAATTAAATCCCTTTAATAGTAATTTAATGCGGTTTAATTACCTGCTTCCAAGAAAAAAGGGACAAAGAAAATTATTTACCATGCCGATTAGGATTTGTTTTAAATAAAATATTTGTTTTAGCCATTTTTAACAACAATGGTTTCAAAAAAAGGGCCAAGTGTTATACATTTTCGAACTCAGAATAAAATTCTCTACAAACTGGCGTTAAAATCAGAAATAGCGTCCATAAGAAAAAATTTACCTGATGATGGTTTTAAAAAAACGAAACGTCGCATGGAAAATATAATTGGGGATTCTGATTCCTTGCAAAAAGTGGCCATCAAAAAGTTTTTACAGAAATGAAATTCGACATCAAATGAAAAAGTTACGGGCAAAAAACAAAAATCCACTTTTTTACTTTTTTCCCTATATCTCAAAAACTAAAAAAGATAAATAAGTTCTGTTTGCGTCAAATTATTAAGCACCTGAATACACAACTTTGCCCCAATTTAACCGAAGTCGTAACTCTTACCGTTTACGAGATCCCCATAGTGAGCCGCGAAAAACGAGAACCCTGTATAAGCACAAAACAGAAATAGCATGTGAATATGTGACTAAATTCGATAATATGGTACATTTAATTTAAATTTAAAAAATCTGATTGAAATCAAAAAAATCTGATTTAAATCAAATAAATCGAATTTTTTTTTTTTTTTTTTTAAATCATGATTTTTATCCACCCTGCTTTAAAGCGAGTTACTCTTAACTTATTCGATGTTTCGATAAAGCTTAGTTTTCCAAATTAGATTGCAACAAAATTCTGCTTAGGAACAGTTTCGATTTTGTTGAGTGAAATATTGCAGTGTTTTAAGTCGTAACGCAAACAAATGACAATCATCCAGTAGCGTTCGCGCAACAGGTGTTAAGATTTGATAAAGTAAAGTGATAAACAAACATACCGTCACGATGGCCGAGTGGTTAAGTGCTGATCTTTGCTGTCGAATCAAACGTGACAATCTAAGGGCGCGTTGGGCTGTGGTAAGTGGTCCCAGAACGTCCGGTTCTTCCGCAGAAGACACCACTGGTGCTTCGAGAACATTACCAGAGGGTGATAGCCTCGGCGTTACCGTTGATAGCGGCATCGTACGTGCTATCAAAGTCTCACTACGTATGCTCCACTGGCTACTTCCATATTTCTTCTGATTCATTAAGTCACCTATGCTATCCCTAACACTGGTGCTGGTGTTGCTTAAGGCGGATCGCGAAAAGCAAGGACTGTGGGGCAAGGAAGCTGGACTAGTTGAAAGCTGGTAGTTGGTCGTGGTGGACCGTACCAAATCTGGAAGAGTTCCTGCTGCTAGCTTATCCAGTTCAGACATGCTCGAACCCCTACGCATGCGTAATCTATCACATTCGGGAATTTTTTTGGCGGTACTTTTTTTCTTAATGCGATCTGTTGAGCGTGTTACCGTGGAATGCTTCATTGCGAATAATCCTGCCTTTAAAGGAAACAGCAAAGCCCATTCAGTGCTGTGTTTTTCCTCTTCCTCCATTTCGTATTGGGACGAAAATATTAACACACACACACACGAACTAACACGGCCCGTTACGATATTTGCATCCCACAAAAGATATTACTAATGAAAGGGGCGTATAAAAAACGTTTTTATATATAGATACTGTAATATTTCACAATTACATCATTTATTTCTCAGTAGACAGACACTAAATCACCGGTAATTTAACTGCATATCATCTGTACACAGTATTATCAGTTCAAATAATCCACGAAAAGATTTATTACAATAAATGTTAGCAATCCTTTGGATAGAAATTGCACCTACACATTGCGCTAGTTAGAACGATATCATTTGACAACACTTTGAAAGTTCTAAACGAACTGATTGAAAACGAACCAAGTACAGTACAAAACACAATTCTGTGGAATCGAGCAACCAAGACACTGTTGGGTATGAAGTGATAACTGTTATAATGAGGTTAGAGAATTTCCTTCCGTACTGCGCGATAACCTAAAACAGGCCTTGTTAATCAAGGTTCCCTTTTATAACAAAGGATGTGCCAGCATTTAGTTATTCAGCTTATTAATTCAAAGAGAATTCGCAATTTTATTGAAAAAAGTTGAAAATAATTCAATTATGAAAATTGATACTTCACCAAAAAAAGGACTTTGGGAGGGAAAAGACTTTAAATTACTTCCAATAATCTTCTGCAATATTTTTATTGCATTCTTAGTTGTTTTTTACGAATCTGTTCAATTCTGTACTTTTAGAAATGCTTTCGTTCGAGAGCTTTTTGCAAATATTTCATTTTTCATTTACTCAAAAATAATTCCCGATACAATGACGGTTGTACTTCATAATTAAAAATAGCTCTAGCCTCTAAATATAAGCTCATCAAATCAATGTCATCATCCAAGGTTGAGCTATGGCGGGACACCTCAACGAAACGCATGATAAGGGCACACAACACATGCAATTACATAGACATACCAATGTCATAACCATGTGGGTCAATATCATTCCGTATCACCTGTCAGTGTTTCATATTCTTGATAAACTATATTTGCAAATTTCCGTTGCAAGGAATTTGTACATAAACGTTATCTTAATTAGGCTTTCCGGTTAAATAAAGACTTAAATGTATGTCACTACCAAGTCAAGAGCTTGTAGCAGTGAGTTAAAAATTATCATCAAAAAAGGTCAAGTGTTTTTAATAAAAATTTTAATTTAATTTAAAATAAGGAAGTTAGATGTAATATATCAGTATTGATATGAGTAAAAAACAATTAAACATCGCTAACTTATTAAGCACAAAAAATCATGCCAAAAATGTCTTTAAAACGAGATATTTAACATTTTTGAAAAGTGCCATAAATCGGTTTTTGGCTATATTTCGAAAATTAAAAAGATATCAAAAATCTGTTTACAGCAATGAATTTCTCTCGAAAAAATAAATCGAGACTACGTACTTATTTTTTTTCTATTTCTGATAATAACCGAGATACCCTGTATGGGCATCGAAAATAGGCCACCCTGTACATATAGACTAGTCTGGAATTTATTTTGGTAAAAGTTGAAAACTTACTAAGTTCAAGCAATTGTCTTAAGACTTGAAAGGCACGTTATTTACAAATAAATTAACAATGATTGACTCTCTTACGTTTATTTACGATTAAGAATTTTTATGAAAAACTGGAAAAAAGCATGTTTTTCAAATTAATATCTAAAACTTTAAAGCTAATCAAGAAGTTAAAGAGTTTATACACGCATTATAGGCACCCTAACTTAAAAATTTTCACCCCAAATTTGGTGAAGTAATAGCAACGATCCTGTCATATTTTCAATGTAATTTATGTTTAATTGCGCACAAAGTTATAGTTCATTATTTTATTGTCATTGCCATATACTACCACATGTTTAACTAAGACTGATTACTTACAGAAAAACAAATTGAACGACGAGTAAATACATTGTTTACACCCGATCATTTGTAGTACTAAAACGAAAAGTGTCGCGACATAATTGATCCTGTATTTGCTTCAGGACTTGGCAAAATTCAACAGGTAGGAGGCTTGAACGGGAAATAAAGAATAATGGAAATTTATTTTAAAGAATTTGTCGCGCGAAAACCATTTATAATTTGTGAAAGTGGAAGTTATTGATATCAAACCAATTCTTGTTCACCATGTGCATGTAATAAAAGCTTGGACATTTTTGTAGTTCAACATTCATTTGAGATTTTTTCATTTGCTCCCAAGTCTGTGATAATAAGACATTTTCGATATTGATTTGTTTAAATTTAAATGTGAAAGTTATCACTTCTAACGTTGCAGTTTTGACTTGATTCGTTATCAATTTGTAATCGATGATAGATCACAAGTACTTCAAACTACTTGGCCCTAAACAATTGGGTTTGCACTTAACGATAAATTTAGATTTACTCTCTAATAAATGTTGTCACATTTGCATACATCAAGCTGATTAAACAATTTACACAGCACTCATTTTGAATCGTTGCTGATTTCTGAATTAACTAATAATTGATCTGAAAGAGTCTCATAAAGAAGATGTTGAAAAACGAGGTCCCCACTTTGTGTTAACTCGTGGATAAATGTCACTGATTTTAAGTAGACGCGGTATAAGCAATTTTCATTTACAAGGGATACATAACGCATGTTATTAAGCACATTTACACACTGTCATAATCTGTCAACATGCACGTCTCACTACACACTGTAAAAACAGCTATCGAGGTGGTGTTTGAGGAGGATCGGGGAAGGATATAAAACCCCCCTCCTTTATTGGTTACTCATTCAACTAGCGACTAACGTTGTTAGGATTGCCCTGGTCATAGGCGCGAATGAGAACTCCCATCACAGGAATATATAACTAAATGTCTAAAACATGTCAACATAATTATAGGACAATAAGAAGGGTTATCTAGGAGTTATATCACCTTCCATTGCTTGAGTAACGAAACATAAACTCACAGAAAATCTAGTTATGAAAGTAATTATGGAGCTAGGAATAGCGGTTAAATGGATTTGCAATAAATGATTGGAGCTGAGAGGGATCTATTTATAAACGTTTTATGTGTGTCCCTGAAGAATAAATTACTATTAAATATATCAGTAAGTATACCTTATAATTAAATCAAATGAATTTCTATTAAAATCGATACCGTAAATATCTCAACACGTACAAAAAATATTTACAATGAAGCTTATCTAATGCTTTTAAAGATTGTTTTTAGATGTATTCTGTAGATCAACCATGAAACCGCTGTTATCGAGGCATCATAACCAGCAAAATCGTTTTAAACCGTTCCCAGTTTAATAACGAACATACATTTTTTAATGTACTAATAAACTTTTCCCAGATTTTTATCCTAGTTTCATTGAAGACTTATTTCTAAGGGGATATAACGAACTACGTACAAAGTTATTAGTTTACTTAACTTAAGTTTGTAATTAATATAGCAGATGAAGCTATAAAATAACCTTCTGATGCACAAGTCTTAAGACAATGTTCTGAAACTTTGTGCAACATATTAGTATGTAGTTTTAACCAATAAGTAGTCTGTAGTTACACAAGCATTCGTAATGGAGAACTAATAACATTTATGCTGTTCTCATTCCATACCAACATTAAGTTTTTAATATGAATACAATCATAAAATAAATATTTGACTGTTTTTGCACATTGTATACATTATTTCACTAAAAACAAAACGATTTTTAAATAAGCAGTGTAAAAAAAGGAAACTAGTTGATGAGCTCAATATTTTTGCTAGTGCAAAATAAACTCTGGTTAACTGTTGTTAATAAAGTGCACATAAAAATTTAGTTTTCTACTTTTAACCACAGGAACATGAATAATCTATACCTATGCAATAATAATTATTTTTTAAACAATACCTAATAGGACCAAACGTTTACCAAGTTGCTCTATATGTATATTTCACTTTAGATAAGGTGTGCAAACTTTCTGATAGTTCAACTATATACAAGAGAAAATTACCAAAACATTTTTTTGGGCAGTTTGTTTTCATTTCTTTTTCTATAGACGTTTCTGCTTTTGATGAAGTAAGAAAACAATTTTATGTTCGTTAAAACTGAATATACTGCTGCTTTGTTAAGTGATATTGGCAAAGACGTACATGATAAAGCGAGACCACTTACAAATTAATGGAAGTTCACACGCCTAAACCAAATGGTACTTGAATTTGATGAAAAAATTTATCTCGTACGACTTAATTGACAAAACTGGTATTGTGCAAGCATTGGTTCCTCTAATTACTAATTATAATTAAATGGCAAATAATTAGTAACTTTCAAAATTTTTTTAAATAAGGTTGCCACTGGCTAATCTTATTATTTTGATTGTTTAAAACAATTTTACAAACACAAACTAAGACATTCTAATTTAAATTTGTTTAAAATATTATTTGTCTAAGAGAATCAAAATTTTTGAAAATCGATTAAATAAAAGAAAAAATTTCGCCAAATTATGATACCGCTAAATATTGTTTCACAATGATATATCCCCAAAACAACTTAAAATTGAAAGAATCATTTAAAAATTGCACAAGGAAACAGGTATTTTCACAAACTGTAAGGTCCTCGTTTTTAAAATAGAAAAGATGAGACTTAAGTGTAAGAAGTAAGTCGAATTAAAAACATTTATTTGACACTGAGGCTATTGAAAGATACCTAAACGCAGTTGGTTAACGCAACGTGAAAGAAAACTGTTTTGGAAATTTTTAAACAGATATCTTAGTCTTTTTGGGTCTAGTGATAGACGCACGGTAGAATTATAAGCGTAAGTAATACTCAAGAAGCTCGAAAAAGCTTAATTTTTAAGCATATGTAAATGGCCCTTATTATTATTGTTAATATACATCCCGGCTACTTAAGTTGTTTTGCCTTGAACTCTTTGGGGAACTTGTAGATAGCTTTTATGGCGCCGCTGGTGACGATATACCACGCTGATCGCACTCTTATTTAAGTGCTAAAACAACGACTCTTTTTGTTTCTGTATTTCGGACAACATATTTTATGATGAATACTCAGTAGGGTTGCCCGGTACGATTGCACGACCTTCAGAAATAATTAGAAAAGTCCCAGACCTTCAATTACGGTTTATTAGTTCGCTAAATGAAATTATCGGTTATTAATACATTGAATTATTATTGCGTACGTCATTATCAGGCGAAATCGTTGTACAAATCAAACAAGCGCGTAATGCGGATTATCTATGCTGATGATATTATGCTAATAGAAGATTTAATTATAATTAATGTCTATCCATAGGGAACAGACAGAGAAAGAAGTCTGTCACTCAAAAATTTGCCACTAGTGGCTGTCATAACTCGACAATTTCAAATTAAGTTTGTACCAATTGGCGATGCAAGTTTCACCAGAAGAAATTTTAAATGCTTTTAAAAATATTCGAAGAAATATTTAAGTTTTATTATTAAGACCTGATAATCTTTATGTTTAATAGAAAATTAAGAATACTCCACTTGTAAAGTCTTATAAAAATTGCAGAAAGTGCAAACAATTAAAGTATTTTAGAAGCTAAAATAGATATTTTTAATCAATAAGGCTAATTTATTGCAATTTAAAGAAAAAGAAGTTGTTTCTCACAAACTTTCCAAAACTTCATCACTTGTACTGCCATAGTGCCATAGATAGTACGATGAGTCAGAATAAATTGTTTAGCGAAACTTTAAGAAAATCAAATGTCACTTACATTTAACTGCATGATGATCTTGTTGTACGCCCAGTGCCATCGCTGTTGAGCAGTAATCTGTGGGCGTACGACTGTAGGGGTCTCCTCAAAAGAAATCTTTTTCTTTTCTGGCGGTGTATTTTCGTCCGTAGGACTTAATTTTTCCCCATTTTCCTTGTGCTCTAATGAAGTTGGCGACTGACGTATAGAGGAGCGTCGCGGAAGAAGAGCCTGATACGGGTCAATTGAGGGTTTTCTCGGGGGAGACAATATAAATTGTTCATCAGTAGTTTTTATAGTAGGTGTCTGATGAACATCGACAGAAGTGCGTCTGTTAGGAGAAGAAGGCCGCAGTGGGTCAACAGAGGCTCTACGCGATGACGTGGTTGGAAATATATCGTCTACCGATCGTTGAACCGACGGGTGAAAGGGATCCACCACGGTTATTTGCGAGGAACCTCTGCGAAGACTTTGTTCGTCATCGGTGACATGTATCACCGACGCAGGGGAATCTCTGTTTATTGCTTTATTGTTGTAATCTACAGAGATATCGTGTGGAGCGGCGTTTTCTTCTACGTAACTCTCAACGGATTCTTTTTGATTGAAATACGAATCGTTGCCCATTTTGTCGGGATATTCAGCATTTGGTAAATGCTCCATCAAACCGCTTCCGTTCATTAAATCTTGTTGGAAGTAATCTCCGTTTATGGTCTCTTGTTGTTGCAGGAAACCACGCGACTGGCCGTTTTTAAAAGGTATTATCTGGTTCACTGTGTGATTTGGTTGTGTTAGTGTGACGTTAGGTATTGTGGTTGCACTATTTTTGGTAACTATTGCTTTCATTGGTTCATTTTGGTCCCTCCTATTGTATTGCACATTACCAAGAGAAGATGTTTTAAGTGAACTATCAAAAGCGGCTTGAGAAATCGCAGAAGTCGCATTGCTGGTCAGTGAATCACCAGCTGACGAGTAAAAATCATAAGCTTTCCGTTGCGGGTACAACGCATTGCTCATAGAAGACACAGCTGTCTCAAACGAGTCTTTCATATCATCATGAGAATCCAAGCTTTCAGCGTTTTGATGATTCAACGGACTACTATCACGAGTCCGTAAAAGCTTGTTCTTGCGTGTAATGTCTCTTGTCTCATAATACTCGTCTTGATCAGGATACACTTGATCTTGAGCATTATAATAAAATTCTTCCGTAGACGGTTGATATGGCATCGACACATTATTTTGAACTTTGTTGACGTTCGCAGTCATATTTGTCCTAAAATCACTTTCACTTTGCACCACCGGCATCATACCGAGATCTTCTGGTTGCGCGGGAAGGTTGTCTATACTTTGATATGCATAATTATAGTCTTCGTTATACATTTCCCTCGCACTAACAGCCCCAGCACGAACGCAACTGTTATCGTAAACGTCATCGTTCCCGTAATCCGCGTATTCAGCCGAACTTGTCCGTTTCAACAAATTGTTTCTCCTAGCCTTGGCACTGCGGTGATTTAGGTTAGGTTTAGGAAGTCTGCGACCAGGAGTTGGGGGCAAACTGTTGAAAGGTTTGCTGCCGGCAACTATACGAGCTAGCACCTTTGGCGTTTTAGTGGGTGTAGGTGGAAGGCTTGCACCTCTGTGGCAAGAATTTTCGGGGGTACAGTATCCATCGTAAGCTTCCTGTTCGGTTAGAGAACTTTGTCTGCTCGCACTACGCTTGCTTGGAATAATCGGCATGCGACGGCGGGTCTTGGTTCCGGAAGAACTGAGATATCCATCGCAGCTTCTGTAAACTTCTTGAGCTATTATGGAAGAGCGCTTTTTGTTTAAATAATTTTGGACAACTGGCAATGCAGGTAATTTTTTCCGACCCGTTATTGGTTTCTTAAACGACCCTCCCGAGTCCCACTGCCGGTCCTCTTCATCTTGTCCATACCTTTCGTCTTGAAAGTACGACGACGCGTCGAAATATTCGTCGTAACTTTGATTAAACGATTGGTTACTAAAAAAAAGTAAAGAATTTCAATCGAAATCAACATGAATAAATTGCACGAACAAACCTTGTATCGACGTACGAAACCACTTGAACGTTATCCACTTTGGGATAGTACATGGAATCAGCAAGGTACGTTGAATCGTCGTATAAAGTAGTCTGTCGCTCCAAACTGGGCCTTCGAGCTGCTAAAAATTACAAAATATTAATACAGAATCCTTAATTAAAAACTTTTATTAACAGAACTACCTATAATCATTTCACCATTACAAATTTGTATGCCAGAGTGCGTATATACAACGAGGGGTTAGACAAAGACAAGGATGCGTTATGTCACTCATGTTATTCAATCTTCATTACGAAAAAATATTCCAATGAGCTCTGTACGAGGTCGAACAAGGGATTAATGGAGAACTTATGAACAACATAAGATATGCTGATGATACTGTCATATTTGCAAGCTCCATGGAAGGATTGCAACAGCTCTTGAATAGCCATAACAGCAGCCAGTGAACGACTAATGCATGGTCATTAATAAAAGCATCCTACTAAACCCGAGAAGGCTTTACCTACACAATGAAGAATTAAAAAAAGTAGAAACATTCACGTACTTAGGAAGTTTACTGAATGCACAACGGGACCATTCGGCTGAAATAATATGCCGGATATAAAAGGCCAGAGCAGCATTTCGTAAAGTAAATACAGTTTTAAAGAACAACAGTCCGAGTCTCCAACTTAAGCTTAGATTTATGAAGGGTGAAGTGTTATGTTTCTACGGTGCTCCTGTAGCGAGTAGAATTTTGGACAATAACCGAGGCTTCAACGAAAAAATAAATACGTTCGAGATATGGACTTACAGACAGATACTTAGAATCCATTGAAGGGACCATGTCACCAACGAAGAGGTCCTAAGGAGATTAAAAGTAAAGACAGAGGTTGTGAATACCGTTGAAAGGAAAAAGCTGGAGTACTGGGTCACATAATGAGACATCGAGAAATGTACGGACTGTTGCAACTGTTACTTCAGGGGAAGTTAGATGGCAAGAGAGGTCCGGGACGGAGAAGGATTGAAGAATTTGAGAACTTGGTACCTACAAGACTATAATCACGGAATTATTCCCTAAAGCTGCTAACAAAATTAAAATTGTTTTTTGGATAGCCAACATCTGGTAACGGTAACGTGCCTCTTTAAGAAGAAGAAGTACCAAGTAGTGATTTAACAATATACTTTATTGATTTAAAACTTAAAATAGGTATTAAAGACTTTTCAAATTTTGAACAATTCTGGTTAAGTAAAGATCACATTACCAGGTAACATAAACAACTTTAATAAAAATAATATTGTGTCACTAAATTGTCAACAAAATTTGTAAAGTTTAAAAAGCTTAGACTGTTTAAAAATGACGAGGGGAAATCAGCGCGAAAAAGATCGAGTGAAAAGTCAGAAGAAAGGTGAAGCACTAAAAAAGAAATCTGCTGAAGAAGAATTATCTTTGGAGAAGCGAAAGCAGAGAGATGCCGACGCCATGAAAGATAAGCAGAAGAAAGCAGAAACCACAAGCAAAGCTACGAAATGAAGGCAATAGCAAAGTGTGATTTGTAATTAACTTAAGTTTATTGTGAAATTTGTTAAAGTAGTTTGGAGCAACAGTAAAGAATTTGATAAAAGCTTAAATTATTTAATAGCACTAATTTATTAACGTAAATAAAAAACTTGTGTAATAATAATTTGAAAGAAGATTGTTACTGGCAAAAAAACAGTCTTGGGGCTGATCCAACATTTTTACAAGAGATCATTTCAAAGATGTACGATTTTTAATTATAAACTTTAGTAATAAATAATTTGCATTTAATTTTATTATAAATTATTTTTAAACATTTTAAACCGGTTATAATTACAGTTAAAATTTGGTCCAAAAGTAAATTACGCTTGAAGATGCTGCAGTCATTCTTAAGGCCCAAATTTACCTTTTGGCTTGCGTGCTGTTTTTCCTGTGATGAAGTCGGCCCCTGTACTATAATCACCATCTGCTCCATCAGTGCCTTGTTCGTTATAATTATAAGTTGAATTGTAGCCGCTCCAGATGTCTTGGCTGCCAGAAATTAAAAAGTATTATTTTCTTTCATACTTTAAAACGAATGCATGATATCGACAATGCGGCGTTTTTTTATGACACAGAAAATAAAATTGATCATAAACCGGTCACTCAAGTGATGTGACAGTGATGTGAAAGTAATATGAAATAGGAAGTCAGCTTGACACGCTTAACTCACACAAAACTAGAGAGTCGAACCGGAACCGGCTGAAAACCGAAATTAACCATTTTCAACAAAACCGAATTCGAAACCGGAACAAAAAACTGCACGATTTATAAACCGAAACCGGAACCGGAACGAAATTTTATTTACGGTTAATTTCGGTTAGAACGAAAAAACATAATTACGGTTAATTTCGGTTACAGAAACCTTAAATTTCTTTCCACTTTACTATTCTACATAAAAAGATCAGTTTTGTTAACTAAAAAAAAGTACTATTAAAGATATGAAATTTTGCAACCTTGAGATTTTTTTTTGTACCATGAAATTCTACATAAACATAGTTATCGATATTTACAGAAATAACGGAGATATATCACCTCATAAATATGTATAACAAAAAACAGTTTTTCGCTAATAACTTAAAAATTGGAAATGAAAGAACCTTTTTGAACACTGCTCTGGGTGTGCCCTAAAAAACTGAAGATTTTTGGTAATGTAACCCTTTCTTTATCTTGAATATTAACAATATACCCTAATATTTTCCTTGCTGCATTTTTTAATATATTTTTTGCGTGCATATTTTTGGTTTTCAAAATGTTTTGAAACTCCTTGCAGGACATGTAATAATTTTTCTTCACCATTAACTCAGCCTCTAAGTTTTTTTGCAACAATTTATTTCGTTCTTTTCGCCAAGCAGTGTCATCAAGTTAAAAACGTTTTGCGGCGTTGCATTTGAATGGAGAAACGAAATACGAAGGATGTGATTTTGTACAAATTGGGCGAATTTTTATTATTCTTTAATAAAAAACTAAAAAATCCCCCATTTTTCATTATAAAGTTTAATTATAATTGCTTACTTAAAGTACCTACCTAATGATATAAATTAAATATGTTTAAATAATTGGTTTTACTTTTTTTCCCGTTTTTACCAACAAACTTATTTAATCTTATTAAGTTCTGATATTTTTTCCAATTTTAAAATTGAAAACGAAGAATAAAAAGAAATAGAATTAATATTTAGACTTAATTTTAACTGTTATTCGAGCCGAAACCAAAACTGAACCGGAACCGAACCGTAACTGAACCGAGGCCGAGCCGAAACTGAACCGGAATTTCCAGCCAAACCGGAACCGGAACGAAATAAATTTCGGTACGACTCTCTGTACAAAACTAAATAAATTATTGTCGTGGCACCGTTTTCAATACAGGTTAGTTCTGGTAATGGCTAGCAGTCCTTAATATCTCAGTTTTTCTGCGCTAAGTGACTTTTAAATTAAACACTGTCTGGTCACTGTCAATTCACTGGTCGTAACACTTTAACATGTGGACACTCGGTCTAAGATAATAAAAAATGACTTGAAATATAAAACTATTGCATACAACATTCAATATTTTCGTAAACAGATACCATATAGTTACCTTTAAATGTAAAAATAAAAGTTATGTACGTAAAATAGCTTTAAAATCATCCATGGTATTATAAAAAAAGAACATCTTTACATGTGTGGATTAAAGTTTAAAAGTTATTCTGACAAGTAATTTTGGTTGGTGCTTTTATTTCACTACGCCATGTGCAGTGTCGTACATAAATAATAAATATGTTGTACAGCAACAAAATTTCTTGTATTTCGACTGACTTTAAACTACTTCATAGATTCGATTGCTCAAGTTTAAATTGAATCTATTTTCTCACAGCTACTTTTCTATTTGCTGTATTTTAAGATGTACTACACAAAAATTCTACCCTTGAACTTGTCTTATCCTTAACTTGGAGATATCGCGAATTTAATATTTTTTCATGCCTTAGTTCTATAACAAAGGACCACAGCTTACGGTACTCGTTCAATTATTCATACTTGTGTTTAGTGTACTTAAAAACTATATCTAGCAATATTAGAAGAGCTTAAAAGTATCACTGATCAGGAAGGGTCATGATATGTTGTCGCTAGAATCTGATCAAGGCTGTTTATTGCATCAAGAACATCCAAAATAAATGTAATTCAGAGTAATGCATGTCGCTGGCCATATCTTCCGGAAGAATAGGGGAAAAACTGAAAAGTTGAATAATGAAGGTAATTTTTGCGATCGCATTGGCCAATAAATCTTAAGAGGTAAAATCGGAATTTTTCTATTTACCGATTCGCGTATCCTTTGCAAGCAAAATGGTGCAAAGTTTTTGAAAACATCTTAAACGGTTCCGGAGAAAAACGTTAAAAACGAAACCCCTGCAGAAGCGCTATGATTTGAGAAGTTGTGGTATATCTAGGGTTGCCATCTCTATAAACTCCAAAAAAAAAAAACACTCCTCACCAGAACCACACGTGCCAAGAAATTTCCGTACCTGAAAAAAAAATTGCGCCCCTATTCTCAAAACGTAGAGATTTATATAGTATTTGTACATAATATACAACTATGTACAGGGTGGTCCAAATTCGATGAGATTACGTGGATATATCGCTTAATGTTCAAGATAGAGAAACGGTTAAATTAACAAAAATGTGCAGTGTTTTGAGACAACCGTTTTCAAAAATATTTTTCCATTTCTGGTTTGAGAGTTATTACAAAAAAGTGTTTTTTTTGTCAAATTTATAATGTGCCACGTGTCCGTTATTGCAAATATCGAGAAAAAAAATAGAAAGATTATTTGTAGATATTTGTATGTAGCAATTTATGGTACTAAAATAATTTTTTTACGTTCTCTGTTAAAACGTTATGACACAAACTCACTTTTTTAAAATGGAAGCTATAGTTGGCTATGACTTATTTAAATTACCTATTTTTTTCTCATTCCAAATATATAAGGGTTGATGATTTTTAATAATACACAAGTTACAAGGGTTTTTTAACTTATTCCAAAAATAAAAATTATAGAAACAAAATATAGGTTTGTGAAAACATAAAAATTAACAAAGTATAAATCCTTATAAGACTCATGTGGTACAAAATTAAATAACTATTTTATGTTCTTATTTTGTCACTACACTACTTACAATTTACAACACGATTTGACGATTATAGTCAAACTGCGCAACGCAAACTAGATTTCCACAGACTAGATTCTAATACGAACCAGAGTCTATAGCGCCAACTGTATAAATTGTAAAGTTACTAGTACAAGGACAAAAGGCAACCTTTTCATATTTAAACAAGGACAAGGACAAAAGGTGCCTGAAAAAGACCGTCCTTTTTAAAAAAGGACAGTTGGCAACAATAGGTATATCTGTTATAACTAAATCTATGCGACTTGCATAGGCGTTTACACAGGAAAAACCGTTTTTAAGGGCCTCGTTTTTCGCGTTTTTCTCCGGAACCGTTTAAGATTTTTTCAAAACCTTTGCACCATTTTACTTGCAAAGGATACGCGAATTGGTAAATAGAAGAATTTCGATTTTATCTCTGACGCTTTCATGACAAGCGCGATCGCAAAAATTAGTTTTATTATTCAACTGTACAGTTTTTCCCCTATTTTCCGAAGGAAATGGCCAGTGGCACGTATATTTCTGCAAAACATTTAGTTTTGATGTTCTTGATGCAAAAAACAAAGCCTTGATCAGATTCTAGCGAGAATATAAAATTAATATAAAATTCCTACGCCATTAATTAATGTAATGCAAAATTATTTTGTTTTTGTGATTAATAAATATGATACTCTACATTTTAATAAAAATGTGAAAAACTCATGTTCATGATAGTGTTACGATTTGATTCTTAAAATGAGATTTTACGTGAAATGTGCTGAAATTTTTTAAAATGTTTTATTAAGAAAACTACATGATTTGAGTAATTACAAAAGATTAATAGAAAATTACTTGTTTAATTTATTAAAAAAATCTCTCTGAAGAATATCTTGACTTGAAAACGCAATACAAAAATATATTAGCCAACAAGTAAAACTTAATAAACCACTTTTGTTTTTAGAAACACCAATAAACTCACAAAAATAGCTGTGCTTGTGTTTGCATTGTACAGAAAAAACAAAACTAAGCAAAATACTCATGTAAAGAACCAATGTTTTAAACTAAATTAAACGGAACATATAAATAAACATTGAAGAATATTTCTAAAACACAAAATGTTTTATAAAATTTTAAAAACTTGGAAAATTAAGATAAAAACAATAATAATAGTTATTTATGTATCAAGGCCAAAAAGTGTAACTTTTTCGGCCACGTCTGGTTTGCTGGCCGAGACGTAGTCGAGGCCAGCAAACAGGCAAGGCCGAAAAAGTACGTTTTGGCGGAGGTGCATATTAGATTTTTTGTGCGATCGAATTAAAAACAATTTAAATTTTTAGTAATTTTCAAAAATATATGTTAGAAACTACGTGGCATTCTGTCACTGACAGATGACGGCCTATGCTGTTAGCTTTAATACAAATTTACGCTGTAGCGGCCGAAAAAGTTACTTTTCAGGCCGTTGCTAAGGGTAACGGCCTGAAAAGTTACTTTTTAGGCCGTTGTTAAAGATAACACCGGTAATGCATTACTTTATGGCTGCAAACACAAAAAAGAGTTTTCAGAATAGCCATGAACGTAACGAAACCCAAAAGTTTGTTAATGAATAAAAAGGAAATTTATCTTTTACACTCAAAAGCATAATTTTCTTGCTACAATTTTTTTAGACTAAGTTTGTTTAGTTTTATATTGTTTCTGAGACAGTTTGTGTAGATATAATATAAGAAAATAATCAATTGACAAGAGAGTCTAGATATTTTTCAAGAGATTTTTTTTCAGTAAACTTAGACACAGTTTTTTTTATAATAATTCGCTAAAATAATTGAAACATTCATGATTTAAATGATAATGACGATTGCATGAGGTGATATTGTTACCTGTCATCATTTTCCCAGGTATGTTTGCGCCGCCTGTGCACAAAAATAACGCATCTATAACTTTCAAAAAGTTTAACATTATTGAATATCAATAAATTTTCCAGTATCTAGTTAACATGATACGTGTGTGCAAGTTATACAATGAATTCGGCGTATTAATTATCATGGTTATCTTGTAATATGTATATTTAGGTCAGTGCAACTGTATCTGATAAACATGTGGGCCGTTCATAAATGGTTTACCTCGAGTATTCCTGTTTGAAATAATTAGGTGGCCTGCTGTTGTAGAACATCGGTTCCGAATCGAAATTGTTTTCCTGGGACTGTATGACATTCTGTCGAGTGTTGGCTGAATTATATTCGAAGTCGTCGGTGTTGTTTGGCGAGTAGCGCTAAAAATTAATGGATCAATTAATTGGATGACAATAGCGTTTACAAAAATATAGAGTTTCAATAACATGAGAATTATTCCAACAGATTGTAGTAATACCCGAAGGAAAGTTTCACTTTAGTTTTGACGAAATTTTGAGCTACCTCATCGCCTGGTTGAGCGAAGCTCCAAAAAATTATTGAAGAATAAATTCTTAGTAATTAAGTACCATCATTATGGGAACAATGTTTGACGAAGCTTTGTGCGACTGGGCTAAACGTATACCGGGTGTACCTGAGTTCTGGTTCTCTTTTTTATTTAGTTTTGATTTTAGATAAATGAAATCGTAGACATATGATATGTGTGAAAAACTTGATTATTTAAAAACATGTACACACTATTGTTTCACTTTCAGTTTCGCCGGAAGTAGCCCTAAATTGTTACTTCAAACGGAACATCCTGTATATCTTTTCACTTTTGAAAGAGGAAGCAATTTTTGATACAAATGCATCATTTTGGTTAGATTTATAACCTCAAATAATTTTTGGCCCAACATTTATTTTATTATTAAGTGTGCCTTGACATGCATAAATTAAATTTCATTATGTCAACAAGTGTACAAAAAACGTTTTGTAAATTTTGATTGACATTTAGGTTACCTACTTTGAAGGTTGCAGAATTGGTTTTTTGACAAAAAAGCAATTTTTTTACATTAAACAGTACACGCAGTTATAAAAATTGAGTATTTTCCGATAAACTCAAAAATACCAATAACTTATATTTTGTTGCAAGGTTGCTTCAAACGCTTGAAATATTATGAAAACATAATATAATAATATCTTTTACAGTGCAATATATTCTGTTAATCGTAGTATACTGTCGTTAATTGCAACTAGTTATTACTAAAATTTTTGGATATTTTAATTAAATAACTATAGTAGTTGTACACAAAAGAACGATCATTTATATTGTTGCAGTTTGGCACGCTTGGATATGTTCTGTGGGCACATGTACTGCAATTAACATGATATCTTAATAAGTGTTTTTCTGCTACCACCAATGTAAATTACTCTTACCGTACAGCCTGCAAGCATAGTAAGTGAGTCCTAACGCACGGTAAGCAAAACGCACACTTGTCTAGAAAGAACGAAGTAGTCTTACGTCAAATACTGCCTGCATGCATAATAACTTATGTCAAAATTGACAAGACAACGTAATTACATGTGTATATTAGCCAAAAAGCCGTTAAAATCGTAGGTATTATGTGATCGTAGAAAAAATAAGCTACATAACACGAGTTGTAAAGCAATTACGCACTCTTGGAAATACGCACTCGCCGCTACGTGTCTCAGTGTGTAACTTCCACTCGTGCGTAGTATGCCTCTTACAACTCTTGTTATGTAATGTACTATTATTTTAATTTAAGTCTATAGAGATAAGTTATTGGTAATGTTAAATTGGGCAGAAAATACTCGTTCCATTTAAAAAAATTGACTTTCTGTCAGAAATTACAAAAACGTTTTTCTGGCACTTGTTGAAATATATATATAACATATAGTGTACATGTCATGTGTCTCAAATTTCATTTATTTTACTTTAAAAATTAAGAAAAAAGAGGACATACCAGAACTCAGTTACAACCAATATATTGCAAAATTTTGATAAATTTGTTAAGAAATTATTATCAAACTCTATGCTTCCAAGCTCAATTGGACAATATAATATTTATTATTTAAACATATCTAAAAATACGCGCTGAAAAATATTAAAGAGTTGACTATTTGCACACCAGTTAGTTGTCTTTATTGATTTTTAGTTTGCAAACATCGATCGATTTTTGTATAAGTACTGCTCAAAACAACTGATCTATGTAAGCAATTGTTAATTAAAAAAACTTTAAAAAAGTTTTGGTTTGAAGATGTTGACAGTTAAATAAAAATTTCGAAAGTTTCCAAATTTCCATACACAGTTGAAACATATAAAGGTGGAAAAGATAAAAAAAACTTTTTCCTTCACCTATTACTTATGGCTTAATCTTCTCCGATATTGTAAGAGCCTAAAAAGTGTTTTAAAAAGGTCAATAAGAAAATCATAAACTTAGCGTAAAAATGCTAAACAAAGATCAAAATTGCAGAGAAACTTTACTCGTGACGAAATTAAAAATTGCTTCCTCTTTTCAAATGTGTATTAAGATGGGTTCCATTTGAAATAACATAGTTACGGTTATTTCCGGTAAAAATGAAAACAGTGTATGTTGGGATAGTCGGGTTTTATTATGTATTAATTGTAAAAAATTTCGTTTAAATAAAATACGAAAGAAACAATACTTTCTTCATACTACGTTTGGCGAAAGTAAAAAAGGGGTGAGCATAATTTAGTTTACACCCAGTAAAACATAAACTCCTAGTTGTTATTTAAATGTTTGCGTTATTTTAAAAACTAATGTTGTCTTGTTGAGAATATAATTTTCAGTTTTATATTAATAGAAATACATACCTATACAATATACACCCAACGTAAACTCTAAATTAAGGTACAATTTTTTTTTATAGACAAGAAATTCGCCTAGAAACCTTTAAATAAATACCTAACCATGGAAAATTTACAATCATAAAGTTAATTACGTGTTTACAAAAACATGTTCGACGAAACGAGAAATCCGTTTTAAATCAGCCATACGTGAAAAAACAAATATTTTATTAAAATGTTCATATGTCTATAATTCACCATTAACGCAAATTTAAAATGTTAGTGATTCACTAGGGATTGTATTAAGTGGGAAGCTTGAAATATCGGAACGGTCAAAAGCAAACATTGCTAACCACAAAAAACTTCGCCTTAAAAATGTTGAACACGAAATTTTTTTAATTCGTAACTAGTACGTTGTAAGAATGTTAATTTAAGCTTAAATAAAAACAAAATAGTTTTTGGTGTTAAAATTCAGTAATTTTGAGTAAGCAAAGATTCAAACAATATGTTCTTGCATGTATGTATAACAATATCAGATATATTATAATCTCAATAAATTAATAAATTAATAAAGCTATTTAAGAATCGTTTTTTGTGAATTAATTCTTATCTAAATGCAAAACCAGCTTCAAAACTTTCGTTTCGTCATCAGCTACGGTCTTATTTTTTGATACAATAATAATTAACAAATGAAATGATGTAAACAGGTTTTGTATTTACACAAAAAATACTAAGAAACAAAAATTAATTTTAATGAAGCTTGTGATGTACCTATACTTATAAATAAATTACTTAAATAAACAAACAATTTATAAAAGTATACGAATTGATGGTTAATGCGTTATTTAAATAATAATTAGTATTCAGCAAGTTTACAAAATAAATATTGTAAGACTGTCGGGCATTAATCAAGGAACATTTTTAAAAGTTCATTAACTGTATTTTTAGTGATATTTTATTTTTCTTCAATTCGTTTTAGACAAGTACGTTTTTCATCAAATTGCAAATTAATTTAATTAAAACAATTTACCATGTACAATGTTCCTAAACATTTTATTCTCCATTTTAAATTGATGTAATTAATTTAACTCTGAGTTTATTAAACAAACGTATTAAATGAGTGAACAATTAAATTAAAATTACAAAAACAGGCCTAAGAAGTAAATTATTTACGCTTGAGAATTACATTGTTTTGTATTAAGAGCATAAATGGATAAGGCGCAGTTTGGTATGTTGTTCTGTTAATACAGAACAACAATCAAAATCTCATTGTAGTTCATAAAGCTGTAGAGACAATATTATGTATATTTCAAAAGTTACATTACTATCACAAAATCACTTAATTTTTTATACACAAATTAATGTAAGTAAAAAAAATTCAGATATTTTCTGGTATCTCGGTATCAACGTTAAAGTTTTATCTACCAAATATTTTATTTTAACGACGAAACTAATATCAACTCGTTTCAAACAATTTTTTGAGTGTATCTACTTTAAATCGAAATTTCAATTTTCCAAATTTAAGCGAAACACCATTGCTTCCTAATTTAAAACTATCAGTTTCTGTGTCTCGCTGAATATTCCACTCATAACATAAGTAACCAATCAAAACAAACTATTCAGCCAATAAGACACGACTCTCGCTGAAGACACCGCAAGTTGAGGCGTCTCAGCGAAAACACCATGACTAGGTCTATTTTTCACAGTAGGCCTCCTTAGTTACGCTTAGTTACACATAAACATGTCAATTAAAGTCAAAATGACTACAAGCGGTCGTTTTTCTTCGTTTAATTAAAAAATAATGTTGTTAAAATAAATATAATATCTAACCTATTTACCTATCTGTGATTTAATAAATTAATTAACAAATATAAATTTTTTTTTCATTCGCGGAATATTCATTCGAATACCACTCATGGTAAAGATTTTTTTAAGAAAATACTTCCGTTTTCCATGTAAACTTGTTCCAAAATATCACTCGAGCAAATTTCATCTAAAAATACCCCTCCAGCTGCGCTGTCTGGGTATTTTTGATGCAATTTGCTTTCGTGATATTTCAACTGGAACAAGTTTCCATGGACACCCAAAAGTACTTTCAAAAAAATCTTCACCACTAGTGGTATTACATACGAAAAGATGTAAGAAAACTTTAAAAGTTGTTGAAACTTATTTTGATTAAAATGCTATCAAGTTATTACATATTTATGTAGCTTATGATCTCCGATAAAATTCATTCAGTATTCAGTATTTATTTTTTTTTATTGTGAATAATAAACTAGATATGAAGGGAATATGTATTAGATTAAATCTCTGTATATGAAAATATTACAACCTGTTTTGTTATTTTAAATGTCAATCATAATTTTTTGGTTACATATTCATTGTTTTTTTTTTGTCCTAGCGTATTAAATTTTAAAACGAAAATTGAATTTTTATGCTTAATTTTTTGTTTCAAATTAACTAAAGCGAAATATTGTTGTTTATCAAACAATATTAAATCACTATGATAACCAAAATTGCATGAAACTGTTCTATTCATCGCTGCTTGATTAAAAACTACGTTATCATAATAAAAAAAATATCATCCAATCTCTTTATATACATTTCAGTGATGGAATTTGTTTTTTATTGCATTTTTTAATGTAGCAGAAAATTGAAAGCACAGTAAACCCCTTTGTTACTGACGTGAAAAAACAGTAATCAATAATCCGAAACTGAGCCTCAATTTATCAAATCAACCGCAGGATTATTGAGCGTTGAATCCTGAAATTCAGGGTGGACCATTTATCCATCAACTAATTTGATTTAGTTAGGCTGATCAAGCCAAAACAAAAGAAATGTAGAGACGTATTATCAATTAAGACCTTAATCAATTGTAATTATCCTTTAGGACTAAATAACCACCTGATTTGCGGATGAACCTTGGTATCGCTGCCTGTGATAGTCAGGACTAAGATGTTGTTGGTGTGTAAGTGGGGCCGACAGGTGGTGCTGTTGTCCCGGACCGTCATCCCTTTCGTACGAGTTTTCTCGGGATGTCTCTAGAGAACGCTGCGGTGTGTGGATTTGATGTGCGGCAGATCGGAATTGGGAAGCTGAAGAGTTGGCGTGTTGGCCCACAGGATAATTTAAATCAGACGTGTAATCACTGTCCTCCGAGTACCCCGCTGAAATTTCATTTTCAAAGTGATTAGAGGCGGAATTCACTGAAACAGGATTATAACACTTAAAATAAGTCATATAACAATGATTTGGAATGAATTTGTGGATGTGTAGAGCTTTTCTAAATGTTTTGTTTGTTCTGGTATGATATGGACGTTGAGTTTTTAACCGTCACTGAAATTCAAAAAATTCATTAGCTGATTCATTCAACATTCACAACATATAATTATTTACGCTGTTAAAATAAACTACAAAAAAAAATATTAATTTGCACATTTTTTATCATTTAAGTTGCAGTGTAGAAGTTTCTTATATCGCGAAAAAAATCGGGGGGCAATTCGTTATCGAAAATTAAGAGGGGACTTTTTTATAATTATTTTCCTTATACGTCTTCTTTCAGAGTTACAACCCCCCTAAAGAGGAGCGGTAAAATTAGGTTCTTATTTATTTTATTTCTCTAATTTGGAGATATGTAGAAGAATGATATTTTATTAATGTTTTGTACTTATCAAAAGGTTTCCCATAGTTATATTTTTAATCATCTCTGCATCTCCCACCTTGACAAGGGGTTGAAAAGTGAGACCCCTGTTGATTTTTTAATCAGAATTTTCTGGAGGCTTGAAATTCTGCAATTAAAAAAAATCCTTTGTAAGCTTAATTTATTTAGAAACTTTTTTATTCCTTAACTTTTCCCGCACAACCTACAGTTTTTGAGTAAAAACTTAAATGAGTGAACATGAACCATTAAATATCTTAATATAAAACGATTCATTTTGGTGGTTACCATGGTTTGTTTATGTTCATTTTAAGTAGAATTGACGGGTGTTATCATGTTATCACCTCCTAAACTGTAAAGTGAATTACACCCGTCAATTCTTCCCACTATGAACATTAACAAACCATGGTAGCCCCCAAAATAAATTGTTTTATTTTAAAATATTATTTAATGGTTTATTTTCACTCATTTAATTTTTTACTCAAAAACTGTAGGTTTTTCGGGAAAAGTTAAAAAATAAAAAAAGTTTCTAAATAGAACAAGCTTTCAAATGAACTTTTTTAACTTTCAGAATTTCAAGCCTCCAAAAAGTTCTGATAAAAAAACCAACAAGGGTCGTACTTTTCAGCCCCTTGTAGCTGTGGGAGATAAATAAAGATATAACTATGGGAAACCTTATAATAAGTACAAAACAACTACAAAATATCATTCTCCTACATTAATCCAAATTTAAGAAATAAAATAAAAACCTAATTTTACTGCTCCTCTTTAGGGAGTTGTAACTCCGAAGGGAGACGTCTAAGGGAAAACAATTATGTAAAAGTTTTCCCTTAACTTTTCCGCAATATTTAAGAAACACCCTGTATAAAGCAAAGAGGCACGATTAAGTTTTGCGATAAAATATATTTTTAAAAATGCAACAGAATAATTCGCAATGTAAAAAGAATCAAAAGAGAGCCTAGTATATCAAGAAAATCCACAACTGAGTTGTACAAGCGACTCAAAGGGAATAGAAAATTGCTTAAGAACGATGATAAAGGCACGCGTCGCTTTTCGACGCCAAAGGATTGGTTGGTAACGAATTTGTACTCAAGTCATATAGGTACAGTTCATGGTAAAAATTATACAGAAATCCTGGGTTGCTAAATTACAAGATTTTATTGAGTTTGTACTAAAAAAGTCAGAAAGAAAAATTAAACAGAAAAACAGCTAATTAAAAAAAAAAATATTAAGATCAATGGACTTTTCAAAATTAGAAACATGCTAATAATGAGTCAACCAGAATTATCCCACAAGTATAAGTTTAAAACTTAGAGATTTTATGTCCCATTTTTCTCATAACAATTATCCAGGGCAGTGTTTACCAAAATGTTTCAAGGGGTACACGGCAAATTATTATCTTTTACTCTTACTGAGTAATATCGGACCTGTCCCGTTAATCTATGTTTTTCTGGTCCATGCATATTGAACCGCTCACAGTAATTACGGCCACTTAATTTTTTACCTGAGGACCGGCTAGTTACTATTTGACCCAGCGGGTTCCCGCATTTCTAGCAACAATATTATTTTAACGTAATTTACGCACGTACCCAGTCCAATATGCATGGCAGGTTTAACGTTAATCTACAGCACCAACCGGTACCAACCAAAAAACTTATTAAATTTACCGGTCTTTGAGTAAATTTCAGGTAATCGTAGCCGGTCCGATATGTGTTAAGCAATTTTTAGCTGTACAAATCTAGCTAAAGAAAATAGTATTACTTAAAACTACCCCAAACTATGTAGTCCTATCTTCGGCCGAGAAAGATACGCCGGTAAAACCAAACTTTCAAAAGGAGTGCGAGATGTTGGAACTTTGGTATACACTACTAGGGACACTCTGCAAGTTACTAAAGTTTGTTTAACTTTTGTAATTTCGTAGCACAAACACATAAACGATTTTCATTTGCAAAATAACTTTAAATAAAATACTTACAATGAGCAAAGTACTGCATTTGTCTTCTAGCTTGTTCGGCGCGCGCTTCCTGATCCATGATATTGTTTAACATTTCCAGTTTCCTTTGTAGATCTGCAGACTCCGCATTTTCCGGATCTGCAACACCGTTACGTATTAGTTATTAATGAGCCAATACCGCTTAGAGAACAACTGTCGTGCTCTCTCAAGTATATTCATAATACAGAATTGGAAATAAGAGTTTGACAGGAAGTAAAGTAACAGAAAACATATTAATAATAGCAGTTGCAAGTGAAGTCATAGAATTATAGAACAGTGCAGATGCATAGTGAGATAAATTAGAGTAGTTTCGTTGGTCTGTAACGAGATATCGAAACAGAGGATAGTTTAGCTGTAGCTATAACTTCATTTGAGGTTTCCTTTGTGCGTCTGGGTACTGTGAAAATTGTGTTTACTACCTATGCCGCAAAATTGTGGTTAAATAAATTGTTAATTTGATGATAAAGTTTATGTGAACAGACGGTGGTGAGTGAATATGCTTAAGCAGTATACCTACATTAGCAAAATACATGATAATATATGTTTAAATAACATAACATGCTCAAAATTGTCTTGCTTCATCTAAGCAATGAGCATAAAACAGTAAAATATCAGCTAATACCCCTGTGAGTAAGGATTATTCATTTCTTTAACGAACGGTTTATACTGTTAGATTATTTTGAGCATGTTAAATGATAGCAAAAGTTTGGTGCAAGTATGTGTACAAAATGCGTTAGTGTTTAACTGCAAAACCATGCTTCAGAAAAATATAATCAATAAACCTCAATAGAAAAATCAAGCAAAAAAAGTATAACTTAATTCTCAAGATGTAAGTAGCTCAGTAGTGGAAAAAGCAGTTATCCATCCTTGCATTTTTTACTAACTTTAAGCAGAAATACAATAAGGGCAATTCTAAATTAATTTATTCCTAATGAACCTTATTAGGAAGTATTATCAAATAATAACATCAGCATATCAAAGTCCTAAACAAAAATTCAAGATAATGCACAATCAATAATTACAGAGTCCTAAAACTGACAAAAAAGTACTTTATTAAATGCATTAATTATTTAGGTGATTTATCTAAAGAACAGATAAAGAAATAAAAAGTTACTGAACTTGTTTGCTAGAAAAATCTTTTCTTGAAGGTTATAGGCCTCTACTCACCTACCAATTCGTCGGTGCAACCGACAGATCATTCCGATAAATTGTGTAATGTGTAGTCTGTCACCCGACCAACCCAACAGTTGGACAAGTTGGAACGGTCGGGTGGCCAGACCATCCAACAAGCCAACCGCCCCACCACATTCCTCTAGATAAGGTCAATTAAACCGAAAATTTAACGCTATTTATAAATTTATTATCCACAAAATGGCATCAGAGCCAAAATAATAAAATAAGTTATGACGTTTATGCTGTGTTGGTTGGACTGGTCGGGAGGTGTGTAGACAACACCCAACACGGAGTTCCCGACGGTCGGCTCCCACAAGTTGGATAATGAGTAGAGGCCTTATCTGGACTACTTCTGAGACTGTTATCTTTTCATTGGTCTTCGAGATAAGATTTTGCTCGCAAATAGGATAGGTATTTTTGATTAAATATACAAGGTGTTACTTAAATGTTGCAAAAAAAAATCGAGAGGTAATTCATTACCGAAATTAAGGGGGGCTATTATTTAATTGTTTTCCCTTAGACTTAGACGTCTCCTTTCGAAGTTACGCCCCCTTAAAAGGAGCGGTAAAATTAGGTTTTTATCTTATTTCTCAAATTTGGATACATGTTGGAGAATGATATTTAGTAGATGTTTTGTACTTATCAAAAGGTTTCTCATAGTTATATTTTTAATCATCTCCACCTTCACAAGGGACTGAAAAGTGCGACCCCTGTTGGTTTTTTTATCAGAACTTTTTGAAGGCTTGAAAGTTTGCAATTAAATTTTTTTTTTCAAAGGTTGATTTATTTAAAAAGTTTTTTTACTTTTTCTGCAAAACCTATAGTTTTGATTAAAACAATAAAATGAGTGAACATGAACCATTAAATGTTCTAAAATAAAACGAATTATTTTGGTGGTTACCAAGTTTTATTTTAGAATAATTAATGGTTCTTGTTCACACAGTATATTTTTTACTCAAAAAGTGTAGATTTTGCAGAAAAAGTTAAGAAATAAAAATGTTTCTAAATAAATCAAACTTCCAATATTTTTTTTAAGTTGCAAACTCTTAAGCCTCCGAACTGTTTTGATAAAAAACCAACAGGGGTCGTACTTTGCAGCCCCTTGTGAAGATGGGGGATGATTAAAAATATTACTATGGGAAACCTTTTAATAAGTACGAAACATCTACCAAATATCATTCTCCTACACATATCCAAATTTGAGAAATAAAATAAAATCCTAATTTTACCGCTCTAATTTTAGGGGGTGTAACCCCGAAAGGAGACTTCTAAGGGGAAAAAATTAAATAATAGCCCTCCTCCTTAATTTGCGATCAGAAATTACTTCCCGAATTTTTTCGCAATATTTAAGAAACGCTCTCTATATTTCAAAATGTTTGTTGCATTGCCTTAACCAAAAAAAAGGTCAATTAATCTCGATTTAAATTTAATTTTGTAGTGAAAAGACGAGTAGTTACGTAGCAATTTAAGTAAGTCTTGCAATTTAAATATTATCAAATCAAACTAAATGTTTTAAAATCGTGTTTTGAAATAAGAAAAGTTTAGATTGCATATTAAAATGCGTATTGAGAACTTTAAATGCAGTTTATATGAAAAGATTGAATTCTTCGTAGCATATACAGACTTTATGACGGTTTAAATAAAAAAGGTATTGCAGATATATTAAACATTATATTACAGAAAATGTTACTGTTTTTTTTTATTATCGCTTAAGCAATATGAAGGTAACGTAGAAAAATGCAAGAAGGGTACCACAAGAAGATATAAGTGATGTTACATTTACAGCTTGAGACTAGATTCAGACAACACTTTCATATTGATTATCAAGATATACAGGGTAATAATAATTTACCGCTTTACATGGTTAAATTTGTTATTATAAAAGTTAAAAAGCTGGTTGATGTATCGGTGTTGTGTAGAATCACAAAATAAATACATAGTTTCGAAGAATTTGCTAGTGGCTGGCCCAAAAGTCTGCTATTTGTGTATAATGGCAACTATGATTGACTTTAGCCTCGTTAATGTATTGGTTCTTATATACATTGTTAATTGTATTTATTTAAATGAAGAAAATGGGTAACAAAAATTACAAAGGCTTTGAAAGGCGGTAGATTATCCTTAGCCTACATATTGATTCTTAGAAATTCTTGATTTTTCATTTGTTCAAGTTTCATATTTTGCTGTAAAAATAACATCAAAATAATCTAATAGTCAAGCGCCTCTGTAGCGTTGTGCGGTTACCTAGAGAAGCATTAGATTTGCTTGCGTCGTTCTGGAAGTCTGTAGCGTCACGCAAAATACTTCGCCACCCGGTCGGGGGGTCACAGCGGCCTGCACATCACTTAATATGCAATATCTACGACTATAACTACATATACATCAAGACAAAAACTAAAAATATACCAAAGGAATGCGTTAAAACACTCAATCAACACAATGTGCTAACTTTAAAGTCCCCAACCCAACTCAACAACAGAAGAAGATTAATTTTGAATTGTTTAAGCGATTGATTGATTGTTAACCACTGCTTTCGAGGGAACTTCAATTTTTAAGTATGAGTATACCATATTCATGTTTACAAACTTAAAGTTTGATCAATAAATTTTCAATAGCGAGCACATTATTTTGCTTTTTGGCACAACATGAGCAATTTACACATACTCCAATAACAACCAAACTATACTTAAACAAATGCCATGCATTCTTTATAATATTCTAAAAATATTACCAAAGCCATCAATCCAAGACACAGCAATCAATGTATGTAAGGTAGGAGATATGACAAAGAGAGGCGACAGAAACTTAAAAATGTTCGTTACTATATTTCAACTTATAATATAGTAATATAGTATAAACATTTCAAATAAATGATCAGAAACCAAACGTACTGTAATATATAAAAGGTTTTTGTCAGAAAAACTGGTGCATGTATTTACATACACTGAATTACAGAATCATTGGTTTATACAATAAATCATTTACAACAGTTTTATTTACATGAATATTTAGATAAAGATCCAAACATATCTATACATTTTAAACACCTATACACATCAAAAAGTTTCATAGTTAAAGTATAAAGTAATAGGATTGAAAATATTAGTAAGTTTAACCAGTTTGATCTATTAGTTCTGCCTTAATGTTGACTTAGTTATAATTTCACATACACCTGTCCACTTGCAAGCTCGCACATAGAAGTTTAACATTGTTTTGAACGTTTTCGTGAATTCCTGCTCACCGATTCAACTTATACGAAAAGTAATGGTACCAATAGAGATATAAAATTATTGCGCATCTTATGGTACTAGCGTTAATACTAATTATTGTAGGATGATTTTTTTAGAGATAATAATTAAAAATGTTGTAATTTTTTTTTTATCTGAAAGGCCGCGATTTTCAGTAAACGTCAATTTTAATAGTATTTGTTGATCAATTTAGCTAACCATTATTGTCACATCAAGTAATTTTTTTTTAAATGCATCAAAATTAATAACTACTCCAATGAAGAACGGGTTTTTAAAATAAAAAAGGAGATTTGGTTCCAGCAAGACGGCTGTCCTGCGCATTTCGCTTAGATGTTAGAGATTTTTTAAATGATTTCTTTCCAAATCGTTGGATTGGTATAGGTGGTTCCATAAATTGGCCAGCCAAATCTTTGTGACTTTTTTCTATGGGGTCACATTACAAGTAAAATTGACAAAAATATTAATTTTCTGAATAAAGCAATAATTGCAAAATTCGAATTAATTATTGAAAGTCAGTTAGCCAATATTAAAAATTCTTTTTATAATAGACTGGGGTATTGTTTAGTTAAAAATGGAGGACTATTTGATTATTTATTGTAATTTTATCTTGTTATCTTTAAGATATAAGCAGTTTCTTTTAATTTCTATAAATATATTTAAATTATACTGGCAGAAGGTGCAGGTCTGTTATTTTAAATTAAACAGCAAACAAATCTGTCTATCCTCGCAAACTATGGCCACTGTAAAAAGTTTTTACGATGAAGAGTTTCTTTATTAGGAGTATTATTTTATTGTTAAAAACGGTCTAAATAAAAGGATTTATTAAACTATTTTTTATATTTTTTACATGCTATTGCGTTAAATAGCAAACAAATCTCCAACTCTTCGCAGGCTGTGGCCGCTGTGGAGAGTTTTTAACATGTAAATTCTTTCTCCATTGTAGTAATTATTCATTTTGATATAATTAAAAAGAATATTTGCTTGATGTGAAGTTGATAATTAATTAAATTGACAGACAAATACTGTCAAAATTGACGTTAATGAAAATCACGGCCTTTCATATTAAAAAAATCATTAAAGTTTAAGTTAATATTTTTAACTAAAAATCGTACCTTTAGTCTTAACATTAGTACCATTAGATGCGCAATAAAATTATCTTTCTATTGGTGCCATTACGTTTAAAACAAAGTTAAACTCCTATGTTCGAGCTTGCAAGTGGACACCCGGTGTAAGTTCTGTATCCACTGTTAACCCTGGAAATTGTCAAAAAGTAGTTATTAAAATCCTTTCAGTTGGCCCTGGAAATGTCCTAGAACGATCCCAAAACGATGATCTTAAAATAGAATGGCAGAACTAATTTTCTACTAGAATACTACAAAATAATGGTCCTCTGATGTTGGAGACCCGATTATCTGGGTAGGCAACCCTGCGGACATGGCGCTTTATATGGTGGCCAGTAGCCACGTTCTAGAAGATGTTGCGTCATACCTTTAGCGAGCTGTTCGATACGCGCCTGGAGTGTTCCAAGAATGGATGGTTCGCGAACGTTCAAGTGTTTATAAGTGGGCGCGCTACGGACAGGCAGACAGTGAAAAGGAGTCAGCAATCAGCTGCGTTAGTCGGAAGTCTGAGGACTCGTGGAAAAAATAAATGTTGTATATAGTGTAAATAGTTAGTATAGTAGTGTATATAAATATTAGTGTTAAGCTGGTGAATGTAAATAGTGACTTGTAACGTTATGTTAATTGTTATAGTTGTTAATGGTGTCTTTCCATTAAATAAATAGTAAATGTAAGCTCGGTCGTATTTTATTGTTTGTGCAAATAAATCGGAACCCCGTAAACGTTACAGTATTTTAACTAACTTAGGTCTAAGGCAGAACGAATACTAAATTAGAATTGTTTGAAGTCACTATGACTGTGTTAATGTACAAAAGAGAGAGATTTAAATACCAACAAATAATGAAAACGAGAATTATTGCCGAGTAGCAATTTCTGCATTAGAATTGTGTAAAAATATACGATAAAGAATTATAGGGTAAGCTCATTAGTTAGATATTATATAGATTTATAAAGCTTCTTTAACGAAAACTTTGACTTGAGAGCCAAAGCTTCAGGGTGAATACTTAAAACAACAGACAAAGTTTTAAACTTGATATACCCTAAAAAATTGTATTTGCAAGATAAGCGATATCTGTAGAATTGTGGTATAATACAACAAAATCTTTAACGAAATATGCGTTCATTCGCTTTCAAACTACACTCGCGATAATAGCTAAATCAAAACTTGTAATAAAGTGCTATTATAACACTTTGACTTTTGAAACAACCGTTAGAAATTAGAAACTTTATCCGAAATGAAACCGCATCCTGTCAGTAAAGAAGAAGGGTTGATATCTGAATGATACTTGTCTTCGGAGATTATTTGCATTAAGAGCAACCGCAGGCAACGCTAACATTTTACAGGCCTCGTATCGTTTAGTAAAAAAACATTTTAAACGTCTTGTACAAGCATAAAATGTTACTACTTATTATTTTGGTTAAGAACAAACATTAAGAACATTTGTTTAACTTTAAAAAAGTTCGCTTTAATTCACATTTGTTTAAGTGGACGTCGTAAAAAGTGATAGGACATTACTTTTAAAAGCCAGTTGACATTATATGAGTCAACTAAAGACACATAAAGACAACAACAGTATTGTTTAGTAGATTTATGTTAGACGACAATGAACAAAAATGCGATAAAGGGTACTATTAAACGGAGCTTTAGCGCCACAAATATTTTTAATTAGCAAAGTTTTGTTTAAAAATGCAACCAAAATTCCATGTAATAGATACACTTAACAACAAAATAAAACTTATAAATTATACCTGCTAAAACGGATTAATTGCAGCAACAATTCTCGTTTTGCATGCAAAATAAAAGCTATTAAAGTTTGTAAAAACCATCAACTGTACAAATATATCACTTGATATGCCTAAGCATCTTTTTCAATCAGACAGTGTTACAACATTTATAGGACGTAATTGTACATTATGATAAGAAACAAACTGTACACAACATCCATAAATACATTAAAATTACATTGCATTGCGTATTATTTCAGCTTCTGCCATGCATGACTGGATAATGAGTATGAAATGTAACGATAATTTATTGTAATTATATGCATATACAGGTTTCAAGCATATATTGCCTTGTCCTTTATCAAAGGAAATTCAAAATTGGACAAATCAGGCAAACACAAAGGCGTCTAAAATAACACACTATCAAATAGCTACATTGTGTTCAATTTAACCAAACCTTTAGGATATTTTCATTATTAAACAAAATTTCTAACAAAAATATGTCCTGTTTAACTCATGTCAAATTTCGTTCTTACATTTTTGCGTTTTTTTGTTGTTGTCTACAAATTTTGGCTGGCAATAATAATAAACGTCAATGGTACATAAATATATAGTTGTATCTGTTGAATAATACGGTCTTAAATAAAAAACTTTCCTTAGATTTTTAAAATCTATTAAGATATGTTTTTTGAATTAGTTGCTAAAAAAGTTATCCAAATTTTAAACCAAGAACAAACAGTCTATGACTATTTGGTGCACTGAAATTGAACCATGTATACACAAAAATTTTAAAAGTTTTATCCATATACCTACGTGGTGGAACAAGATTTATAAAAAATACAAGGATATGTAAATGATATAAGATACATTTTTAACAAATAGCACATACAGGGTGTTTCTTAAGTATTATAAAAAAAATCGGGAAGTGATTCCTTATCGAAAATTAAGGGGGGTGTTTATTTTTTTTTTTTTTCTTAGACGTATCGGAGTTACACCTCCCTAAAGAGGAGAGGTAAATTAGGTTTTTATCTTATTTCTCAAATATGGATAATCGTAGGAGAATGATATTTTGGTGGATGGTTTATACATATTGCAAGGTTTCCCATAGTAATATTTTTAAACATCTCCCACCCTCACAGGAGGCTGAAAAGTGCGACCCCTGTTGGTTTTTTTATCAAAACTTTACGGTGGGTTGATATTTTGCAAGTTAAAATTATTTAAAAATGTTTTTTAAAGGTTGCTTTATTTAGAAACTTTTTTTATTCTTTAGTTTGTTTCGTAAAACCTACAGTTTTTAAGTAAAAAATAAAATTAGTAAACATGAACCATCCAATATTCCAATATAAAACGATTCATTTTGGTAGTTGCCATGGTTTGTTTATGTTGATATCGGGTAAAACTGACGGGCGCTAGCGTTGTCGCCGCGTAAACGTCAAAATGAATTACACCCGTCAATTCTACCCAATAAGAACATAAACAAACCATGGCAACCACCAAAATGAATCGTATTTTATTGGAATATATTGGATGGTTCATGTTTACTTATTTTATTTTTTACTCAAAAACGGTAGGTTTTACGAGAAAAACTAAAGAATAAAAAAAGTTTTTAAATAAACCAAGCTTTAAAAAAATATATTTTTAATTGCCAAATTTCAACCGACCGTAAAGTTCTGGTGTAAAACCCAACAGGGGTCGCACTTTTCAGCCCCCTGTAAAAGTGGGAGATGATTAAAAATATTACTATGGGAAACCTTGTAATAAGTATAAAACATCTACCTAATATCATTCTCCTACGGTTATCCAAAGTTGAGAAATAAAATAAAAACCTAATTTTACCACTCATCTTTAGAGGGATATTGGGTGTAACTCCGAAAGGTGAGAAAAAAATATATGACAGACCCCCCTTAATTTTCGATAAGGAATCACCTTTCGAATTGTTTTGCAATACTTAAGAAACACCTTGCATACATAATTGTGTTTTAATTCAAATTATGATTTGTTTGTTTAGTTTATACGAAATATACTTTAAAAAAATTTAATTAACAAAAGCTAATGCTTTAATATCTCTGTCCATTTATCATGTATTACGAATTGAAAAAAATATATTAAAAAAATTGAAATACTCGTGTTTCGTACAAAAACATATATCAAATCATATCATACAGCAATTTAATTAAAATTTATCTTATAAGTACATGAAGATACACACATAATTTTGAGATACGCTTTCTAATTGTATTAAAAAAATTGTTTACTTTCAAACGTATATAAGTACAAAAACCTGGGCAAATAACGGAAAAACGGACAATGTAAAAAGCAAGCATGAAACAAGAAACCGAATAGAACAAGAAAAAGCCATCATTAGACAACTTCATGGCCTATTATGAAACCAAAAAATAACTACGAAAATTGTAATCTACAAAACAAAGTCGAAAGCGTTAGTACATACAAAGCAGAATTATGGGAAATATGTTGGTCGGAGAAGTTAAGCATCAAGGCTATGAGGATGGATTACTGGAGACGATGCTGTGGTTTTACAAGAAGAGACACGTGAGTAATAAAGATATACAAGATGAAATGGGTATGTAGACATTGTAGAGTCAATAGAACTCAAAAGACTAAGATGATTTGGGCACATACAAAGTGCGAAAGAAGACAAATGGAGCAAAAAATATGGAAGTGGGTGCCGCCATGTACAAGAAGATGAGACCGACCACGAAGAAATTGGGGTCACAAAATAAAGGAAGCAATGTCTGCAAGAGGTTTAAGTAAATATAGGGTGTTTCATAATTGAATGCTGATCCTTAGGAGCATTATTCCTTGGATGATTTTAAGAAAAAAAGTTCATAACAATGTAGGTCGCAACCGCCGTATTTTTGAGATACAGGGTGTTAAAAGTTGAAAAAAATATCGGTTTTTTCGTAATATCTTTGATACCGCTTTAGATATTTTTTTGAATTTTAGTAGGTAGGTACTAACTAGGCATTTTAACACATTTTTTTCAGAAAAAAAAATAGTTCTATTCCTACCAATGGCGTCCGTACTAACATGTCCTAGAATATTTTTAATGAAAAAAATGATATGCCAGTTTTTTTTTTCAAAATAAATTTTTTTTTATAATTCAACTTTATCTCTTAGTAAAAATGGCCTCTTGACTTTTTTTGTTCGACGAACGGTTTTCGAGTAAACTTTTAACACCCTGTATCTCAAAAATACGGCGGTTGCGGACCTACATTGATATGAAATTTTTTTCTTAAAATCATCCAAGAAATAATACCCCTAAGGATCAGCATTCAATTATGAAACACCCTGTATAATTGGAAAGACAGGTAAAAATAGAAACTAGGAAGGAAGCGAGATATGGCGACAGCCGTAATTTTCACGCATATAAATCTAATCTACCACTAACAGTTAACCAAATCAGAGGTTTAAAAGGATACAGCAATCTTTCATTTTCAATATTAAATAGGAAACATTTTCAGTTGCAACGTTCTGAAATTCTTATAAAGTCTTCCGCAACCAGCAATATTGCCTTGAAATGCGAAATAAAGTTAAAGTATTCAAGTCCGTTAAAGCACAATTTCGATTAAACGCGGAAAGTGTGAACTGGTCACACCTGAGCCGTAAATGGGAAAACGACCTGCTAACAACAAGGGTGCCAGGTTTTTTTTTTGTTGCTAACGTAACTAACATAATTACTAGGATAGGCTCTGAAACGTAAAGTAATAAAGTCAAGCGCTAGAGCGTAAATTAGTTTTGCGCAACCCTTGAAGGACGCGAATCCTTGGAGATTTATTTAAAAACGTGATTTAAATAAAACAATCGATATTCCAAATTCCAAGCCAACGTATCAAAGCACATGCAAATTATGCAAAAGGGAATTGTTCGCAAATTTTATATACGCCAACAGCGTCGAATAACAACGGAATATATTAATTATTGATTAAGCCTCAAACAAATCCATGCGGTGAATTACCCGCCGGTCACAAATGTAATTTGAATTTTAAGCTGGCAGGAAATTTAAGTTTAAGAATTTAGGCGGTAAATTATATAACAACTTAAAAGTTAAGACGACAGTCCCGTTCCAAATTACTATCTTTGAACAAGCAAGGAGTTTGAAAATGCAACGATTTTAATTACATGCACCACCGTTTAAAGTTTCCCTGTGATATTAATCATAGACGCCTAAACAAAATAGAATAACACAATTTAAATAAAAAAAGTACAAACAAGTAACTTTGATAATTAGCGAATTCTGAACTGACAGTTTTACTAAGAGGTTGTCAGAGTTCATGTTTTAATATTTGTTTTTCTACAAAAAATGTTTTTTTTTGTTCATTACAAAATAGTTTCATGGTTAAACGAAAAAGTTTAAGTAATTTTGTTTTAATACTACATAATGTTTTTTTTTTTTTTTTTTTTTTATTTTAAATTTTGAAATGCAACTAGTCAAGCTACTACTGACTAACGAGCACCTTAAATCTATCTTAATCTACTAGTTACTACAAATAATAGAACTCCTCCCCTCGGTGTGTCCTATTTCCTGGTTTCCACTTGGGCACATCCTGGCCTGCCCACTTCACTACACTACACAACCAAGCGAGCTTATACAAGTTCGAACGGCTTAGTTCGTTTTAGCCTTCGCACTATTGAAGCGTTGTCAAGGAGCTGCACTACCTCCACGTTGACGTGCCGGTGTAGTCGGTCCTCGTGCTTCTTGGCTGATTTCTTAATCTCCTCGGTAACATGATTGGCTCCAAGGTCTTTATGGATATCATTGTTTCGACAGTACCATGGGGCATTTACAATTCCCCTTACCACTTTGTTCTGAAATTTTTGGATGATTTCAATATTGCTTTTACTCGCACAGCCCCAGAGCTGTGCTCCATAAGTCCAGACCGGTTTCAGTATCTGGTTATATACTAAGGTTTTGTTTCGCATTGATAGTTGGGATTTGCTTCCCAGAAGCCAGTTCATTTTTTTATACTTTATGTTTAGTTCTTCTCTCTTCTTCTTCACGTGTTCGCTCCATCGAAGCTTAGCATCCAGTGTCATTCCTAGGTATTTTGCAGAGTTTGAGTGCGGTAATCGGTTGCCACCAATTTTTATTGGGATGTGATGTGTTTTACGATTGGTAAAATTGACGTGGACCGACTTCGTTTCGTTTAGCTTAATGCGCCATTTTTCTGTCCATGTGCTTATTTTGTTTATGGCCTGCTGCAGCTTGTTAGTTGCTTCTACGATGTTTTCTTCTACCGCTAACACTGTGGTATCGTCTGCGAACGTTGCTATTGTGGTGCCGTTAGTTTGTGGAATATCGTGGGTATATAAGAGGTATAAAACTGGCCCTAGCACGCTTCCTTGAGGAACGCCTGCTTTTATGTCTTTGAGCCCGGAATAATGGTTTCCCTGCTTTATTCTGAATAGTCTTCCTGAGATATAGGATTTTAGTATTTGGCAATACTGCTCTGGTAATAACGTTTGCAGTTTAATCATTAGCCCTTTATGCCAGACCTTATCAAAAGCTTGTTTGACGTCTAGGAAAATTGCAGCACATATTTTCTTTTCTTCTAGAGCTTTTTCTATCAGATCTGTGACTCTGTGTACTTGGTCTATTGTAGAGTGTTCCTCTCGGAATCCAAATTGATGAGTTGGTATGATATTTTTTCTTTCGATTATGATCTTCATTCGCTTTAAGAGCAATTTTTCAAAGAGTTTGGAGATAACGGGTAGCAACGAGATCGGTCTATACGAGGTAACTTCATGTGGTGGTTTTCCCTGCTTTTGGATCATTATTACTTCTGCTATTTTCCAGATTTTTGGTACGTGTTTCAGCCTAAAGGTAGCGTTTATTAGGTTTGTTAGTTTTACAATCCCCTTTCTAGGGAGTTGTTTGAGAGTTAGACCTGTTATAAGATCGAAACCTGGGGCTTTTCTCGAGTTAATATTGTTTTTGATGTCATTCTCAACCTCCTTTGGTGTTACCAGTGGGATCTCCTCCCCACCCTCCCGTGGTAGCAGCAGCTGATCTGTATTATTTACACTCTCACGAGTATATTGTTCATTAGGTTTAAATGTTTGTTCCAGGTGATCTGCGAATAGTTCAGCTTTATGTTCATCGCTTTTCGCCCATCTACCTTCTTCACTCCTTATAGGTGGTACTTGTAAAGCTGGTCTCTTCAGTTTTTTCGTAGCTCTCCATAGTGAGTACTCCGTCTTTTTTTCAGCCGATAGCCCTTTCATATAAGTACTAAAACTTTCATTTTTGCACTTCTGTATCTCCCTCTTCAGTTGTTGACTAAGATTATTTAAACTTGTCTTATCGGTAGGTGCTCTTGTGCGTTGCCAACGTTTACGCGCTTTTCTTTTTTCAGCAATTAGCTCACGAATTTCCTTTGGGTAGATGTTTTCCCTTGTTTTCCCTGTGATGAACGGAGTGTTTTTCCATGCTGCTTTCTGTATGATTTTCATAAAGTTTTCTGTTTCTTCGTCCAACTGTTCAGTTGTTCTTAAGGGTACTGATAATTCAATATTGTTATTGATTTCTTCTTTAAACCCTTCCCAGTCAGTATATTTGTTTACTAATGTTGGGTTGGATTCTTTTTTAATAACTGTTTCACTCAGTGTAAGAATTATTCCTGAATGATCCGAGTTTAAGCCGTATTCTTCCTCGACATCTATATAATTTGCCGATATTTTTTTTGTAATGAAGAAATCCAATAGGTCTGGTATTTTTTGTACATCTGTTGGCCAGTATGTTGGTTTTTTTGTTGAGTGGTATTCACATCCATATTCCACAATGGCGTCGTGTAATTCCTTTCCTTTTCTTGTAGTTAACCTTGATCCCCAGTTAATATTTTTTGAGTTGTAATCTCCACCTATTATAAATCGTTCCCCGAGGCTTCTGAGGAATCTTAGATAATTTTCTTTTTTTAGGTTGTATCTCGGTGGGCAGTACGCTGCAGCAAAAGTTACTGATTGCTTCTTAGTTTTCACCGTTACTGCTGTAGCCTGGATTTCGCTTGTTGCATATTTTGTTTCCTCGTGATGTGTTATATTATTTTTAATTATAACTGCGCTACCTCCCCTCGCTGTGTTTTGGGGATGTACCGTGTGGTATAATTGGTATCCTCTTATTCTTACATAAGTTTGATTAGTTAAGTGGGTTTCTGCAAGGAGACACACATCTATTTTTTGTTCATCAAGTATTACTTGCAGCTCTTGTTGTCTATGCAATAATCCGTTGACATTCCATTCGAGTACTCTTATCGTTTCACCCATTATATTAGTTTATTTTGGTTGGCTCCCCTTGTGCTACCCAATTCTAGTATTTTCACTCTTTCTAAAATTGCCTTGTTTATGCTATCTTGTTGATCCAATTTTTCGATTATCTTTGTTAGCATTTGATTGACCGTCATTTCTTCTTGCGGCTCTTGTACGTTTACATTAGTATTTCCAGCTATTTGCCCATATGTTTTTCCCACCTGGGTTTGTGAATATTGCACTTGCTGTAGTTGTCTTGTTATATTTTCGCTAGTCTTAGTTTCTGTTTTTTTCTGATTTGAATTGTTTCTCATTTTTTGTAGCTCTGTTGCGACGACACAGCCCCTATAATTTGCCGGGTGAGCTTCACCGCAGTTAACGCATTTTGGATGGCTTTGTTTTGGTTTCTGGCAGTCTTTCGTGTGGTGTTTGCCGATGCACTTCACACATCTCGCTTCCCTTCGGCAATATTTTTGGGTGTGACCATATCCCTGGCAGTTTTTACATTGTGGGATTACGTTTGACCTTCTTAGCGCTTCTATTGTCACTTTCATATGTAAAATTTCTTTTATTTCGTATATTTTCTTGCTATCTTCTTGTTTTTCAAATGTAAGCATGAAGAGTGGGAGAGGTCTTTTATCTTTCCTACTCCGTAATTGGGCTACTTGTATAATGGCGAAGTTTTTATTTTTAAGGTCTTCTAGTACCTCGTTTTCGCTCCAAGATGCATGTATATTTCTAGCCATGACTTTAATTGGCCTCGTCTGTTTATTTTCGAACGAGTACCATTCTATCTTACTTTGATTTAAGGCTTTGGTGATACTTCTGTAATCGTTTTCTTCTTCAGCATTAATTTTTATGTCTCCGCTCTTTAATAGGGTTGTTTGAAACTTAGGGTTGTTATTTTCTTTTAGATATTTGTGCATTTCTTGATATTTTTCTAGTTTCCCTACTATTATTGGTGGAGGTTTTGTTTTTTTCGGTTCACTCGGTACCTTTATTTCGTTCTTTTTTATCTGTTGTTGCGTAGCCATTTCCGGAGAAAATTGCATACGTCGTTTTTTATGTTTTTTCACAATCCAGTCTGTTTCTTTGCTTAATTCTTCCTCATCTGTAAAGTATTGAATTACTTGTTCATTTTGTTTATTTTTTTCCTCATGATTTGTATTTTGTAATACGTTTAGGTTATCTCTCAACGCTTGCATTTCTTTTTCCAGTTTTTCAATAGTTTGTAGCAGTTGTTTTCTTTCAGCTATCCACTCTGTACATTCATTATTTAGCGAAGATTGCGCTGTTATTTCGCTTGAGAACTTGTTTTGTAGGTTCGTCATTGTAAAAAGCCGTTTTAATTCACTTCTTTTTATCGCGATAGCACTATGACCTACCGGTCACCGGATAACACTCGCGATGAATGTTATCCTTTAAATTCGCGCACACCTGACACTTTTCTCGGAGCAATACGTGTTCACTCTTTGAACGCCAAACTGTGAATGTTAAAGCAGATATTATAGAGATAAAATAATATCTTTTGATGAAAATAGCAACTACCTTTGTAATGCATTTTCCTGCGTGCTTCTTAGAGCTTAATAGTTATTAACGTAACATTACCGGAAAGTGGTACTTTCCTGGACGAGTTGACAGTTTTGGGACGAGCCATAGGCGAGTCCTGAAAGGATACGAGTCCAGTAAAGACACTACAGTCTTGTTATGTACAATATTTTTTCTGCGTCTGCCACTGACACCAAAATCACTATCGTCACCATCCATAAATAAATAATAACTTAAAAAACTGTCGGTGAAAACTCGTTTGGTGGCATATTGACACTTGTTTGACAGCGCAAATTAACAAAACAACTCATCACCATGGAAACCACCTACTTTACCGGTCTAGGCCGGTAAAGAGTTGTTGTTACCATGGCATGACTTTCTCGCCTTGGCCCGTAAAGACGTATTTTCCAGTCTAAAAATTGATTGGTAAGAACTGACTTTTCGCCGGACGCAGAAAATATTTATTTATGTATCAAGGCCAAAACGTGTAACTTTTTCGGCCACGTCTGGTTTGCTGGCTAAGACGTAGTCGAAGCCAGCAAACAGGCAAGGACGAAAAAGTACGTTTTGGCCAAGGTGCATATTACATTTTTTGTGCGATCGAATTAAAAACAATTTAAATTTTTAGTATTTTTCAAAAATATAGGTTAGAAACTACGTGACATTCTGTCACTGACAGATGACAGCGTATGCTGTTAGCGGTGGAAACGTACTTGCATAATTCTGTACATAATTTAAATAACCTTCTTTTGTGCGATTTTAATGTTTTATTCATAAATTTAAACATTGATTAATTAATAATTACATAACGTGTACCATATCATATATTTATTTATTAATACATAGTATAATTGACAGTATTCAGTAACAGTATCATCACAAAAATATTTAGTTATAAACTACCTGACAGTTAACAACCTAAAGACCTCTACGTCACTACCGTTAGCGGGGAAGCCATAATCTCAGAGAACATACTCAGACACGCACATGCGCTTTCCGTTCTGCTTAATGCAAATGATCTTTTTCGTACGCTGTAGCGGCCGAAAAAACTTTTCGGCCGTTGCTAAGGATAGGGTCGGAAATGCAGTACTTTATGGTTGCTAACGCGTCCGTCAAACAACTGTTTCTAGTACGATCGCACAAAAAACCTTTTAATTTTAACCGCTTTAAAAAAAATTAGTTTTAATTTTTAGCTGCTACTACCTTGTAAAAACTGAGAAGAACCAAACTCCATGTAATTGTAATTATTCTTAACAAATTACGAATAAATTGTCTCGTCATTGTGAAAATAAGAGCAACCATTTTAATTAAAAAACAAACAAAAAATTAGATTTGAAATAAATAAATTTGAACGACCAAAAACTGACTTCTCTTGTTTATTTTTCTTCAATTTTTAGGAATGTAAAATTGATTTTATATTTATAACATTTTGCCTGTAATAGTCAACTTTATAGAAAGTGTCAGCAACAGTAATGCAAAGTTTCAGTGTATTGGAGCGACCGTTAACTAGATTTATTTCAGGACTTAATTAAAAGAAAACCATGACCTATCAGCACACAAAACATCTTACGTGAAAATAAATTACTATAGGTGTTGAGAAAATAAATTGTTCCAAGATAATGCATCTCATGTTCTAAAATAATAAAAGCCTAAACATTATTAGAGTTATTATTTTTAATTTAGGTCACGGCAAATATAATAGAAGAATAAACAATGTTTTTAAATTTTTTTATGTACCTATTGCTTTAACATTAATTTTTTAGTGAATAAAGTTATTTAATTTATGTGTCACATGTCATTTTGTAGCACTTGGAGTGCTCTTGCATATTGTATAAAATTTTTAATTAATTAATTGCGTTTTATCTTAATATTAGTCTAGAAAAAAACATGCAAAAATCGAGAATACGGGTTTTTTACGTCTCTACTAAAACACAACTTTAAAGCTACTTTTCTCATCTTTGAGACAATCTACCGAATTGCTACCTGCGATGAAAATGGGTTTGTTTTTGTGACCCAAACAAAGAGAATCAATGGTTGGACCCCTGGCAAATGACTGAATTTGGGACCAAACGAGGCAGGTACTCAAGGAAGGCAATGTTGAATGTCTGGTAAAATTTTAAAGGCATAATGCACTTTGAGCTGGTTCCAAATAACCGAACCGTTGACGCCGATCTGTTTGGCACTCGAAAGAATGTATGCGAAGTGAGGCCGAAAATATCCAGTTTTGGTCAACAGAAGCATGCGTTTTACTCTTTCGCATACCACCAGGCAGACGAAGAAAAACATCCGAGAACTCGACGAGTCGACGCCATCCAAGTTTCGCCGAGTTCCGGAAACAGCTCGGACCTTGCGACATCCGATTTTCATTTTTTCCATGCGATGGTGCATTTCCTGAGTGGCCGCAGGTTCGAAGCATTAAAGATTGTCGCGGCGGGTGCCGCAAGTCTTTTGACTTCAAGAAGAAGGCATGGTACCGCTGCGGAATCGAAAAACTAGCAAAAAAAACTTCGAACCATAGAATCGAATGATGTTGACTTTAAAGGACAACCTTTATTTGCGTTATTAATGTTTACGGTTTCAAGAAAACAAAATGGACGAACTTATGATTCACACTAGAAAATTAATTTCAAATTACATCAATTAAAGTCTTCATAACGTTACTTTTGGGATGTAGAACCGGAATACCTCCATTACAGACAAGTAACAATAATATTCGTTGTGTGCCAAATAATTCAAGTTAAAATTATAACAAAGTTTAAAAAAATTACATAAAAATCTGTTCCACGCTTGCTTCAACTAAACATAAAAAGCAGCAATATAAAATCTAATTCAATATACTTTTATTGTCCTGATATATGTGTTAGGTTCATAGCACATCATTACGATATAACCAAGTATGTTATAAAAGTAATTTTTTGATTTCATAAAATTGTACCAAGTGGTCAACTTAGAAGTAAACAACTTTTTTTGCCGCCATTATGTTTTGGCGTCAAGTTTGACAGTTTTTTGTTAACAATTAATTGGTGTATATGCGGCAAATTCGTTATGAAGCGTTTTTCGCTTGAGCAACGTGTTTTAATTATCAAAACGTTCTACACAAATCAGACTCCTCTTGCGGAAATGCTAAGAAAATTGCATCCCATTTTCGGTAAAAACAACTTACCATCGAGACTAACAATAACTCGTTTAGTGGATAAATTTGAGCAGCATGGCATTGTAACAGATAAACCAGATCCTCATCGCGCCAAGAGTGCTCGTTCGGAGCAGAATATTGGAAGTGTCCGTAAGTGTAGCCGAAGCCGAATATTCTGAAGAATGATCTGGGTCTTTTCCCGAGGTAAAAGATTTAGTTAACTCAAAAACTTGAACCTCAAGACCATGGACGCCGTCGTAACTTCAGTAATTTTGTCCTAAACAGATTGGAAGGCGACCCAGATTTTCATTAAAAAAATCATTATGAGTGACGAAGCCCATTTCGAGCACAGTGAATTTGTTAACAAAAAAAAATCGATATTGGGGTGAGGAGCAACCTTCGTTAATCCACGAACGACCACTGCATCCTCGTCGTGTGACAGTTTGGTGTAGAATCTGGTCAGGAGTAACTGGGCCTTACTTCTTTAAAGACGCTACAGGTGCTGCTTCGACAGTGACAGGCGATCGCTACCGTAAGATAATTAACCATTTTTTGTTTCATCAAATGAATCAGTTGGGCCTGGAAAACATGTGGTTTCAACAAGACGAAGCCACAAGTCATACGGCACGAGACAAAATCGAAACATTGAGAAAGACGTTTACAAGTCAATTAATCTCAAGCAACGGCGACACTGATTGGCCCCCAAGATCACCGGATTCGACAGCTCCTGACTTTTCCCTGTCGAGCTATCTAAAGGGGCGTGTCTATGCTAACAGACCGATGAATCTTGAACACAAATCAGAATATTCGAGACGCCGTAAGTATGCGAAAATGTGATGAAAAACCCGATTCGACAGATATTATATTCCATACATAATTGCCAAGCACAAATAAATTGTCTATTTATGAAAAAATATTTGTTATTATACATTTGGTATAAAAATAATTTAAATTTATAGTTGTATCGTTCTTATTTGGCCACCCGAAAGAGGGGTTTTGTTTTCACTTATGATACTTAAACGTTATAATAATAAAATTAGCTACTGTGTTATGGTAGCGAAAATTCTACAATTTTTATGTATACATGGATCCATTGCACTCTAATTTGTAAAAACTATTTTAAGATTAACATAAATTTAATTACAAGTGTGTTAAGTTTCCTTATACTGACAAAACACTTACTAAATCTTAAACACAATTTTCTTAAATTTTATTAAGTATGGCGTCAAGATAACGCAATTACCTTACTTAACGCAGCAGTGACATCTATTAAATGAAAAACATAAAAAATAAAACCAAAAAACGAAGGAAAAACTTTCGATAGAAGATGTTTTTTACAAAGTTCAAGTGTCAACGCCAAGATTACTGTACCATAGCAACAAAATTGATGTCGGAACTTCAATGAAATTCTTGTGGGTTGCTCGATTTTATTTCTAATTTTAACATGCTATTCATAATTATTAGTACTATATCAAAGTTTTGCATAATTTAAAAAGGTTTTACGCGGTTTTCCAGAAATTAATCAAAAAAGTGTTGCACGTTTTTAAGTTTTAATTTCTAAGGAAAAAGTTTATGAAACTTTAGGCGCTTTTATTGAAAATAACATTTGAAGAAGTACCAGTTTATTCTGCAGTATATTTGGTGTTGAACAGGACATAATTAATACAAGTATCTTATTTAATGTTTGCATGAACCTTGCCTATCCATATGTTGTATATTAATTAGGACTTCAAACTTTAAACGATTATTGCGAGGGCTATTAACATCAGCTATAAAACATTTTCATGTATGAACTCACTAACAGGTACCGAGGTTTCCTATAATAACCATAATATCGAGTATAAAGGTAAATTACCAACTCGTCAAACTTTGCTTCATTTACATCATATTGGTAAAGTTATTTATATACAGCATAAACAAAGTAACAACTACATATCTAATTCACAGAGAAGCTTTGTACATAACATCAATAGCAGGTAACGAGTACCAATATTAGCTTAGACTTACTGGGTCAAGTCGTTAAAATTGAAATATTATTATACATGTATAAAGTGTGATTGGATGGGTACTTACCGAATGGAAGCTCGAAACGACAGTCCACAAGAAGAGAGTGCCCAGTGGGGTTCTTGGTACCCACCACTTCTCCATCTCGCATAACCAATTCCGCGTCTAGAGATAGCCATTGGCCACAGCCTTCCTGCAAATTTCATGCGTATTTTCTAAATTACTAACATCTACAGGTGCGCTATTAAACGACATTTGATATACGAGCCGACACTAACAGCAAGTTTGGCAAATAACTTTACAATAACCATTCTAGCTAATAATTATGATACACATAATGAACACATGAATATGTTGCATAATAAAAATGTTGCTTACAAGTATTTGGGCATTGATGTTAGTGATTTAAATTGTCATCAAAATATTGCTTATTAATTTTAAAAATATCAACGGTTCAAAATAACAAAATATTGTAAAAAATATCAAGTCTCTTCTTTGGTAAAAACAGGGCCGTTCACAAAAAATTCGGACCCCGGGGAAGCAATAGACAACGGGCCTCCTCCCTTTCCTCTAAGAAAGGTACAAATTAAAGATTCGCATTTTGATAAAGACAATGTAATTTTGTATTAAAAATACGAAAAAAAAAATCAAAGCAAAATGTTTAATGTAATATAATAACCCAAGTCTCTAGAGTTCTTCGGTTTTGGCTACATCTATTTTATTCTTTTCTCTTCTGAGAACCAGATTTATGAAGATAATGTTTCATATTAATTTTAAATGCAATAAGTGTTAATAATAACAACATTAATAATAATAATCTGTTATTAAAGAAATCACAATAATATTCCATTGCACATAAATAGTGATTAAGATAATGAATAATATAATCAGGGCCGTCGCGAGGGTATGTGCCGCCCTACGTAAAACTTTTGAATGTCGTTCCTTTCCGGCGTTGTCATCAAAAGTTACTAACACCGAGCTCGGTGGCTGGTTGGTATGCAACCTAGCGAGTAAAATCGGGAGGCCTGGGTTCGAATCCCGCGGCCGTCTGTCATCGTAGGGGTTTCAGGTGGTTTCCCCTACCTACTATAGGCAAATGCTGTGACAGTACTTCCACCTACCCTTACCTTACCCACCCTTTCCTTGTTCCCCGCCCCCTCCACCCGGACGCTAGTGACCTCAGTTGTCGAAGCGTCCCTAAACTCTCAATTAAAAAAAAAAAAAAAGTTACTAACGAACAAAACATTTTCATATATTTTTTTATTTAAAAAAAATTATCAAAATAATCGCAAACTCTATAAATTTTTATTTTCAATTGTGGTAATTACTAATTTTACCGACCCTACGGAGTGCTACCCTCAGGCGGTGCCGAGTTGCCATAGTGCTAGCGAGTAGCGACGCCCCTGAACGTATTAAATTAATAATGATATTTCTTAAAATCAGATTTCACCGGGTATATACGCGGCATAGACAACACAAATAAAGATGGGTATAAAGTACAGGCCTATGGGCCTCTTTGCGGAAATAGGCGGCAAGTCCCGGGTAATATAACTCTTCACAAACGGCAGGGTTTTGGTGGGGGCGGGAAATACACAATATGACGACATAACACTACAGACGAACACCAGCGCTCTCACGACACTGCGACGAGTATGAACTAGAAGGAAAGGATTGTGAAGGAACCATATGATTTTCAGATATTAAGACGCTTAAAAGAATTATATTTTTTGTCGCTGCTCTCATAAATTTAAACAGTAGGTATTTGAGTAAACAACACATTGTGTAATAGCTCGAATCCGGGCCCCGGGAATTAGTCCGGTCTCCCCCCCCCCTGTAATAGGCCCTGGGTAAAAGTAATCTTTTAACAAAATATCGGGATTATTTCCTAGACTTTAGCCGGTTTATAGTTAGAGAATTATTTCTAGATCAATATCCAGACTAGGTTTTAAGCTCTTGTCTCTTCATCAATAAAGAGACTCTCTTTTTAAAGAATGTTTTGACCAGATTAAGGACTCAAGTATCGACGAAAATAATCTTTTCTTGAACCACATCTGGACCAATGTCGACATATCTGTCTTTTTATAGATAAAGAGTTTTCAAACTAGAAATTTTTAGGAAGAGTTTTAAGAGGTTTTACTAATGTAATACTTAATTTTTTAAACTAAAATTCTATACATTCACAGTTTCTAACTTCGAAATACTAAGTTAGGTACCTAAACAATTTAGATAACACAACAAAATTTACATCTTGATTGGGTTTGGTTGTTAAAATTGCTAAAAGACAGCTTAAAGACAGCAGACAGCGTAATTAACATAATGAAATTTTTAATATTGTAGAATAAAAAGTCTTACTTCAACAGTTTAGTAAAGGTACGAAAAAAAAACTTTAAATTTAAGTTGGATACCTAACTTAAAGTTTACTTTATTTAAAAATAAATGATGTATGATATTTAAACAATTATTTACTCTCCAGTTAGCTAAATATAACTTTAACATTTTAATGGTATCATGTACTTTCTATTGTAAATGTACCTACACGTTCCACTACTTTTATTATGAGCCGTTAGGAGCACAAAAGCTCTTTGATGTTGTGACGTCTTTGCCTCACCGCATATTTATAACTTTACAAGCAATTATTGTCTGTATTGAATATTGGAAAATGTATTGTTGGTTCTTTATTTACGTAAATTAATGCTAGTAATAAATTAAATATTTATGTGGGCGATGAAAAGTGGAAGAGTTTGCGCAATACATTAAGAACTGTTTTTGGAGTCAATATTTTTTTTTAAAATTACACAACAACATTGTTTACAAGCGATTTAAATTTTGTAAAAAACAAAACGAAAAATTTTGTGTAAATTAATAGATTTATAGACCAATTTTGGTTGAAAGCTCGCAAATATAATTAAGAATTTTGAACATATCTAAAGCTTTTTATTGTTGTTTACTTCTGTCTACATAAATCCCAATTTACTAAATTAGACTACGCTATGTATTATGATTATCTATTTAACAATACAACACTAAGCAGTTATTAATGAGATACTTTCATTATATTCCACTAATAATCTCTCCAAGCAAAGCTTGTTAGATTATTACTTTACCTTTAAACTTTCCTTATTTGTAAATTTATTTACGCAGTTTAAACAAGCAAATCCGTAGGGGATTATTAGTGCTCAGGATTTCATTCCATTATTTCACAGTAATTTATTCAAGTGAAGTATACAGATTATATCGTTGCACAAACTCACTGTGTGGAAATATTTATTCGTTACCTATCTGCGAATAATACAGTGTCTAGCTTTACTGGAGATGATAACAGTAGTTTAATTTTAACGCTGCATTTGTAGCTCATCAGTAAAGCAAACTCATTAATCAAACACCAATAGTTAACAGCGTAAATAGTTTAATGCGAATAATTAACAACGTTTTAAAGTTTGTGTGAGTCTGCCAAATGTACAAATAAAATAGTTAAAACTTATTTTTAATACAGGACGATACTAACCAAGACATTCAGTTTACAGAGGGTTACCAAATTAATGTACTCACAAAAAAAGGTAATTTTGTTCCTTTAAATCAGTACTTTATCAGAGAAACGATATTTTTTAATAAATGTAAAAATATTTTAGTGTTTTCTGTCCAATTTTAAGTATTCCCTCTACTTTTAATTGATATTTGGTAAGCTTATAGCTTTTTGTTTTGTCAATGATTCTTATTTTTGTTTTGTCTTTCTTTCCAAAATCTACAGAATAATGAAGTTATATTACATAGGCAATTAGGTAACGGTAAAAGTTCTAGTGCAACAGTAAAATTTTGATAAATACAGGGTGTGTATAAATTGGCGGAAGCGCTACACGTGACGATATTCTTCGTAAAATTCTAAGTCGAAAATGTTAACATAAAAATGTTGTACCATGCTTTCTATGGCCTCAGGAACCATTTAAAGAAACAAAAATTTGGCAACACTGCATCCATTGAATTGCGTTTGGACATTTTTTTATCAGCAATTTTTACTTAGGTATTTGTAATATTTGTTCGAACTGAAAGCCTTCAGTTCGTAAACATAGCTGCAAACTTTTAGGTATCGTCTAATACAAACTAGAAATAATTACGAGAAAAACAGAGATGACAGCTAATGGCAATGTTGCCATGTGTATTATTTTCATTCGAATCAGTGATTGACATATTTTCAACACCAATTTTTGAAAGGAAAAACACAATATCTAGGAAAAATAATATTCGAAATTTATTTTTATTCCAAATCACAGCTTTTTCATCAAAAAATATTAAATAATAAAGCTTTTTAAAGGACTAAATGTCAAAACTTTGAGGACCTCTTGCAGACACAGCAAGCATGGTACAACATTTTCGTATTAAGATTTTCGACTTAGAATTTTACGAAGAACATCGCCACGTGTAGCGCTTCCGCCAATTTATACACACCCTGTATAATAGCTTGGCAAGTTTGTAGGTATAAATCGGTGTTTCTCAACCGAGGTTTCCTGAAAAAATGCTAATAATGAATAGGCTAATCATTAAACTAGCTATCAAAATATAATGTCATGGTTTTGTTATGACCTTTAAGTTTATAGATAAAATAAAATAAATACAGGGTGTCCCACAAGGTACGCCTTTGCTAATTTTTGCATAAATCGAATGTTTAAGACATAAATAAAACGTTTTTAGCAAAAACAGAATTTTTTATATGTCCCTTCACATACAGTTGTAGTGGACAGTAAGGGGATCTCGTAAAGAGATACAGGGTTGGTTAAATGGGACCAAATAATTTATGATTTAAGAGCAACTCATCTATAAAGAAAAAATCTCAAAAAAATTAACAGTTTTTGCGTTATTGATAAAAAAACAAAACACATCAGGTCTTTGACTTTAGCTTATAGGTAACTTGCTTATTGGAAATCACACTGAAAATATTTTTTGATTTTATTGGGGCGCATTTTTGCGTAGATTTTAAATTTGTAACTAAATTTTACTTATCTTCTTTTTTTTTAAATTTTAACATCAGCCGTATTTAAAACAAGAAAGTTGATATTAAAAAAAACAAAAACAAATAAATGTAGGTAAAACTTGTTGACAAATTTGAAATCTGCGCAAAAAGGTGCCCCAATAATGTCGAAAAATATTTTCAGTCTGATTTCAATTAAGCAGGTTATAATCTAAAATCAAAAACCTAACGTGTTTTGTTTTCGATGTACGGTTGCCCTTAAAATGTAGATTATTTTGAGCCATTTAACCAACTCTGTATCTGTTACTGCTTACGAGATCCCCATGCTGTTCACTTTAATTAAAAAAAAACTAATTGTGGGATGATTTCCAGCCCTCTGTGAGTCCCGTGACCAGAGAATTTAACCCCGGTATATGAAGGAACACGAATTTTTTTTACTATGCTAACATATGCCTTGGAGACATGGACCACAACAGAAAAACACAAAAAGGTTTTGGAAGCAACCGAGATGAGATTCCTGAGAAAAATAGAAAATAAAACCAAATTGGACAAAATTAGAAATACAACACAAAGAAAAAATTTAAAAGTGAAACCAATAAGAAATAAAATAGAAGAAGGAATGCTACGATGGTTTGGATATGTAAAACGTATGGACAACATAATGTTAACAAGAAAAGTGTTTGAAGCGAGAAGTACCAAAAATAAAACAAGAGGCCGACCAAGGAAAAGGTGACAGGAAGGAGTAAAACAAGCACTGGACAGTAGAGGAATAAAGTGGGAGGACGTAGGTAACAAGGTTCAAAACAGAAGAGAATGGAGGAAGATATGGAAGACTCCAACAAATGAAAAATGATAAATGAAAACTCAACTGCCCCCATGCCTTAGACCCGTGAGGGTAGATAGGCGACATGGATTAAGTAAAGTAAGTAAATAAGTAAAGAAAAAAAAATTACTTAATTTTTTTAAAGATTTTTTCATAGAACAACTGCCCTTAAATTATAGATCACTTTTACCTATTTAACCAACTCTGTATCTCTTACCGTTTACGAGATCCCCATGCTGTTCACTTTAGCTGGAACACCCGGTAGGTATATAGAAAAACACTTTTTAAAAAAAAAAAATTATTCAACTTCTAAACGTTTGATTTATGCAAACATTGATAAAGGCATACCTTGTGGACCCTGTATATTAATATTAATATAAAACAATTACTATGTAGGGATTTTCTGATATATATATAATTTTTAAGGGTAAAAAGGTTTAGAAACGCTGTTATAGATTATAGCTACAGATGGTCCATTTTAACAATAATTCAATTTCTGAAATAATCCTACTGTTCTAGAATAGTTGGTTTAAAAATCACACTTGTTTTCAAATAAAAATTCTATAAAAGAATGATTTATTGTATTACTGTAAAAACCAATAGTTGTTGAAAATTCATTCTATGTATTACCAAAGTAAAACTTTTTTTTCCAATTTAAAAGTAGTGTGAAGTGAGCTATATGGGATATAATGTTTAAAATTAATACGATATCAAAGGTATATTTAGATTGACAGCTACTAAACGAGTTTTCAATATTTTTTTTTTGTTTTGTTGTTTACAAAAATAATTTTATAGAAAAATATCAGTATTATGAGATTAATTTTTTGAAAAGTTTTTTATTTTGTGTATAGCATTATCACAAACATGAAAAAATCAATGCTTATTGAAATGTTTCAAACGATTAAAAATGAAGGAAAAATGGGAAAGTAATTTAAAAAAAATTATTGTAATTAACACGGTAAAATTTTCTTTATTCTGCAAAATTTGTTACTTTTGCATAATTAATTAAAAACCATAAAAAAGTAATTTTAAAATATGTCATAGATAGATACCTACACTAATTCTTATTTGCAAAATATTACCAAGCATATACAAAAACATTTAAACCCTGCGCCCCTACGGACCAGCGCTATTTTACCCTGAACACGGTAGAAGATAATTAACAAACCTGAGGATACAAATTTTTGCGCGGAAATAGCATAATAAGACTTATTTCAGCCGATACTTAATCCTCTTATTCATCCGGGACTAGCTTTTATGTCTACGTCGGAAAAAGAATAACATAAAAAGTTATTATATCAATTTCTTGTCCAATAATATTTGTTGTAAAATCAAATAAGACCTGGTATTTGAAAGAGATCAAGGAAACTTAAAGATAATTACCTATTTACGTATTTATAAATAACAAATTAAATCTACTGTATATACAGCTTTACAATTTTAAAGTCTTCAGAAATATTTTATTGAGGTAAAAAAATTTATTTCGAGCTGCAGTACAAAAAGGTTACAATTTTTCTCGAAAATCATTTGTTAATAGCAGCTGTTTTGAAATTATATGCACTAAAAACATAAAGATTTTGAATAAAAAAGCTATCTACAATAACTAAAACACAACATGATTATTAAAAAAGGCTACTCAAATATTATTTAGTACACCTCAAAATATTTTTAAATGCAACAGTGGCGCACTAGGGATTTAATTTGGGGTGGGACAATTTTGAACGCATAAAAATATTTTATATTGCAATAAAAAGTATTTGTAAAAGTTGCTTTTAGGGACTATACGTTAATTGTTAATTTAAAAAAATTAAATTGTACAAGTGATGGGCAACAATTTTGACTATTTCAAACTTTTCGACCACGCTAAAAAGAATCTTTAACCATAAGAATGTTTTATTAAGAGTTTCATTAACAAAAAGTTAGTTTCTAAAACAAATAACTTTGGAATGGTTTTATCTGAGAACCTAAATATTTTATTATTTATTCAGGTTTAGGTATTAGCTTAGATATCTACTGCAAAGTTATAAAATTTTCAAATACTTGATCGAAAACCTACGAAAGCCCAATATTTGTTTTACTAATTAAATAAAACAGGTTGTACTTAGTGTAATTTAAACGTATTACATAAACCAATCCCATTTGAACGTTCTAGAGCGTCCAACAAATAAACTGATAAATCTACTACTATATATTTACTTTTATAGCTGCTAATATTTATTATTCGAGTCTCGAAGTCTTACACGTTCGTTCTGTGAGAGAAAACTTTTAATGAAGGAAACTTTAAAACTATGTTAAATTTACTTAATGTTGCTTTGGAACTTGGTTACAAGTAGAGTGTTATATAAACAGTAAAGTACGCTAATTAATTGAACTAGTATTTCACGGTTTACTTTGATTTAAATAATTATAATGAACAAAATCGTTGTTTGATTTTCAATTAAACTTTAAACATTAATTAAGGTGGCATTAGTTACACCTTCAATAGTTTATTATCATTTAAATCTGTATGAGTGGCGGTTAAAAAACTTTATTATACTTGGGCAAGGCTTATACTATATAACTGCATTGTGTCGAAGCTAACAAAAAAATAAAACATGCGTATATGCGTTAAAAAATCATTTAAGAAGGTTGAAATGTTAATAAATAAATACAGGGTGTTTCAAATTGACTCTACATACAATAAAATAAAAATGAATTGCGATGTCCGCGCCTTGCAATATAATAATTTTACCAGTCAGACAGTGAGAAGTTACTGGTAATAATTTACCAATTGTGTAAGTCATACAAAAAACAAATTACAAGAAAGCCTCAAAACATGTTTTAAAACAGTATCTCATCAAATTCGAAAACTTTTTTAACGTCAGCCAAAGAGCTTTAAGATAAGGTGAGATATTAGCGTCGCTTTAACTTCCTTGGATTCCAACACAGCGCGATATTTTTTCTCAAATCTGCAAAGTTCTGTTTTACAGATAATTACATTGCTCGACTTGCAGCGAACTTAAAATTTCATTATATTCTATTCCCCTGCCTTACATTCTGCACAACAAAAGTGTTAAAGTAATTAGAGGAACTTTGAATAAGTTTTCTTGGACGTCTGTCTAGTCCCAGTGGTCTCCATTCTTTTTTTTAAATCGGGTATTTCCAGCAAATTAACAAAAATAATTAAAGCCCAAATTTTAAACATGTACTTATTGCTAATTAATAGGTGGTACACCCCTTTTTTTTCTTTAGTTTTGATTTTAGACAAATGACATTTTAGGCATATGATATGTGCAAAAAATCGGGCTTTTTGAGCACAAGCATACAATTGTTTCACTTCCGGTTTCGCCGGAAATGACCCCAACTTTGTTATTTTAAATGGAACACCACCCTGTATATTTTTACATTTTTGGAAAGAGGAAGAGATTTTGGATCCAACTGCACTATTTTGATTAATTTTTGTAACCTCAAATAATATTTGAAACCAAATTTAATTTCGTAATAAGTGTGCCGTGACCTGCATAAATTAAATTTTATTAAATCAACAATTGTCCAAAAATCGTTTTTGTAAATTTTTTGCTTTAGAAAATAACAAAAAAGTTTTGGCATTGTATTTGAAAAAACGAGTTTTAGTGGTCTGAAGTTGTATTAAAAGAAAGTTAAATTTTGGACACCCTGTAAGTAATACATCGATTGCAAAAATTCCAGGATGAACTACGAGGTTTCTTTTATGCATAGGCTTAATTTGAGCGTTTTCGCTTCAAAAATGGCGACGGTAGATAATATTAAGCATCACGATGAAAATCGAAAATTTTTCAAATAATTTAAAAAATCTAAAAAATTAATGCATTTAGGTATAGGGAATGTTATTAAAAGTCCCTCTAAAATAACGCGTTAAATCCAAAAATGCAATGAAAAACAGACCATTGTATTTGAAATAAGAAAGCAGACGTCAACTTCCGGTATTTCCGGAAGTGTCGCCATATTGAAAATATTTTTAATAAACAGATCAAATGCCATTATGGTCATAACAAAACTTTCAGATCTATACCCTTTTTCATTCTTCATATATTTTTTAGTACCGGTCTCAATCAATCACCCTGTATAAAATAGTACTTCTATGAGTTATAGTTATAACTCGTACTATTTTATAGTCATCGTAACGTTGCTAGGAAGATTAAATTAAAGTAGGAAATACCTCACACCTACAGTGTCAGTTCGTGCGGGGTCAATTATTAAATCGATGATACATGTATAAACGCCTGTGTTATATTGTTCGTTTAAAAACTTTTATATTACGCATACAATGACAAACGACTTCGCTGCTGATGATGTATTTCCGTGCACTTGTGTGGAAGTCTTTCGCTTTCTCGATGAATTACCAACCGGACACGCAATCGTGGCTGGGAACGAGCACTGATTTAACTGCGATCTAGGACATTGATTAAGAATCCAGATTGCTACTAAACGAGCTTGTAAATCGATAATTCGTGTAAAAAAAATTATGCATTGTGTTCAGGTTAGAATGCAACACGTTATATATTATGCACATTACTGTTCTGTACACGCAAAGCCGGCTAGATTGTGGCTTAATGACATTATCAATAAGTGTTGTGAAAATAGCTAAGTTATTTTAGACTTTAAAGTTATATATTATTGAAGTTTCACCTAATAAACAACGCTTTTAACCATACATCACTCATTAAAATTCATAAATGCAATATGAACAGCGATATAGCGAATTTCTTTTTTTAATAAAATGCTTGTTACGTAAGTTTCCTTTAACCAATATTCAAGAAGCAATTTACAATGTACTTGTACTATCCCAAGTAGGTCGACTATTTATTTTCAACTGTATAGTGCCTTGTAACGTGGCATTTACTAATAGGCTACAAACATTAAAAACAAATAATAAGCTGCTATTCCAATTTAAAATAATTGTTTCTACTAAAATTTATTTTTACATTTCTCGTGATTCAGCAAATATTTTATTGAAAGAGGGATAATCTACCGCCATTGAAATGATAATACCTTATCTAACAGTGTAAATATGCCTAAGTTTTACCCGACACCTCCACCAAAAATTTTAAATATTAATAAATTTTGAGTTGTTTCATTTACGCTAAAACTTTGTTACGGTTAAATTTTGATTTTACGGAATGGTTAGTGCCTGTTAGGTGGACTTTCCATATTGCACGTTGAGTTTCGTGTGTTTTCGGAGACGGCTGTTCTTCTGGATTTTGTGGAATTTTGGGGCACTGTCAACTTGGTGCGGGCTATGAACAGTCAAACTTTAACCTTATAGTTTTTTTTTGGAAATAAGGTTCCCGTCTAGAGGGATTTTCTTGACGGTAGTTCTTTATAAAATTAAGTTGTTTATGGGGAAAAACCAAGAATAATTGTAAATAAACAACTAACGGAGTTGATCCGGATTTGTTAGTCCCGCACATACCCAGGGCCAAATTCTATACACAAGGCAATTACTTCCGGAGGCCATTTGCTTCTATACTATCCCCGATCTTCATGTTCGGTAAGTTTGATTGTAACATTTCTGTCCTCGCGAATGTAAATATTAATTGGGAATTTTATTAAATAGGATATCTATCTGTAGTATGTATACAGGGTGGTGCTTTTTTCGATGCTCACCATTGCTATCTTGGAAACGGTAAGAGATACAAGGTCGGTTAAATTAGAGAAAAGTTGCACATTTTTATGGCGATTGAGAATCTGAAAAAAAATCCTGGATATTTTGATTCGTTTTTGATTTATTACAAAAAAACTGAAAAATGTGATTTTAGAAAAATATTATTATCTTCCCTACCATTGACGCTATTTCATTTAAACTTGTTAACTTTATGTTTTTGACCGTCCTGGGTTTGATGACGTCAACAGAAATTTTCTAAGCCTTCTAGATTTCAAGTTGCGATAGTCTACTTTTTTATTTCTTATGGCTGCCATATTGGATTTTTGCACCAACAGACAGACAAAAAAATTAGCTTTTCAGATTGGTTAACCAACATACCTTTTTTTTTTTCAAAAAACTTGTTGAAATTTGAAAATTTGTATAAATAATCTATAAAATCGCGAATGTTCTGAAAAACAATTGAAATTATAATGTAAATAAAAGCTACAGAACATTTTATTGGTCTAGATAACGAAATTAAGATTGTTGGAAACATATTTAGAAGATGTGTTAGGCGAATTGCCATTATTAACAGTTCAAAATCATCAGTAGTTTCAGCAAGGAGCTGGTCCTCACAACACCGGCATTGTAAAAGGATATTAATTTAGATGTACGCTTTCAAAATTCATGACTTGGTCCTGTTCATTGGCCTCCGCGATCGCCATGTTTAACACCTATGGATTACTTTAACATTGATGTTGTTTATGCAACCCTAACGGAAAATATTGAACTTCTTCGTTGTAAAATCAGAAATGCTTTCGACTCTATTTCGAGACAAACTATCCTAAAGGCAGTGGACGAAATTAATTTGAGAACTAACCACTACATCATACTTAACGGCGCGCATTTTAAACAATTGAAATAATTATTTATCTGGTGTTTTAAATTTTTTGTCATTTCGTTATTTTATTAGACCTATAAAATGTTGTGTCACTTTTATTTATATCATAGTTTCAATTGTTTTTTAAAACATTCACGATTTTATAGATTATTTATACAAATTTTCAATTTTCAACAAGTTTTTTGAAAGAAAAAAGGTATGTTGGTTAACCAATCTGAAAAGCTAATTTTTTTGTCTGTCAGATGGTGCAAAAATCGAATATGGCGGCCATAAGAAATAAAAAAGTTGACTATCGCAACTTGAAATCTAGAAGGCTTAGAAAATTTCTGTTGACGTCATCAAACCCAGGACGGTCAAAAACATAAAGTTAACAAGTTTAAATGAAATAGCGTCAATGGTAGGGAAGATAATAATATTTTTCTAAAATCACATTTTTCAGTTTTTTTGTAATAAATCAAAAACGAATCAAAATATCCAGGATTTCTTTTCAGATTCTCAATCGCTATGAAAATGTGCAACTTTTCTCTAATTTAACCGACCTTGTATCTCTTACCGTTTCCAAGATAGCAATGGTGAGCATCGAAAAAAGCACCACCCTGTATATCTATATAAATATACGATATATTTGGATCCAACAAGAGGAATCAAGTTCAGATATCTATAGCTGTAAACATCATCTGGTCGGCAGAAGGATTCCACGGCCCGTCGAAAAGCGCAAGAAATATTTAATTTATTTTAATACCGGTAAGTAACCGTTGGAATGATAGTTGTATGTTTGTGTGTCTGATTGGGGAAAACGGTGGTCCCTTACAGGTTTCTTTACCTCCCTCTAAGCGAAGTACCTTTTTTTCGTTGTATAACAATTCAACTTCCAATTTATGAAATGTACATAGTTTATATACAGGGTGTGTATAAATTGGCGGAAGCGCTACACGTGAAGATGTTCTTCGTAAAATTCTAAGTCGAAAATCTTAATACAAAAATGTTCTACCATGCTTCCTACGATCTCAGGAACTATTTAAAGAAACAAAAATTTGGATACACTGCATCCATTGATTTGCGTTTGGACATTTTTTTATCAGCAATTTTTACTTAGGTATTTACAATTTTTGTTCGAACTGAAAGCCTTCAGTTCGTAAACATAGCTGCAAACTTGTGGGTATCGTAAAACACAAACTAGAAATAATTACGAGAAAAACAGAGATGACAACTAATGACAATGTTGCCATATGTATTATTTTCATTCAAATCAGTGATTTACATATTTTCAATACCAATTTTTGAAAGGAAGAACACAATATTTAGGAAAAAATACTATTCGAAATTCATTTTTATTCCAAATTGCAGCTTTTTCATTTGCAAGTATTAAATAATAACGCTTTTAAAAGGAGTGAATGTCAAAACTTTGAGGACCTCTTGAAGACACAGCAAGCATGGTACAACATTTTTGTATAAAGATTTACGACTTAGAATTTTACGAAGAACATCGCCACGTGTAGCGCTTCCGCCAAATTATACACACCCTGTATAATGAAATATACTGTTATTAGGTTTGTATATTATTTTTGTTTTACTGCACCTTTCTGTGGGACCTGGGGTTTAATGATAAAGAATTTACGCGAAAACTTGTAAAGATGGGTGTGCTACTTCAATTTTTATTAATTACCTAATTATTTAAATTATTAAGTTTCATGTAGTAATAAAATGATTTAAACGAAACATATTTCGTTATAAATTTACCGTTTTAGACTTAAAACAAAGGAAAATTCGTAATTTACGTTTTGAAGTAACAGCGTCAGTTCCGTTTTGAAATTTTCACGTTAAAAAATTCGCGACATTAATTATTACGTTTCGTTTTTGTAAATCTGCCTCTTTATTTGATTTTAACTGAACACGTGTTTTCCAGGCGACTAAATATAAAAAGAAAGGCATTTTTGTTTCAGTGACCCTCTGCTGTAAAAATATTTGCTTCGCGCAAGTCATTTTCGTTAAACTTTGTAAATTTTTTACCTCGTTCGCATATTGTATGGTTTGTAGAGGAACCCAATGATAGCCCATGGCGCGATCCCAAATCATTCCTTTGCTCCAAACTTCTATCAGTAATCCAGTGTTCACATCGTTGGTTTCGCTAAAATAAACAACTCATAGTAAAAAGAATAGTTTTAAGGAGCAAATCATACGACAAGAGTAATAATTTACAATTGCGGTGATTAATTGTATTAATTGTTCTTCTCAACAAACACAAAACAGAAATGAAAAAAAATTATATATGCAAATCACTAAGAATAATTAGAAATAGTAGAAAAAATATAAATACTGGGTGTCTCTAAAAATATTACTAGGTATGTACACAGGGTTTTTGAAATTTGAGTTTAAGCATGGGGATATCGCTTCTTAAATAGCTAGAGTATAGGTTTAAATTTAGCAAAGCTGCTAAATTTGGTGCTCATTAATAATCCGAAGAGAAAATGGAAATATTTCAAACGTTATCCGAGATAATTAGGTAAAACCGGAAAATACGATATTTGAAAATCCCTTATAACTAACTCTTTTGGGTTATAAATTATTTCAAACGTGTAAAAATACTGCCCAAGCAACTTTTTAAACCAAACCGGATGATAATCACCAATTTTTCTCGGTGGATTAAATTTTTATGATGAAAATCTATTTTATTGGTTCTTATAAAAGAAGAGCAATTTTTGCTGTTGACGTAATCAGAATTTACATATTTAGGGTTTAAATTTTTTTAGTTTGTTGATTGGTTGTCATGGAAACGACAAAAACTACAACGACCGGCCTGCTTAACTTATAGTGGTTGTTGTCCAAGATCCATTTTCCCAATTTGACAATAATTTTTTTTTTTAAATTATTATTTAAAATTTGCAATGCACCTAATCCAATAGATTAATAAACATTTTAACTTTAACCTAATTTACTACGTTTGTGTTTGAGTCTGGATGTCGCCAATGGTTCATCCTCTTCACGATTACAATCTACACTACACTACTGTGGCTACATAGCTGACAATAAATAAAGAAGTAAAATACCATGTGTGATAAATCAATGAACTTAGAAAAAAATCTATTTTATTACGTAAATGGCAAAAATTGCATCTATAAGACAATATAAAGTTGGTTGTCGTAAAACAAACACAAATCGATCTGGAAACAATTTGTGATGAATATTTTATAATCCAAAGTGGTTAAAGAATATTTAAAAACATTCTATTTTGCTGATTTTCCCAACTTTCTCGGATATCCTTTGAAATATTTCCAATTTTTCTTCGCATTAACAGAGCACCGAATTTAGTAACCCTACCAAATTTAAACCTATGCTCTAGCTGTTATAATAAGCAAGATCCCCATGCTTAAACTCGAATTTCAAACCCCCTATATATTAAGTCATTAATTTTTACAGAAAATTTGAAAATTTGTTTTACACAACGTGTACCCGGAAAATTTCTCTTGCTAATACAATCATTTTATGATGTTATGGTTCAAAACGAAGTTAACTACTTAACCCTGTAGAAATATCTTAAAAATTGTAATATGATGTTGATATATTAAATTTTTTTAATGTTTTACAGGTCAGGTTTTAACAAACTGGATAGTAAAATGTCAGCAAATTTAATAAAAAGTAGTTGATTTATTTGCAAATCCCTCGGATATAATCTTGCACACATTCTGCGCTGTGATGGTTAGTAGAAAGATAAAAAAAATAAAAACCAGGTCACGGAAGTGTTGTAAAAAAACTTGTATAAAAGAAAGCAAACGTAACACGAGAAAGATATGTATTATTTCTATGGAATCTTGGAATCGGCAATATTACTTACAACAGAAAGTCTTGTTCCCAGCATGGTGTCGCTCCTTTTACAGTTACAGTAGTGGATTTGACGTTTTGTAGTTTTAAAGTGACGTATGTATTAAATTGAGATGCTGGAACAAAAATAACAAAGACGATTTAGTAGTAAATCTTAACTTACAAACGTTAATATTAAAATTGCTCACAAAACTACGGCACGCCTCAAATTATTTTCTTGCGTGAAAACACTTTTTAAAATAAATACCTATTAAACCAAAAACATATTTTTAATTTATTTTTTAATTATTTAAATTATACAGGGTTCTAGTTTTTCGAGGGCCACTATGGGGATCTCGTAAACGGTAGAGTTACGACTTCGGTTGAATTGGGGCAAAGTTGTATAGTCAGGTGCTTAATAATTTGACGCAAACAGAACTTATCTAGCTCTTTTAGTTTTTGAGATATAGGGAAAATAGTAAAAAAGTGGATTTTTGATTTTCGCCTGTAACTTTTTCATTTGATGTCGAATTTCATTTCTGTAACAACTTTTTTTTGGCCACTTTTTGCAAGGAATCAGAATCTCCAATTTTCCGTGCGATGTATCGTTTTTTTTTTAAACCATCATCAGGTCAATTGTTTCTTATGGACGCTATATCTGATTTTAACGCCAATTTGTAGAGCATTTTTTTCTGAATTCGACAAGGTATAACGCTTGGCACATTTTTGAAACGATTGTTGTTAAAAATGGCAAAAACAAATATTTTATTTAAAACAAATCCTAATCGGCATTGTAAGCAATATTGTCTTAGTCCCTTTTTCCTGGGCAGCACGTAAGTAAACCGCATGAAATTACTATTAAAGGGATTTAATTTAAAAAATAGGTATTAATAAATATGTTAGGAATGCATTAACATTGTTCACTTATTAGCAAATATTTTTAGAATATTTTCTTTTGTTAAGTAATAAATTTCTCTAAATTGTGTGTTTAATCCTTATTTGGCATACAATTATTTGTAACAAAAAATAACGAGTTATGCCTTTTATCTGCGTTAATGACATCTAATAAGCAAAAAGCGTAAACAGATTTCTGGACGTTTTTTGTAAACTATGAACACTTATATTATTTGATTACGAAAATTTTGTTACAAATAATTGTATGTCAAATAAGGGATTAAATACACATTTAAGAGAAATTTATCACTTAACTAAAGAAAATATTCTAAAAATATTTGCTAATAAGTGAACAATGTTAATGCATTCCTAACATATTGATTATTACCTATTTTTTAATTAAATCCCTTTAATAGTAATTTCATGCGGTTTACTTACGTGCTTTCAAGGAAAAAGGGACTAAGACAATTATTTACAATGCCGATTCGGATTTGTTTTAAATAAAATATTAGTTTTTGCCGTTTTTAACAACAACTGTTTTAAAAATGTGCCAAGTATTATGCCTTGTCGAATACAGAAAAAAATGCTCTACAAATTGGCGTTAAAATCAGATATAGCGTCCATAAGAAAAATTGACCTGATGATGGTTTAAAAAAAACGATACGTTGCACGGAAAATTTAATTGGAGATTCTGATTTCTTGCAAAAAGTGGCCATAAAAAAGCTTTTACAGGAATGAAATTCGACATCAAATGAAAAAGTTACGGGCGAAAATCAAAAATCCACTTTTTTACTTTTTTCCCTATATCTCAAAAACTAAAAGAGCTAGATAAGTTTTGTTTGCGTCAAATTATTAAGCACCTGAATATACAACTTTGCCCCAATTTAACCGAAGTCGTAACTCTTACCGTTTACGAGATCCCCATAGTAACCCTCGAAAAACGAGAACCCTGTATTTACGTTTAAACATCTTATTTTTGCTTACTAACAGACACACATAATTGATAAAGGAGAAATACATAATTTTTACCCACAAACAATTGTTTGATTGACCTAAAAGTAATCCAAGAATACCATTTCTGTAGAGGTTTGGCGTTAATTCAAACGGCATAAATAAACTAATAGGAGTAATAGGTATAGCTTTTACTTCTTCGTATGAAAAATAGTATCACTTGATCCTAAAAGAATTTTGAGATATTTTCTGGAAATATGTGTTGTATTTATGTTAAAAAAACATACTTTTTAAAATTGTTCTAGATATCAGCGCCTAAACTATGGTCACCATACTCGCTAACACCTTTAAGAATTCAAACATACAAGAGTGTCTTTTCGCAATACAAAGCAAGAGACGGAACATTCTGTTTAAGGTGATCGCAAAACAATCATCTTTACAGGTATTGCACAACGTTACCGAGTCATTGAACTTATTATCGCCCCGACGTTTGTGACCTCATACCTATATGAAATTTTCACAGTAGCGATAAGCTTTTATTAACCATAGGAGTACAGGTCTATTTCGGAAGCGATTTCACAGCTCATATATATTTTTATTACACATCTTCTGAGATATCTTTTTGCCAGTTTCGGTACTCATTTTTTGTGCCACTTAAAAATGTTGAAAGTTCAAATAACGTTCACCAAGAAAATTTTGATTGTAGAATTTCATATCAAACACTGTATATTTTAATGAATTTTGGGTAGCTTTATTGTAAATCTTCCTCTTGAAATTTCATTAAAGCTTTGCAATGATTAATAAGGTTAACAACAATAAAATCAGGAAGAGCCTAACAGTAAAAGACAAAGAAAAAGATAGGCACAACCCAAATAAGATGGCTGGGACATCCACTATGTATGCCAGAAAGCAGGTACTCAAAAATGGAATAAAAAACGAAGTTTGAGGGGGTGATAAAAGCCAAGAACAAAATGGGAAAACAGTGGGACATAGACTAGACAAAAAAGGAGTCACCTAGAGGGATGTGCCACAGTTAGCCAATGGATAGACTGGCGGGGGATTCATCAAGAACTAGGAAAACACCCTAGACACCGAAAAGTACAAGAGTACAAAGGCATAATAGAAAAACACCGAAAGGTACAAATTCAGTACAAGACAAGAGATAAATGTAATCCAAAATAAAATAAGCATCTAAAATGTCATGACCATTGCCTAATTTTAAACAAACACTTAACGTTTGGCACAAATTTCAACAAAATTTGTTTTGTAAAAAAAAAATGCATTTACATAAAGTTTTGTAATACATGGTAATTAACTGTTTCATAAGCCTTAAAATTATAAACTTAAATTAAATAAAGAGGACCATGGTCTTCCACAAGACGCAACTTTCTGCAGACACCTAGCATAAGGTTTTCGACGACATTTACATCGATTTCTCGGACTTTTCTATATATTCTGTGTCGAAGTTCCTCCTCATTTGGGCTTCCCATCCTCCATTGTAAACTTTTCGAGATAAGAGCCCAAAAATCTTCAATGGGACGAGCCTGAGGAAGGTTAGGAGGATTATCGTTTCGCGGAACAAATGAAACGTTTTGGTCTTCTAGCCAATTTTGGGTTTGTCTTGCATAGCGACAATACGCAAGGTCTGGCCAGAACATAAAATCGTCCCCAGAGTGTTCTTTCTCAATAAAATTAACCAATTTCACAAGACAATTATCGATAAACCCTTGAGTGTCCAAGGCTTCACCTATTACTCGGCCCACATACGGCCTGGATACACCCCTTGTAGAATTAGCGCACCATACCGACACCTTATCTGCGAATTTGGCTTTTTGTTTATATCTGACATTATCAGAGACCTCTGCAATATTGTCAGTAAAAAAAACATCATTTCGGAGTTGCTTAGTGTGAAGTACTTTTGGTCATCCATGATTATCACCCTGTTGTTAGCAAAATGTTCCCTTCTTAATGCACTGCAGCATTTTGGAATTCTAGCTAGTTGGTTGGCTGTATATTTTGGGGCCTTTCATCTTTTTTGGTATTTTTGGCCATTCCACAACAGTTCCCGCGATATGGCGTTCTTGGATGTTCGATATTCTAGTGCCTGTTTTCTTACTTAAGTACCAAGTGCGTTTTTTGCTCTTCTTAACAGTTTTTTCGTTCTTGCTTTTGTAAAATTCTAGGTCTTCCCCTTTTTGGAAGGTTCATACAAGGAATACCTTGCTCACATTCAACAATTGTGCGGGAAGGTTCTATGCGATATATTTTGATTTTCAAAAATGCGTATTATTTCGGCTTTAGGGACTCGTCCAACCAAATTATAAATACTTTCCCGAATTTCTAATTTGTAAGCCAAATCGACTTAAACGATTAAAAAAACTGAACTGCCAACGTTAAGTTAGAGTGTCAACCAAATTTTAGTTTCCATAGTAACTTGATATTTTTTAGTATTACCCATGACCTCTGAAATTTGTGTCAAAACTTATTGGACATACGTTAATACGATACAAATATAGGGAGTATATTTTTAAAATAACATGCAGACGGCAAAAGTGCATCGATATGGACGAATATTATTTGAAAAATGGAAAATTAAATAGCCAATTTGGCTAATGTGTGCTAAACTGTTATGCAAAAATTACTGAAATCATTGTCACGACTTTCTGTATGTCCCCCGTATAACTAATATTAGCCTGTTACTATTTACCCATACAATCGTTCTTTGCTTTAATCATGTATGTATAACAGAGTATCTTGAAACGCTATGTTTAGTTTAGTTTAATTTAGTTTACCTCAGCGTCTTATTGTACATTTGTAGAGCTCGATAAAGCTTTGATAATAAATGAGCTTTTGTTAGTGGCTCTAAGTAAGATGCTGGCAATATAGGTGTGTGCAGATTTAATTTAATGTGTACCTGTAACTTGACGGTGGCTCGAAAAGCTAATAATTATGAGCTTGGTGAATAGTAATCCAAAGAAAGACAAAGGTCAAGTTGATGTAAATGTCAACACATGTCTTTAAAAAGAACTTGCTACAAAACTTTACGCTTTAAGCTTTAAAGGTAAACTGTACAAAAAATAGTCGTGATCTAATATTTTAGTCTAGTATTATTATATTAATTTTTTATCAAAACCTTTAAATTGTAAGTTTTAATTATTACTTAATATCTATGTATTAAAAAATATTATCCCAATCATAAGCTTATACGTATTTAAAAGCTCTTTTATTTATCAATATTTGCTCTTTAAAACACTTCTATTTATTTCTGAAATAGATCACCGTTTACTGTCAATTATTCCCAATATCCGAATATAAATAGGTACCCCAAGTACAACAGCCCATTCTGCAACATTAACCAGTGCTTACATAACGCGTTTACGCATTGGCTTATAAAACCAACGATGTCTGTGCGAACACGTCTTTCGCAACATCTTTTATTCACAATCTTCCCCATAATCCACCATCCATCCACTCGTATCCCTCTACACGGGTTTCAGTACATGGCATGAATTGCACGCACTAACCATCAATCTACTTCTGTATTCTTACTAGACGGATCGTAATTTAGATCTCACAACGATATCGTACGCTTCTTTTACCTTTATTGTGCAAAAAAAAGGTGCACTAAATGTTGTAAACACGACAAAAAGCTTACGGAAATAGGTGTAACGTAAAAAGATGCGATAATATGCAGTGTTCGTTTAGGGATTATCAAAAGTAAGTTTTAGCAATAATTTTAGTCCGGTTAAAGAATAACATTTTGATATTAAGAAATTTAAATTTAGTGATACAGGGTGTTCACAAACAAATGCCAAACTTTCCAAACTTCAAAGTGACATAACTTATTTTTTGCAATAGTATTTTTATTCCGCTATTCAATAGCTTTTTTCAGCTCTTCAATATTTATAGGGTCTATGTCTAAGCCCCGTAGTTTTTAAGATATTCAATACCTTTCATAAAAGTAACCATTTAATTATATTTTTATGCACCGAAATAGTGTCAACTTGATATTTGAATAAATTTACAATTTAAGAGAATATTTGTTATGTAATAAAATTAATTGTTTTTATGCAAAAACTATGAAACGTAACAAACTGAAAATACATAAATGAGAAATGGCTCCAATGAATGTTCGAAATGTCTTTTATTTTTATCCAGACACAAATTAATTCGCTGATGAAAAGATCTTTGCACTCTTCTTAATATTTCAGCTGAAATACATGCAAATGGGACAACCTGTATAGCTGACAATAGCCTTACGACGTTGTCTTTTCAAACCAATAATTTTAAGTATTAGGTACAGTTTTTTTCTATCTCCTATGGGCGGGGCACTAAGAAAGCCCGACACACTGTTAAAAGACCCTATATATACAGAGGGTTTCTTAAGTATTGCAAAAAAAACATCGGCAGGTGATTCCTTATTAAAAATTAAGGGGGTCTATCCTATTCAATTTTTTCCTTAGGCGTCTCCCTTCAGAGTTACAACCCCCTAAAGAGGAGCGGTAAAATTATGTTTTAGTTTATTTCTCAAATTTGGAGATGTGCAGGAGAATGATATTTGATAGATGTTTTATAGTACTTATTAAAAGGTTTCCCATAGTAATATATTAAATCATCTCTCACATTCACAGGGGGCTGAAAAGTGCGACCTCTGTGGGTTTTTTTATCAGAACTTTCTGGTGGGTTGAAATTTTGCAATTAAAAAATATTTTTTTTTAAAGCTTGATTTGTTCAGAAACTTTTTTTATTCTCTAGTTTTTCTCGTAAAATCTACAGTTTTAAATAAAAAATAAAATAAGTAAACATGATAAGATGATTCATTTTTGTGGTTTTAATTGCAAAATTTTAAGCAACCAAAAAGTTCTGATAAAAAAATCAACATGGGTCGCACTTTTCAGCCCCCTGTGAAGGCGGGAGATGATTACAAATATTACTATAGCAAACCTTTTAATAAGCGTAAAACATCTACCAAAAATCATTCTCCTACATTTATCCAAATTTGAGAAATAAAATAAAAACCTAATTTTACAGTTCCTCTTTCGTGGGGCGGGTATATAAATCATAAGCAATTAAATTATGGCGCCTAATGTGTTCTGTTAAACGTCTTTTTAAAGTCAGATATTCATTAATTTAGTGCACCCTAAAAATTAAATTTAATCAATAAGTTAATAAATTATTTTTCTCGAAAACTTATGAGCTATAAAAGCTAAATAATTACTAATCATGTTCTTAAGATCGATCCCATTAAAAAAACAATATTTATTTGCCAATACATTGCTTAATATTTAAAAAAATGTATTGACGAAGAAATGAGGTTTTTAAAATTATTCTTAATAGTCTTCGCCATTTTTCGATACTGTAAAGTGACTTAAGCCATTTTTAAAATGAATACTTTAAAAATTACGGAATTATTTTGATTCTGTCCGATGTGTTTTACTTTTAAGTAACGTTTGTTAAGACAGTAATTTAAGAAAATTGATGAGTAAATTATATAATATCAGTAATTTAGAAAATGTATATCATCATAAGTATATTTTCATTATCATTTATATTTATAAAATGCAAAAGTAATATGGCAATTCCTTAGCACATTTTAAAACATTAGGATAACTAATTTACATAACGTATTTCATATTAAACTTTATTCATACCTGATACATTGTCTTTGATAAGAGTGATAAAGTCTTTGGACAATTAACGTTGTTTTAAATTTTTGAAACAACTGGTAAATTGAAAGTAAATAGAAAAACATATCCATGATTAGCCATTTTCAAAATAACTCTATTTGCTCTTCTGTTCAACAATAACATTTCTATTGACAAAAATAGTAATGATTTTGAAAGTAATTGCAGGTAAAATGTTTTAAGAAAAAGAAGACCATCCATATTTGTAATCTTAAACAGTTTCAACTCATTTTTCGCAAGCAGTGACTTATTCGAAATAAACAGCTCATCTATTTTACAATGAATTACGATAAATCACTTAGAAATTGTAAATATATATAAAATCACATATATTTATTATTTGTGATCGAATAAGAATTATTGTGGATCTTCTCAACCCACAAGAGATGGTTAGGTACACTTAATTTTACAAAAAAAAAATAATATTTAAGGGTCTCTTAGACTTAGAGCTTTCCCATTTTTTAGTTTACACATGGGAAATACACTGGGTTCACTTATTTAAAGCCTGCCAGTAAAAGCCAAATAATTATATTGGCCATATGTTTTATTTACAATTTGTTAAATATATTTTGATTTTGAAAATACAAATAAAATTTTTTCCTTTAATTGCAATACGCTATTATTAAATTTAAAAAATTGCATACTATATAAAAATGCAGAGCGATTACGCTATTATTCTATAAAATTATAAACCATTTAGCAATTATAACAAAACAAATTTGATTTGTTAAAATCTCTTAAGTAATATAAATTACAAAAACAGGCAAATTAATTACTCAAAATAAAATTTTGAAATGTATTTAAAGTTTACTTTAGCAAATCTATAAAAAGCAAATAATGCAATACTGTTAATTGATAAAAATATAAAATTTAAAAAAATACAGATGAGTTAACGATTTTCTATTTGTTTCTGCATATTCCAGACACAGATAAACAAATTTATTTGTTTTGCAATTAAAACAATTAAACTGCACTCGTTATTAAAATCGTTTCAGTTAACATCAAAACGCAGAACAAAACATTAATACGGCTCAGATTTTAATAGCTTTTTTACTATCATTGAAGTACATTCAATCGCAGCTTAATTTATATAATCGAAAAAGAGATTTATATTTAAAACCTGATAGCCAATATCAAGGAAACGTTAACATAATCTGGCTTAATGCAGCCCAACGTTAAACAGATCGATTTTCATTTAAATTACAAATCTTTGACTCTTAAATTTCAATTCCATTTTAATTTTAAACTCTGCTGGGAAATATTATCAAGTGCGATAGCAATCGTGATTTAAAGTTGATGCAACTAAAAGAATTAACGATGAAGTTATGCAGAGCGTTATACAGTCATACGAACAAACTTTGTGACATGATTTTAAGAACAAAAAGTCGTGCCAAGCGACTCAAAAACGTATAAAAATAGAGAAACAAATTTAAGTATATAGAACGTAACAGTTTTAAAACTAAGTGATTTTTAATTAATTTTTTTACGACCATTAATTAAAATAATTCTTACCATACAGCCTGCAAGCATAGTAAGTGGGTCCTTACGCACGGTTAGCAAACAGCACAGATTTTTAATGAAATGATTAAAATAGACTTACGTCAAACGCTTCCTGCATGCGTAGTAAGTGAGATATAACGCACGGTAAGCAAAACGCACACTTGTCTACAAATGTCAAAGTAGACTTACGTCAAAATTTACAAGACAACGTTATTACATGTCTATATTAGCCAAAAAGCCGTTAAAATCGTATGTATTATGTGATCGTAGAAAAAGTACGCTACATAACACGAGGTAAAGCAACTATGCAACTTTTCCACTTGTGCGTAATATGCTTCATACAATTCTGGTTATGTAATATAAGTAAGTACTAGAATTATTAGACGAAACTTTGTTGTCCTGGGTAACTATTCCGGAAGTAAAGAGCTGAACGTATTTTATAAACGCAAATGATTTACTGCATTATTTTACAATTTATTCGAGACTAATTGGCCAGTGAATAATTATAATTAATTTTTTTGCTTATCAGGTGACAGAGCATGTTTACATGTGGGGCGGTACAGCCCCACAGATTAAATGTTATTCTGCTAATTAATCTCGTAGGATTAGCGCTGCTTTATAAAACACATTGTGCGCCTAGTTTTTTACGCTGAATTAGTTAGGTAAATGGTTTTTACGTTTGTCTGATGGAGGTTTCCCATCCGCTAGATCCAATGAGTCTGTTGATAAGTGAATTGGATTGTGAAACTCTCTCCAGAATAGCATCGTTCATATAATTCGGTTTGGAATCCCAAATTCGCCGGTATTATGGCAATCCCAAACGAATAATTAATTTGGTACTTGCGAAATTTTGACAGTAACGATGAAATATAAATTTAGGATCAATATATCAGATATTTTACTCACACACATTATAACAACAGTAAATCTCCAACGTCTTACAGAAGAGAGCTGCTATTTTTTCTCTGAATTTAAAATTATATTATAGAACGAAAGTTAATGTAAATCGAACTAAATGACAATTATTATTTATTATTAAAGTACTAGCAGTTACCTAGCAGTTAGCCCGTCCTAGGACGGGATTGTCAAGTATGACATAAGTCAACCCGCGTTACAGATTACTATAATAACTTTACAGATTACTATACTGTAATAACATAACATCAAGATGATTGTCAAGTATGACATAAGTCAACCCGTAGCTATATTCATGAGTTATAGAGTCACAGATAGACAGAGTCAGGCTGGACTTCTATATATTTATTATTATTATTATTAATTATTAATTATTAATCACTTCATTTCCATAGCGCCAACACCACACTGACATTGACATAAATAAAATTATAACCTGAAAAAGAAATAAGTATATTTAATGTTAATTTTTGTACCATTCTTAGACTTTTATACAAAATGCTACATTAAAATTAAATTATTTGATAAGAATATTGACGCAATTTTAGTTTATTAAGAGTTTAAGTTAAAAAACGTAAATTTTACAATTTGATTTTAGTATTAATAATACCAGCTCAATGTGGTTAGTATGAGTGTTTTCTTTAAAAAAAAACTTAAACCGACCTTTAACCTCATGGTTTTCTCAGGGTCAGATTAAAGGTTGGTTAAAATGTTGTTTTTTTTAGAACCTATTGTGATTAGCACTAATATTCAACGGATTTATCACATGAACCGTAACATATAGTTAAACAATAAATAATTGTTTTAAAAACTACATACATAGGTAGGTAGGTACATGATTTTTAGGAAACTAAATGTTGTAAGATCAAAATGAACCAAAACCCGAAAAGATGTATGTTTTCATTGAGTACGTTCTTAGGACTTTATTATTATTATTATTATTATTATTATTATTATTATTATTATTTTTTTTAATATTATTATTATTATTATTATTATTATTATTAATATATTCATGTAACGTAATTTACTAACTCTTAAAAGTGGTATTCCTGGATTTGTTAAAAAATTGGTCTATAATAAGAATTTTAAACAATATCATAAAAGATTTGCTAACCTCAAAGCCACAAATATGGAAAATTGAGTATACAAGTAAAAATTAAATAACAGAGTTCAAAATAGTATAAAGCTGTTAAAATATCGTTTATTAAAATATTATGGTGACAGCTGTAATTTTTTAAGAGTAACTTCATCTGTAATACAATTTATTTAAAACTATTGTACCTTTTACTTAAAGAAATGCTGGGCCAGCCTTAAGATTTTTTCGTTCGTAATTTTAGTAAAATAAGATTGCTGTCTTAAAACTGGTTTTGTATTTTTTACAAGAACTGTTTTATAAAAGTGATAAGTGTCTTATTTATATTACATAAACGAATCACAGAAATAATCTTTTCATATTAATTTTATTTACTGACATACTTTTAAAGAAAATTTTAAATCATTACTTACATATTATATTAAGCAATCGGATTGTGAAGTTATGTAAAGAAGCTTGACAACCCACTCGTAAGAAAGCCTATTGAATAGATCATTTAGGTTACATTGGGGCAAAGATAACTCTGCATTTCAAATGATAATCTTGAGAATATTCTGAAAGTTGGGTAAAGCTGCGTTTTAAACATGCACGACTCATTTAAAATTTATTGAATAAGAAAACAAATTCGCCTATTATGCAAAGTATGTCCTTACAAAAATACAAATGCGAGCAGGTATTGTTGTTGTAAAAAAATTTGGATTAAGCATGAGGTTATTATTTTTGGGTAAATTGGTTTCTTTCATGAAGTTTTAACCTTTGTTATTTACGTAAGAACTTTATAACTAAAACATGTTAAGAAAGGAGTTTGTACATACCTTGAGCTCCAACGTAACGAGCCTTTTTAACTGAAACAAAAAAAGCATATTTAGTAATGTAGTACATGTTTTTTTATATTAAACATGTTTATAGATTTGCACATGGATTTTAAACAATCGTAAAAAAATGGTTTGGACAAAAACTAAAGTGTGAAGGATCAACTTCAAGTATTGGTTTGCTAATATTCAAAGTTTTTCACATGTAAATTATTTTTAACGACCATAACACAAAAAAAAAACTCTACAATACTTTAAGATCATTTTTCACTATACATTTTTATGCACAAAATTTTGTGTAGAAAGCAGAAACCTTTGCGTATTTCATTACAAGTAAAAAGTTGCTATTGGTTTTTGTAAGATGTGTTATTTACAGTGTACACTGTACAACATTGTTGTTATGTCATCAAGAAAATTTTATTTAATTTACCCTTTAAGAACCAACAATTGATATAATAAGATTTTTATCATTATTATTGTTTGTTTGCTGTAAAAAATATAGACAAACTAATAAAAAAAAGTATCGACAAATTAATTTTTAAAGAAACAAATTAACTGCTTTAATCTAATACCTGTATCTTCCGTTTTCACCTGCAGTTAATTGAAAAATCATGGCAATTGCTGTCGTGAGCATACTTATTCGGATACTCCTTACTTTTTGATAGCAAATTATCATTATGAAATTCTAAAAACTTTATAAGGCAACTTATTTGAAACAGAAATGTTATTTTTTTCCACCTTAGCTTTTCCTACATCTTCAGGCAAAGAAATGTAAGTCGGATGTATTTTTTTCCAGCATGAAAGGTTTAATGATTCTGTATTCTTAACAGTCTTTTTATTTTTCTTCCTTTTCTATTCGTCATCAAAACGCTTCTCAGGCATGTTTATTTTATCATTAAAAGATTCAGCCATTTCCAATATGTTTTGATCTTCCATAAGTAAATCGTCATTCAGGTGTTCTTCATCAGGTAGGTAATTCATCTACGCAATAAATATCGGCTGATTCAGTAGCAACTATATCTTCATCTTCTAATGCAGCAAGCGTTTCATACAATCAGTGGTTTTAGATATGGTTCGACATTACCTAATGATAGGTAAGAAAATCTAATTTTACCCAGTTGACTTTTACCGTCATAATTATCTCTAGTTATTGTGTTTATTACTTGATATGACTTAATTTTGTATTACTTGATATTAATTTTTAGTACTCGATCTTAGTACGTGAAGTTTGCACAATTTTATCATTCATATTGCCTTGTTTTCATAAAATAAAACACAAAAAAACAACTAATTAAGAACCTACAGATAATCAGCAATGGTGCGGGAACGCAACATTATTATAAAACTTATAAAACCAAAACCATTACAGTTTTTTATTAAATTAAAATCAAGATAACATACTTTAATGTTTAAAGTTAAAAAAAAATATTTTTGCAATATTCGTAAAAACGTGTTTAAAAATTTATAAACACTGCAAAAAGTGTGTTTCAAATTATAGAAAATTTGTTTTCTTTAAAAAATTATAGCTTAACGTTATTAATTTAGAGAAAAAACATCAGGTGTCTATTGTATCTTGTTTATTAACCTCAATCTTAAACACAAAAAATACATATTTTCGGTTTTTTTCATGGCGTTAAATTTTTTTTGATAAATGTTGCGTTTTTGTAACGTTGGTCCTTAATGGGCTAATGTAAAAATAGTGGGTATTTTATGTCGATAATGTATTAAAATTCATTTTATTATAATTTGACCGAAGATGTTTCTTACCACAAATTTGTTGAAGCTATTCCTAGCTCTTATTGAAACACATAAACGATAAACACAGCTACGCACCAAATGTAATCATTTAAATTTAACCCACAGATATGTTAAAACGTAAAAGTAAAAAATCCATACAGAAAAATGACGCACATAACACCTTTTGAATAATAAACCATCCAATACCATACACCTCATTAGCCTAATCACCATTGCTCACATGAAATATTGTAAAAGCACTAAATCTTGATTTTTATGTCTAATCAATATCCGACTATTTTTATTGTTACATAGTTTCTGCACATCTGGGTCAAAATTAATATCATCTGATGTAACAAACAGCGGTTTTTAAACTTATAAAACAAGTCCCTGGTTTGCAATATGACGCTCAGGGTGATATCTATAACGTAAAAACTCTTACGCCAGGCTACACTTTAATGCTTTGCGTCAAAATATTTGTAGGAAATGTAGTAGAAAAATCGTCCATCAAAGAAAAAAGTTTAACCTTACCAACGGATAGGACGCGAACGTACATTATTAAATAACTAGAAATGCTACAGTAAATAAAATTACATATTCAACGGGGAAAGAATAGTATAAAAAATCGGTTGTCAAAACACAATACTAAGGTACATATTTATGTAATTTCAATTAAATTTTTACTAGCAATATGTTTATGAAAGCTCTTTGTAATATTAACAAAATTCGCTCAATTGTGCACATTTACATAAACAGAAAACACAGACAACCAATATTGGAAAATATGTGCTGATAATGATGAAACAAGAAACAAAAAATATCTAATAAGTTTTCCGAAACAAGACAAATATGTCTTACCTTTAAGGTTCAACACAATGTGTGTAAAAAGTTCTGTAATAGTCATGTCATGTTTTTCAATAACAACGATAAGATTTTAAAATAAAATAAAACAAAAACAATTTAAAAGACAACCAAAAATTTTGTTAAATTTTGAAGCATACAGGGTGTTTCATAATTGAATGCTGATCCTTAAGGGTGTTATTCCTTGGGTGATTTTAAGAAAAAAAGTTCATATTAATGTAGGTCCGCAACCGCCGTATTTTTGAGATACAGGGTGTTTTTTGAATTCTAGTAGGTAGGTACTAACTAGGTATAAAAACACATTTTTTTCAGAAAAAAAATGGTTCTGTTTCTACCAATGGCGTCCGTACTAGCATGTCCTTAAATGTATTTACTTGATTATTATAAATTAAAACTAAAGTGAAATGTACTCTTTTACTCTTCAAGAATACCTAATAGCCTTTTATTTTTTTACTCGAAAACCGTTCGTCGGACAAAAAAAGTCAAGAGGCCATTTTTACTAAGAGATAAAGCAAAATTATAAAAATAACATTTACTTTCAAAAAAAACAGAGGCGTATCATTTTTTTCCTTAAAAATATTCAAGGACATGTTAGTACGGACGCCATTGGTAGAAAAAGAGCAATTTTTTTTTCTGAAAAAAATGTGCTTTTATGCCTAGTTAGTACCTACTAAAATTCAAAAAAATATCTAAAGTTGCATCAAAAATATTACGAAAAAACCGATATATTTTTCAACTTTTACCACCCTGTATCTCAAAAATACGGCGGTTGCGGACCCACATTGATATGAACTTTTTTTCTTAAAATCATCCAAGGAATAATACCCGTAAGGATCAGCATTCAATTATGAAACACCCTATATACGATTACATTATGTTTTAAATAAAACGTCATTTAAATAGCCACCTCGGCTTCGATTACAGGAGTTAATTTGTTGAACCCGATTTTCGATGACCTTATTAAATAAATTAGGCCCAATGCCGTTCATGCTGCCTTCGATATTCAATTTTAAATCATCAAGTTTTTTTGGTTTGTTTGAATAAACCATTGATTTCAAATAACCCCACTAAAAATAATCTAAGGGATTTAAATCGAACTTCTTTGAGGCCATTTAACAGTTAAATTTCTTAAAATTATTGATTCACCAAACTTTTCTTTCAATAAGTTGATAGTGACATTAGCAGTATGACATGTGGCACCATCTTGTTGTAACCACACATGTCAATGAAATCAAATTCATCCAGTTTTGGCCACAAAAATTCTGTTAACATCGACCGATATCGCTCAGCGTTTAAAATATGGTCCGATGATGCCACCATGCCAAAAACCACACCATATAGTGACCTTTTGCGAATGCAAAGGCTTCTCTTGAATGTCCTGTGGATTACACCAAAAACGACAGTTTTGCGTATTGGCAAAGCCATGTAACCAACGATGTGCTTCATCCGAAAATATTTTTTTTGGCAAAATTACAATCAATTTCAAGTTGTTCTAGAGACAAATCAGCAAACTCACGACTACTACGGTGGTCTAGTCTAGTGGCTTCAGTTCTTTGGTCAATGCAATCTTATCAGGGTGTAAACACAAGTCTTTTCGCAAAATACGCCAATCCTTGCGAACGATTACGAATCAATAAATTTGTATCTTCTGTAATACTAACTCTTAAAGCAGCAATATTCTGCTCACTTCTTGCATTTCGAAGTTATATTGGTGGTTTAGTATCGTGAAGAGTAAAATCTTTTTCAAATTTTGCAACGATTCGCCGAATAGCAAGCCCAGTCGATTGATTATGCGGACTATAATTTTGACGAAGTTCACGTTGAATATTTACAAACGAACGCTTATTTTTATAAAATTTTTGGATAATTACCAAACGTTGTGCAACCGTGTATTTAACCATGGTGAATTGCCAGAATATACTAAAACCCGATAAAAAAATAAAAATCAATAACAAAAAAAATATATGGTTGTTATGACATTTAAAAATAATATCATTCTTATTGAAAAACCTGTTAATTTCGATTGGGGTGTTGTTTGAAAATTGAAAGTTGGTGTAGATTATAAACAGCTGTAGGTAACAAAAACCTTTTTAAATCCTCTGTAGAAAGAATTTAGTCCTTTTAAACATTTTCTTATTCAAAGTTTTATCTCTTGTTTGAACTCGAGAACGTTCTTAAATATTTTACACACCCTGTATATTAAACTTTTTGCTAAAGCAAGATGAATGAATATTATGCCGCATTAGAAATGTATTAAATATCAGAGAGATATTTGGTTTTAAAATTTTCTACCACAGATCACGTTATTTAGAGAGGAATTTTGTCCTAGCCCGCAGTCCGGAGATTATCATAGTAAGTAAGAATGTCCGGGTATAATCCGAGAGATGGCAAGCCTGATACAAGTCATCCTTCAAACGTGTTATAATAATAAAACATTTACTTGACGTCAACAGCTCGAAACGAATCGGAAGTCATTCAAACAGGATGATTTTTCTTGCGACATTATCATAAAAAGCTGAAAGTGAGAAATTAAAACTCTTAGTAGTAAAAAAGAAGCAAAAATAAACCAATATCCTGACGTAAATGAAGTCATTAAATATGATGTTACTACCCAAGATAGACAAAATAATCGAGAAAACTAGAGAAACTTCTATAATTGTTCTGTTTTAAAACAGTTTTGGTTTAAAACAACTTTATCTTTGGACTTTTTTACCAATTATTATTTACATCAAACTTTTACAAACATGACAATAGTAATTTTAAATAATAGCTTATATTAAATACACAAAAGTAGGAGTTATAAGTAAAACGCCAGGCCTTGAAAACTAAAATGAGTGCGGGTTTCATAAACCCTTATTATCCCCAAATTTTGCTGCTTTAAGCTGGACGTAATACTTAATCCTAAAATGGACCACTTAGCTCTAAAACCAGAGAGCACTTCGATCTTATTAACATTTTGTACATATCAGGAACAACAACTTTTTTTTTTCACTTTACACGAGCATTTTTGAATAAGTTTGTAACAACATTGCCTTGTCAAGATTAAAAAGTATTAAGGATTAAGGAGAGTTTAAAGAAAATGTATGTAAAAAAAACGTATGAAAATAAAAGCGCGCTATTAAAATTTCTTCTCGTATAAAAGAAAAAGTTTCGTTAATATAAATGAGATTGAGGTAAATAAAAAATCTAAGAACGTTTTAGAGTAAGAGACTGGTATTTGTTAAATGCGAAACATCTCGCATATTTACCATTGCTAGTTCGTTTCTTTTCAGTGCGTGCCGAGTGTTGACCTACAATTCAAAGAAGTTTGCGCAACGAAGTGTAAAGACCAACAATGGCACTGATAATAGTCGGTTGGCTAACATGATTTAATGCTGAAATTCATGCCAGCTTCGTATCTGCTTTTGAAAATCGAATATTCACTGAAATTTTAGACCTAATAGCACTCTTGAAAGAGTTTCGTTTACTAAATCAATGAAATTACGGTTATCAAATGTCACCATTTCTTCACGGACTTATCTTAATATTATTTTGGTCCCAGATCTAGACCGGACAAATCGAAAAACACAACATTTTATTCTCGAATGTAATCTAACACCAATGAGATCATCATAAAAATATCCAAGCGTGTATACATATATCAACAGCATTTTATATTTTAGCTCAAATTCTCGTTGAAAAGTAAAAAAGAAATATGTACCCACACAATACATTAAATTCTAGTACAATCAGTAATCTTAAATCTTTCTTTGGAGTTTTTAGCGATTACAATTATATTCTTTGGTTTAATGGCTTTGTTTTTATTAAACTTTTTTGTTCTCCATCATTCTATTAAAGATTCGTCTTTAACGCCCAACTGTTTTAAAGTTGCCAAGAGAATTAAGGGATTTAAAATAAAATACTGTATAACAGTAGCGTACGCAAGGGGAAGGATTATTGGAATAAATCCCACCGACAATTTGAAAAGAACTAAAACTATAATTACCGCATTTCAAAATTGCGCGACAGACTGCTTTTCCATACATATAAAATAAACTTCTATTATGTTTGTATACAGGGATGCGCAAAAGTATGGAAACAAACAAATATCTAGAACACTATTAAAAATATTTCAATGAAATTTGGTATTTGACCGTTATCGTATATTCCGGATTCGATAAAAATATTGAGGTTGCGATACGACTTCCGGTTCAACCGGAAACGGACTCAAACTTTGAAATTTTAAATGGAACACCCTGTATATTTTTATATTTTTGATTTCCTCTTTAAATTTACTTCAAAAAATGTTTGAGGTTGTATGGGACTTAAGTCGACCGTTTTCGTTAAAATCACATTTTTATGAAAATTTTGAGCTATACAGCATTGTTAAAAATTTTCAACATTTAAGAACTTTGAAATTGCAAGTAATTTTTTTTTAAGTTTATGTTGACAATAAGCTTACTAACACTTTGCACAACGTACATTTAAAAATATTATAGAGGGTGTTTTTTACGCTTGTTCAAACTTGTACAACTTTAAACATCGATAACTCATTTTTCTTAAATACAACACCCTGTATATTTTTACACATTCTTATAGAAAATTTAATTCTCCTTCGAAAACATAAAGGCTGTTTTTCACCTAAAATTGATATTTTCCGAGATATCGCGATTTTATTGTAAATTATTAGGGCAACGTAATATTTTCAAGTAGGCTATGAAGAAAGACAGTGTTAATTTAAACAATTGAAAGAAAAAAAACAAGAAAGTTATAAATTTATCTTTTCCGTAAAATTTTTTGACATTTTTGTTAACGAATTTTACCATTATTACTTTTGAATTAAGATTTTTTTAAATTATTTATGCATTTTTTTTTGGACCAGTGTGATGACAAATACTAAATCCTATAAACTATTTTTTGCGTGTTTGCAATACGACTTTTGGTTTAACCGACCCAACCCTAACCTTTTTTTAAATTTAAACATAAGGCAGGTCAGTTATTATTTTTTTTAATCAGCGTTTTTTTTTTCGCGTACCTAATACTTTATCTATTGGTTTTATTATGACTTTGTAAACGATCAAACTCAATTGTATGAACAATATTTTGGCCCTGATAAGGACCGATTAATTTTTGCCAAGTCGTGTGATACGAAGCGCTCAAGGTTTCTTCTCGGTCTTCTTGGGCAAGAGGACGCAGAACAGAAAATATTGCGAATTTATAAAAATTAACAAAATAGGGAATACAAAAATTTAATGGATACGATGCTCGAAATGACCACCATTTACTTCTTGGCAGTAGGCTAACCTATGCCGAAATTCCGTAAGAATGTTTAAAACCACATCTGGCGAGATTCTTCCAAGTTCTTTTGTTATTCGGTTTCTCAGTTCGCCTAAATCACCAAGTGGGTGTGCATAAACATTAGATTTTAAATGTCCCCAAAAAAAGAAAGCTAATGGAGTTAAATTCGTTAACAAAAATGTCAAAAATTTTTACGGAAAAGATAAATTTATAAGTTTCTTCTTTTTTTTTTCTTTCAATTGTTTAAATTAACACTGTCTTCCTTCATAGCCTACTTGAAAATATTACGTTGCCCTAATAATTAACAATAAAATCGCGATATCTCGGAAAATATCAATTTTAGGTGAAAAACAGCCTTTATGTTTTCGAAGGAGAATTAAATTTTCTATAAGAATGTGTAAAAATATACAGGGTGTTGTATTTAAGAAAAATAAGTTATCGATGTTTAAAGTTGTACAAGTTTGAACAAGCGTAAAAAACGCCCTCTATAATATTTTTTAAATGTACGTTGTGCAAAGTGTTAGTAAGCTTATTGTCAACATAAACTTAAAAAAAAAATTACTTGCAATTTCAAAGTTCTTAAATGTTGAACATTTTTAACAATGCTGTATAGCTCAAAATTTTCATAAAAATGTGATTTTAACGAAAACGGTCGACTTAAGCCCCATACAACCTCAAACATTTTTTGAAGTAAATTTAAAGAGGAATCCAAAAATATAAAAATATACAGAGTGTTCCATTTAAAATTTCAAAGTTTGAGTCCGTTTCCGGTTGAACCGGAAGTTGTATCGCAACCTTAATATTTTTATCGAATCCGGAATATACGATAACGGTCAAATACCAAATTTCATTGAAATATTTTTAATAGTGTTCTAGATATTTGTTTGTTTCCATACTTTTGCGCATCCCTGTATTTTGCTCATAAATGCTATTTTTGGGTACGTCTGACCTTAAAAATTAAAAAAAAAATAATGCCTGTGGCGCTGTTATCCGGAGAGCAGCCGCCCCCCTGGACCCCCCGCAACTCTTTCTTACAACTCGCTTTTTGTGTCTAGCACCCTAGGTCATTTTCTGATTGCACCATAACTATGCCCCGTTTGAAATTATTATTATCTTTGCAAATTAAAACTATATCCCCTCTGAAATATTTTTCTGCGTACGCCACTACTGTATAAAGCTTCGGTCTAACCAGAGAGAGTCGCGATAATATGTTGTCGCTAGAATCTGATCAAGGCTGTATTTATTGCATCAAAAACATCAAAACTAAATGTTTTGCAGAGTAATACGTGCCACTGGCTATTCTTCTGAAAAACTGGGGAAAAACTGAAAAGTTGAATAATAAAAGTAATTTTTGTGATCGCGTTGGCCATGAAATCGTCAAAGATAAATCGAAACTCTTCTATTTACCATTTCGCGCATCCTTTACAAGCAAAACGGTGCAAAGTTTTAAAATATATCTTTAACGGTTCCGGAGAAAAACGTCAAAAACGAAACCCCTGCAAAAGCGCTATGATTTGAGAAGTTGTGGTATATTTGTATAAATAAATCTATGCGACTTGCATAACCGGTTTTACAAGAGCCTCGTTTTTCGCGTTTTTCTCCGGAACCGTTTAAGATATTTCAAAAAATTTGCACCATTCTACTAGTAAAGGATGCGCGCATTGGTAAATAGAAGAATTTCGATTTTACCTTTGACGGTTTCATGGCCAACGCGACCACGAAAATTACTTTTATTATCCAACTTTTCAGTTTTTTCCCTATTTTGCTGAAGGAAATTGCCAGTGGCACGTATAACTCTACAAAACATTGATTTTGATTTTCTTGATGCAATAAACACAGCCTTGATCAGATTCTAGCGACAACATATCTTGACGCTCCCTTGCCTACTACACTGCCTACTTCCAGTGGGTCATTAGTGGTTTTTTATGCCTGTTGTAAGTAGAAAATAACCATCAATCACTTTAATACGTCGACCGCTGTAGACACATACTACTACAATTTTGTAGTTACACAAATATATTCCTGATTTATCCTTTAATAAAACTATATTTAAAAATTGAAATTGAAATTGTTCATGTAAAAAGCAGAAAGAAAATTATCATCTTCCCTTTGTATTGTATTAAACACGATAACCTAAAACCAAAAGAAATGGTAATTAATTTAAAATAAACACAATTTCACAAGCGCAGAAATTAAAACAGGTGATTAAAATTTTCCACATATTTTATAGTAGATATATTATACTGTACATTTAATTAAACCCTGGGTAGCATTATGAACAACATAATTCATTTTAAATTCGTTTAAACATTGGTTCATTTGCAAACATCACCACAGGAAAAATATGGTAAAGACATAATTCAAATTCTAAACTAAAACGACATGCCTACAAAAAAAAAACTATTATAATTGCTTAGTTTTACACGATATAGTTTAAATTTTGACTTAGTTGTCGGAAAATTTGTTAGATTTTGATGATTCTGGATTAATTCTTTGTAAACCATCAAACAAGACTTGCTTTTTAATTCTGCAAATTTTTGAAGGCTGATGATATTATTTAAATGTTTTAAACACTCACAGACGTCATTTACAAAAATTAGGTTAATTAGGACGCCTGAAGCGACACCTACAATTTTTTATAGTAAGAAATACACATACAAATATGCACATGTATGACGAAAGTCATTTAGTGGCGACACCCGTTCATTTTTTAATAGATAGAAAAACAGAATATACAACACATATCTTACTAGTTATTTTACTAGGAAGTATAAGACCCTCAGGGTAAAATGCGATACCGGAAAACTCCTAGTCGATACCGGATTCTCAGTTTTTAAAGTGTAATGTAATGTAAACATAAAATCTGCTAATTTATATAAAATACGATATTATAATGTTTAAATGGATTAACTGGGCACAACTATGAACAATAATCAAGTTTATGCTTAGAAATTAATAACGCACACGAAAATTAATATTGATATTAAAGAATTTTGTGAATACACACAAAGCTTTACCGAGGCGAAATTATCAAGAAGCGTTTTTTTTTGCAAATTCACACTTTATTACAACTTAAATTCGATCACGAAACATCTTTATGATTATTAAAAACTTGGAACTTATTAATTTGCTTTAAAAGTCAAACACGTTAAAAAAATTCGTCTAGCGCGCGTGTAGATACCACCAAAGCCGCAAGGAACAACAGTTCACTAACAGCACATATGATGTCTTGTCTGAATCATGCGCATTTCTATAATTTAACATCAGATTGCTTGGGCTTAGGCCATTTGTGCGATCCATATTACTCTGATGTTCGATGAACGTTCAAAATCAATCATTGTGCTTTGTGTTGAAACGATGAGCGACGTATTCATAGTACGACCTTTTTATTAATTACTGCCCTTTCAGATTAGGCAAGGATAAAGCTTTTGGGATAAACAGTCTGGCATATTCATATACGGATTTTCCGACTTACATAGAAGGAGAAATAAAAACGATAGGTTGTTAATAGGATAAACAAAAATTAAATTAATAAAAATCAAAGTACCTACTTATGAGAAAATGCTGTAATAAAAAAATATAATATACTAATATTAATTGATTCCAAGAGACAAAGATCTTTTTGTCCACTGACAATTCAACACATATGTCCATAAATATTGCTTAAGCGACTTAAGATGACTTTAATTAATACCCCAGGACAAGCTGTTCTTATGCATCTGAAATAATAACCATTTTTATTATGACCCTTTAATCTGTTTTTAAGTGGCTAAAATAATAAATTCTATAAAGCAAACATATTTTTTGATAATGTAGTGCAGTAGTCAATTCAATGCAAATGCCCTCAATTAATTTTTAAACCGCTGATATTGACTTCAAGTTCACAAAACATGTATCTTAAGTTATAAAATTGCGGTGATTTTTTTTGGGTAACAGTTAATACATACAAAATTTAAAGCCCTTAAAATTTTTTCACAACAGTGACTTTAAACTTGGTCTCGTAGAAAGATAATGAACACACGTTTACTAAGGCTTTCTATTAAAGTTCTCATTTGGCGAAAGCCCCATGAATACAAAACAATAGCTTGCGAGAGAGAGGGGAATATGCTCTTTGTTATTTCAACAATTGCGCCATTGTGGAATACTGAAAAAAGGTACCAATAAGTTGCTTATTCTCTCGAAATCGTGAAAAAAGGTAGGGATGCTTTATTACAAAATCTAGGACAGAGTGTTTGGAAATGTAGACTTAAAAAAATCATATTATTTGGACTTCCAGGAAAATCGGATATGAAAGGTAAAATCTTTTAAGGGAGATATTAAATATTGCATATTTTTTACGCATGCGACACTTGTTGGGATATGAATATTAATTAGAGTTTGACCTAAATTCTACATACATTCCAAAGAATTTTTAAAATCAATTATATCTATAACTGCGTTTGCTTGTATTGAATAGTGGAATCTAAACCATTGTTTGTGGAGCTGCAGGTCAAACAAATAATTGCATTCCTTTTTAATACAAGGGAAAATTATTTATTGATAAACGCGTATGACAATAGGTGAACTAACAAGCTATTGATATCAGCTGAAACTCAAAATGTTAGCTTTACATAAATATTCGCTCGCAAAATACAAAAATCATTGATAAACTATTAATATCGAAGCTTTATTATTCACGAAGTTAGAATTGGACCAAAATTCTACATAAATGTCTACGAATTTTTAAAATTAATTATATCTATAACTGCGTTTGTTTGTACTGAGTAGTGGAATTTAAACTATTGTTTGTGGAGCTGCATTATTGCAGGTCGCTCAAATAATTGCATTCCAGTTGAATAGAAGGGAAAATTATTTAATGATTAACACGTATGACTAAAGGCGAACAAACACCCTATTGATTGCAGCTGAAACTCGATTCAACAAACCAATATGTTAGTTGTACCAAAATTCGCTCGCAAAATATAAAAGTCATTGATAAACCATTAATAAAGAAGCTTTACTATTCAAAAAGCTAACGGAGTTCTTGCCAAATTTTGAAATTAATTTGCAACATTGGAGTATAAAAAATTATAGGCCTTCTTTTATTGGTCGAAATATCTTTTCAACAATTAAATGTTATGAGCAAGTTTTTGTTTTAAGTCGATATATCGTAATGGCAACGATTTTTCAGCTTAGATGGATACTCCCACTAGAACTAACAGCCAGTCCAAGTTGGTTATTAAAGATACCCCAAATTAAAAGTAAAAATAATAAGTAAAACTTTAAGACCGTTTCCATACCTTGCAGTGTAAAAATAATGAAACATTTGCGTGATTGTACGACATGAGACATGAGCTTTTAAACTTGCTTTCATTGTCATGTTAAACAAACCAATTCCTGGACTTTAATTACAAAGTGTGTTTCATTAGCGCTATTAAAAAGATTGTGGAACTATTTAATATAACAGGCGCGCGTAACCTAGTCCAGTTTTTATAAACTTCTCTTAAACATGCACCTAGGGAAGACATTTAAATTTAGTTGAAGCAATAGTAGGTAACTTTGCATAGCGTACATCGGTTAGGAAATTCAAACTTGTTAATTACTATGAAGCGCTAAAACGTCTCAACATGTTATGTAATATAACTTTCTGTGTCGGATTCCAAAACAAGAAAAATAAAATTTTATTGGTAAAAATGGAAAACTTGTGTTGTAGGACAGCAGTAAAAAAACGGATGGAAATGACAGGGGCAACTCCTAACGATAAAGATGAGTTATATTACACTGGACCAAAACCGTAGTGTTCCCAGGATTCTCATATACATTGAGTATCGGTGTTGATTTATCACAAGAGATTTAGAATCAACTTTTGCATTAAGAGATTTTTATCCGCACGCATCTACAGTGTAGTAATTTAAAACGTACTTTAAACAATTTTATTTCGAAAGCTCATTTCGTTGTTGTCTTAAGTCTTAAGGTATTAATTAACCAACTACAAGGGGAGACTTTTATGAACTCCAGTTATGTAGAAAACAAGGAACTGTAACGATTTTTCGATTATGTTAGCTGTGTTGTTTAGATTTATATCTACATAGTTTTGTTTTTACAACCCAAATAAGCCACACTTCACTGTAACATAGAACAATATAAATTTGGTTAAAAGAGGAAAATGATTTTAAAATTATCTATAAAAGAAAAACATATTCTAGCGAAGACTAAATGGTAATAACTGTTGCGAAATTTTCTAAATAGTGAATTTGCACTATTTTTAGCAACTTGCTTGAACTGCAAGTCTACGTTCATTCAACTCTTTTTCCGTATTTAGGGAAAAACGGGAAACCGAACAATTAAATAGACAAGTTGTTTAGGGGTCGCCCCTTTTTGTCATCGCGGGTGGTCAGTTAGTGATCCGATAATGCCCCGATATAAGCTTATCCATAATTTATACTGTACCAAAAGCTTAATTAAAACCAAGATACCACCCGGACAAAACGGTAGGTTTAAGTTATTTTAAATTAAAGTTAGTAGTAAGGCATTTCATGAGTATTTATCACAGTTAACAGTTCCTAAGGCTAAGATTCCTTAGTCGTAAAAATATTTTCCACCTAAATGTTGGTCTAAGCAGTTGCAATGGAGTGGATAAACAATTCAAAATTAATTTGACAGCAACAAAATTAAGTGAATAAATTAATAAAATCGGTTTAAAATAAACTGGTGTGGCCACCAAATAAAATGACTTTCGCCATAAATATATTGTGTTTATCAACGTATGTGTTTGTGCATTTGTGAGTACTTATAAAAAGTTTAAAATGCCGCTTTAAGCGTTCTAATTAACCTTATTTTTATAAATGACGTCTGTCAACATGACGTAAGCGAGGTCTGTCAAAATGACGTTTTATGCGCGTGTTTATGTCATACGAACCACCACAGCGTTCTTAAAAAATATTTTTACTTTTTTTTATTTATTCATAACTTTTTTCTCGGTAATTCAAGTGAATTGAGACAAACGGCATTTTACTACGAAAAATAAACTCTAGAACATACTAAAATTGGAAAAAAATTGTTTGAGCCGTTTTCGAGAAAAATTTTCAAAATTTTTAATTTTTTGAATAACTTCGCAATTTTAAATTTTACCGAAAAATGTTATGAAGAATTTTTATAGACCCTAACATAGACTAGAATTCTACATAAACAGAATTTTTTTTCTTTGACCGTTTTCATGTAATTTTGGATTGTCGTTTCAACTTAAACACCCTGTATATTAATTATCCGACATTGTCCACCAGGTGGTGTTCTCAACAACTGGGAATTAAGAGGACCTTTCTACAGAATATTCTGAAAAAACATCTGGGGCTTCTCCCCTATAAGATTCAAATAAATCAAACTTAAACCTCAGGACCAAATTATTTATGAAAAAATATCTGGTATTTCTCATTTGGTATAAAAATGATGTAAATTTAAAGTTATATCGCTCTTATTTGGCCACCCGATATATACAAGAGTTTTGTACATTTTTACTGATAAATAACTACTTCTATATTTAAAGTCAATTTACTCTATGAGTAACGGCGCAACAAGGATCCTTGACATTCCGCCGACATTCCTTAAATTTATCACGGAGCCGTGATTTCACATGTAGCAAAAAGACAACAACTTAGGTCTTTCCCAATGGAAGGAACACAATAAATTATAAGCCACAGACTCTCAGTGCACCAATGCCGGTTACATAGGCCATATTTTATATTTCTGTTGTTCAACAAAAAATATATGGGTCACTTATTGATGTATCTAAGAACTTTTTGGTAATTATAAAATACGTCCCTCGCGTTCAAGCTAATTAAGTAAATTTGAACCGTGACCTTTTTGATTTTAGTTTGTGATTCACTTGCAAAACTTTCGATCCCTATTTGTTTCCAAGACAAACTCTTAAGAAACATTTAAACAAGAAGCTATAACAAGTTTAGCAATTACTTCTGCATACATTAATTACAAATTAATTTATTTTACTGGATACTAGATACTTACATGTTGCTATTCGTAATCTGTTTACTTCATAGCATCAAGAAACCAAAGGTATACCTATACAAGTTTTTTCAGTGAATTTTGATAACACTTTAAGCTGGTGCTTCATTAAAATTAAAAAACGCCCTAAAACAAGTTTACCTTTAAAATGTTTTAATTGATAACAAAAACGTTATGTTGAAAAAGTGTTCAAGATTCATTTTAAATTAAAACTCGCAGTTGTGACGTAAAATAAAATTAATCAAATTAAGTAAAAAAAATAATCGTCTGGAAGTATTATTTTAAGAAGGTTTAGCATTTATTTGTAATCTCTAAATACAGAAATAAAAATATGTATCGCAGCGAAGTTAAAAACTGTAATTTTGCTAAAGATCATCGACAGAATCGCGAATACTAAAACTAAAAACAAATGAAGGTGAAACCGCCTGTGCAACTTTAGTTGAAAATGACCCAAGCACCTTACCGGATAGTTGACACATAAAACGTTATTTGACATTTAAAACAAATTATGGAGATATTTCTAAAGCCGACTAATTAATTTCTATTAAATATTTTGTTTGTGCCATTAATTATCATGAAAACCGCAATAACTCGAGATATATTAATTTTAGACATAATAAACCTTTAACAAATTTTAAAGGTAATTAAATTATCGATAAGAATATGTAAAAATATATAGGGTGATCTATTTAAAAAAATTGCCTTATCCGTGTTTGAAGTTTAACCAATTGGACCCAGCTTAAAAAACACCCAGTGTATTATTTTAAAATTTTAACTAGTCAGCAATCACTATGATACCATTGCCGAACAAAGTTTCAAACGAATTTGTTCTGAAATTGCTAGGTTGTGAAATCTCAATATTTTCTTAGAGTCCTGTTTCTGTGAAAATTTTCATAAAAACTTAAATAACTCAAAAACGATTGATTTTAGATAGATAAAACCCTATACATTTTGAAAGACAATTTAATTCTGCATCTAAAAAGTGCAAAATATACAGGGTGTTCTATTTAAGAAAACAAAGTGTCGTATCGGTACGCAAAATAAAACACTGTGTATAGTTGAAAATAATTTTAGGTTATGTAGTAAATTACCACAAACAACTTTTATTCAACTTCTTTTTGTAAAGTTGCCATAAGACGAGATATTGATCCTTACGTTACTTTCTGTACACTGTATTTAGAATGGGAAAAAATTAAGGAATTTAAACAGGTCATAAGCCCACTATAGCTTCTATTTAAGAAAAGACAATTTGGTGCCATAAGTTTTTAACGGCGAGCGTAATTTTTTTTTTTGCCATTGAAGTCTACATAAGAAATCTAACAATAATTTGCTTAACATTTTTTGATATTTACAAAAATAACGGAGATATGACACATTATAAATATGACCAAAAAAAAAACAGGTTTTCGCTAATAACCTAAAAACCGGAAATGATCAAATATTTTTGTAAACAATTTTTCCTAAAAAACTGCACACTTTTGGTAATTTAAATGTTTCCCTATCTTGACTATTAATGGAGATACCCATGTAATTCCATCGAATTTGGACCACCCTGTACTACTTTAAACAAGGGTTGAGTAGATTTAAATCGATTGATTTAAATCAAGTGATTTTTTTAAAAAAAGTCATCGATTTAAATCGTGATTTTTAAAAAAAATTATCAATTTAAATCACAGATTATATGAGTACAATATAATATTTATAATAAAACAAAATGTTATTACTATTAGGTAGTAATTAAATTAAATACACGAAATGGTGATTAAACCAAATCAATTTGCTCTTGTAAAGTAATATTCATTGTGGAAATGGACGTTAGCGAAGTGAACAGTCAGTGTTTTCAATTTGCACGGCACTCTAATTGCTTCAATAACGATTTGAAGAAAAATGTCGAATATCTCGAAAAGTATGAGTTTTGGGTATAGGACATACTTAACAAAATATGAAGCTCTCTTAAAGACGAATTCGATCACATAAAAAAATACAGGGGTTTGCATTTGAAAAAATCAAGTTACGAGCTTTTGAAAATCATGGAAGTTGCCACCTATTTGTAAACACCCCTGTATGTGTGATTCAAATTTTTTCATATCGAAAGAACAGAGAATTTTTTTCTGCATGTCCATACCAAAATACAACTCTGTACTTCAAAATAACTTCAGGAGAATTTTTTAAATAAAAACTTCAAACCTTAAAAAATTAAGATAATTAATTTTTTTTTACAATGCTGTATAAAAACCTGTAGTATTTTATATTGATGCAAAGCTAAAATTACGGCGGTCAAAAATATTAAATAAAAAATTGGGTGTTGTATTTGAAATATAAAAGTTGCTATTAGTTCCAGAGAGGTGACTCACCCTGTATATTTGAAAATATTTTTATGGTGTTCGGAAGAAAAAACTGTATAAAATAGCGTTTGAATCAACTTTATATCTCAAGCCGTTTAGCCAAAATCGACCGATCCCGCACTGATGACTCACCCTGTATATAATTAATTAAACATCACTATTTAGCACTGATTTCTTCAAAATTCTTAATCATTATATTTAATTTTTCATTTTGACAAAAATTCACCACTGAATGAAATATATTGATTATTAAATATATTAGCACAAAACAGAAATAGCATGTGAATATGTCACTAAATTCGATAATATGGTACATTTGATTTAAATCAAAAAAATGTGATTTAAATCAATAAATCGATTTTTTTGATTTTTTTTTTTAAAATCGTGATTTTTATCCACCCTGCTTTAAACACATTCAAAATAAAATCCTACACAACATTAATCGTATTTTTATCCATCAAAAATTCCATTTGACTAGTATTTAATTTAAACATTCGAATGTCGTTTTAATTGAATTTGTTAGCGAGCACAATAAGTTTTCAAATTAAATTTTAATTACCGATATCGACTAGTTTTATATTACGATACACTTTAAACACATTAACCGGACTGTTGATTTGTTAATATCAATTTGCCTCATCCGTATTCAGCGAATGGTCTTTATATCTCGCACTACAACGTGAAAAACCCAATTACATTTACAGATTATCCCGGTGAAACATTTTACACTGTCGTGATGGTTTGAAAATGCTGGGAGCATATACGTGAAGAGAAACTTTCAGTTCGTAGATTTTTATCCAGGTAGCTTTTCAATTTGCACTCCTAGCGACTCCTCTGCCTTGCTACCTACATGTTTGTCACGCAGTCAGCTTTCGCATTAGTAAACGAATTCAAGTCGAATATCAAGCAGCTTTCCTTTTTTTTCTTCGTTCAGTGATGATATTAAATGACAGCAGAACGTGATTTGTAACTTCCATCACGTAAACACAATTGCTTTGAAGACCAATAAAAACTTCTTATCGGACGAACTTTTAACGGTCATAGCACAAAGAAGTGGCTAAAGAGCACTCCAGCTGGCTTCAATTTCCCAGCACGCAGTTTTTCCACTATAAGACAGTTTAACGTGGAAACAGAATCAATATTAGGACAAGTTTCAACAGTAAATCAATGTTGATAGAAGTGTTAACTTGGATTATTTTTCATACAGATGCAACGACAAACTTTTGGCGAGTTTAGTAACAGTACAATTTAATACCCCATTAAAAAGTGTACTTTTAGTAACATTTTAATAGATAAGTGATGTGATTCAGTAAAAAAAAATGAGTTTTATCATCAAGGTTTTGGTCAAGTTCGCAGTGGGACCAGGGAGTAAAAACGAAAAAAATTCCGTTCGTTTCTGTTCGGAACGAAAACGAAATATATCGTTTTCGTTCTTTTCGTTCTAACCGAAAAAATTCTTTTTTCGTTTTCGTAAACCGATATAATAACGGTTAAAACCGGTTTTACAATTATTTTTTTTCGTCAAAAAATCAATTTTTTTTTCTAGTCACCACAACCCTCTATAAATACGATAACAATATTTGCGTCTCAACTAAAATATAAACGATGACGATGGGGTTTGATGCTCACGGACAGCATATTTTAGACTGGCGAACCATCGCCATATTAAATTTACCAAATCGTTAAACATTTAACCATTTTATTAAGTTTAACACCCGTAAGGTGCAAAAACACAACGTGATTAAGTTAAATTAGACACACGATCTTTATCTAAAAAATATGAAAATATAGCAAGTGCTGTTTTAAATTTGTTTTAGTACTAAAAACCTATGCATTTGAATTAAATAAGATCCTGCTGTAATTATTTAAAAAGACAAAAGAATGAATTCAAGTGGATAATTTACTAAATGTTATAAATAAAAAAGATATTTAAAAAAAAACTTATATTAACTTGAAATATACTTTAACTTTATAGTTTGTACATACCATACAATATACATTTTTACATTCCGTTAAATCTTACTAGCAACACATCTTCCAATAAATCTTCTTTTACATTAGTCCTTTTCGAAGTAAGAATAAATTTTACTATTATTATGTCTAAACGCAAATAAAACATACACATTGATAATATATATCCAATCAAGTGTATATTCTATATTGATGATCTAAAAAACAAATTAGAAATAGAGAATATCTGTACCGTTAATTGTGTTACACGAAATTGCAAGTATAAACAATAAAGTTGTTAATACATATTCACGTAAATATATGGAGAAAAGTGAAGCCCACTTATTTCAAGTGAGATTTTTTACTGCCTCGTGGAGTCTCCCCAGCACAGAAGGTAAATTCGCGTTTGTGTTTAACAAATAAAATTGAAATAGCGACAAAACCGGTTAAAACCGGTTAAAACCGGTTTTGGAAAATATTTATTTCGTTTTCGTTCTTGAACGAAAAATAATAATTTCGTTTCCGGTTTCGTTTTCGTTCTTAAAAAAATTTCGGTTAATTTCGTTTAACGTTTTCGTTTTCGTTCCGTTCTCAGTCCCTGAGTGGGACAGAATAAAGCTAAAAATCTTTTTAATTTTTATATTACTGATGGCGTTTATGCTTATAAATTTTACTCTGAGTGAAGTTATAATATAAAGCTTAAGCTTTAACGATGTAGGGTAAGGTGGGGCACGTTGAAACACAAAATTTGTTTTTTAGTTCTTATGAAAACAAAACTATATACAGGGTGGTCCACATAAAAGGGTCACTATTGGGATCTCGTAAACGGTAAGAGCTACAAAGAAGTCTAAATTAGACAAATCGTTACCCTTTCTGGGACCTATTTAGTGATGCTTAAATGTTTTGAAAAATTTCCATGTTACGCTAGATAACCAAGAAAAATCAAAATAGGCATTTGTTTTAAATCGTTAATAACTCGGTTATACTTGATGGTACAAAAATTTTTTTTGGGAAAAAAGTTTTAGATTTGTTTACACACTATAAAATGAAAACATTCATTTGTTTCAATATTGTTTAAATTCGAAGATAAATTACAAACTTGGATTTTTTTAATTAGAAACATTAGTTGGCTATAACCTCATAAAAAAAGGCATTTTTCCCTGTTTTCAATGATATAAGGTTTAATATATTTATTTTGATATTTAAGCTCAAAATAAATAAAATTCATTAAAAAGTCCCTATGAAGCTAAAGAGTGCCATGAAACAAAAGACAATTTAGTTTTGTCGTTGAACGCAAATTTTAACTAATGTGAAAGTAAAACATTAAATCAAAAATAAATCAAAATTTATTAACTTTTTAAAAACAGCTTTTCGTTTAATGCTCAAAAAACAGCTTTTCTTATTTACTAGACTATCTTAGTCAAATTACTTATACAATACCAAACCCAACTTTTAAGTACACATTACAAAATTATATTTACAACCAATTTACTTTAGGTATTTGTTTAACGAATAACAAAAACAACAGAAATTAGTAATTTTTTAAATCGAATACTTAACTAAAACCAAATATTTAAAGATTATATTCAGTTTAATAATAATATAATTCAAAGAATTTCTAGCTGGTTGCAAGTTATACAATTAATCACGATCATAATGTCAGAGAAACAGTTTTAACCAAACAACAAAAAAACAAAAAAATTGTTTTGTTTTTATTTTGCTTTTTTTTGTACAAGATCATTTGATTCAAAAATTGCACAAAATGAGTTTTTCTCAAATTTTTGTGGTAAAATATGATTTTATATATTAAGTGTCATATATTATTGAAATAAGAAGACAAAATGCTATCCGACTATGAGATTAAAATTTTTTCGCCGTATTTAAAAACACGAAGTTGATGATTGTTCTGAAGAGGCGAAACGTTGTTGAAAATTCTATGTTATCTCAAAATATAAGGCGTAAGAAGTTACCACAGAGAAGTGCTTCTAGATTGCCGATATCTTAAAAAATGTAGGAAATGGGACAAAAAAACGAAAATCATTTTTTTCAGTATTTGTTGAATAACTTTTGAACTAAGACAGCTATGAAAATTTTCTTTGCAGATATTTGATGAGCATTTAAGTTCGCAACTTTGCCCTAATTTAACCGACCTCGTAGCTCTTAAGATAAGCGAGATCCCCATGCATTTACTCGAATTTGGGACACCCTGTATATATTGTTAATAATCGACTGCTTTGCAAAAATCACACCGTCGTTGTACACTTAACTTTAAGTAGTAATCTTACTTTTAGACCTTTATCTCTTATCCTTTAAAAATTGCCTTAATAGGAGACATTTTTAATGCCAATAAAGACATCAACCGAAGAAAATCTAACAAAGAAAACATGTTTAGAACGTGAAGAATAGATATTATGTAAAATGATAAAGCGTAAACAACTTTAACTTTAAGGTCTGGCTCATTAATAATTAGGAACAAAAACAGAATTAATTTTTTTTATAGCGACCCTTGTATCAATTTACCTAACGCCTATATGATTATAAAAATTTGATTAAACAACGAACCAGCCCTAGAAGATGACGAAATATTTAAAGAATTTTTCATGGCGTTCTTTTGTCAACCAACAATCTAATTTAAAAAATCCACTGCCAACTTAGACTGTAACAAATATCCTCGATCACTCTACAACCGACATTTTCCACAATACTTTTAAGAACGACGGATCTAGAGGAAGGATGTAATGATCAAGATCTAATGTGCAAGAATGCAAGTACCGTATCGGGTTACGTCACTTCCAATTTATTTTTACACAATTACATCCTTAGATTTGCTTCACGTTATTGCCATATATTTACTTTTATATATGGTTATTTCCTGTTGCAATTGCCAATCATACTAAATCATCGTTCTTTTTATTATAAAATGCTACGAGCATATAAATTTTGTATGCAAATAAAGCTGCGAATAGCAATTTTACAGCCTGAGGTAAAATTTTTACTTTGAGCTCCGAGTAATTTTATATACCAATAAAATAACAAACTAGAAATTAATTGATCCAACGTTAATAAACAGGGTATTTTAACGTTGTTAAAAAATTACAGCCAATTATTCTTTCTTACATAGGTAATTCACTGTCAAAAATATTTTTGTAAAAATATTGGTAGGGACAAATCACAGAGAACATTTTAATATCAACAATTAATTGACTTTTATACTGCACTATTACTGCTGTTTTTTATGTTTTAAATAATCATTACTAAAGCACATAAAACTTTTAAGAGAAAAATAAGTATAACAAAAACTAAAAATCAAGAAAATAACCAATGATCCAAAATAGCAATAAAAATAGTGTAAACACCTAAAAATACCCCGTCAATCTCTTATTTTTTGTGAAAATAGAAGCTTGTATTGTTAGATAATCCATATACAGGGTGATTGATTGAGACCGCTACGTAAAAAGATATGAAGAATGTAAAAGGGTATTAATCTGAAATTTTGGTTGTATTTATACATATAAAAACATCAAATATTATTTAATAATTACGTTCATTAAAAATTTAAAAAAAATTAAAAATCGAAAAATTTATCATCGACCCCCCAATAGGCCCCTGAAATACTATCGACCCTTTTTAAACTTTCATAGACCCCCAAGGGGTCCACCTGGACCACGTTGGGAATCCCTGAATCTAGCTCAACACCCTATTGTAAAAATTTGCCCATCTTCTTATATTTTAAACATTTGTTAAACATTTGTGTTGTTACAAATTACTTTCGATTTTAACTAATCGCAAAACAATAATTTTCTGTAACATTAGATGTAGAATATTTTTACACAGCTGTAACAGAACCTCCAAATCAGTGATTTATAAAATAACTCTGACTTACACAGTCATAATTATTACCACTTGTGATATACAGGGTGCACCACGACCCTGAGATTCTTCGATAGCTCCTTTATTAATGAAAATATCAAAAAATGTTTAATACAAATATTGTGCGAACCTATTTTCTACATAAACTAAAATTATTTTCAAATATACAGGGTGTTTCGTTTGACCGGCACATATAAAAATTTAATTTTTTTAAATAGAATACCCTGTATATTTTTACATTTTTGGATTCCTCTTAAAATTTACTTTAAAAAATGTTTAAGGTTATATGGGTCTTAAGTCAACCGTTTTCGTAAAATTTACATTTTTGTGAAAATTTTGACCAATAGAGCACTTTCAAATTTTTTTACAATAAAGTTATTTAAAAAAGCGGCAACATTTCGTTTAAAATTGAGATTGACAATAGATTAATTAACACTTTGCGCTAGCTACATTTTAAAAATATTATACAGGGTGTTTTTTACGCTTGGTCAAACTTGTGAAACTTTAAACATCGATAAGTCATTTTTCTTAAATGCAACACCCTGTATATTTTTACATTTTCTTGTAGAGAATTTAATTGTCTTTCGAAATTATTAAGCATGTCCTATACCTAAAGTTAATATTTTTCGAGCTATCTCGATTTTTATTAGTATTACTAAGGCAATTAAAATATTTTAAAGTCGGCCATGGACGTAAGTCGTAATTTTTCAAAGAATTTTTAAACAAAGGAATAAAAAGAGCTCCAACTTTAATTTTAGTCCGATAATGTACCCCTTTTCCCCGAAATTTATCGTATAAATTGTTTAAAATTATATCCTTGTTCATGTTCTACGCACAGCCGTAGATGTTGTTTCAAAGACTCTAACACTCTTGATAACATTTCGGGGGTTATACCATTAAAAGCAACACAGCAAGTACTGCAGTTGCCGAACACAAAATATCCTAATAGATGGATAGGGCGATGTATACCAATCTTCTAGCCACCTAGGTCACCTGATCTTACCCCTATAGATTTATTTTTGTGGGGACCCATAAAACAAGTGTATCAAGACCCCCCAACAACTGCTGAAGATGTGCAGAACAGGATTCGTGTTGCTTTTGATGGTATAACCCCCGAAATGTTATAAAGGGAGCTAGAGTCTTTCATACAAGGTCTACGGCTGTGCGTAGAACAAGGACATAATCTTGAACAATTTATACGATAAATTTCGGTAAAATGGGGTACATTTTTAGCCCAAAATCAAAGTTGCAGCTCTTTTTATTCTTTTGCTTAAAAATTCCTTAAAAAATTACGACTTACGTCCATGGCCCACTTTAAAATATTTTAATTGCCTTCGTAATACTAATAAAAATCGAGATAGCTCGAAAAATATTAACTTTAGGTATAGGACATGCTTAATAATTTCGAAAGACAATTAAATTCTCTACAAGAAAATGTAAAAATAAACAGGGTGTTGCATTTAAGAAAAATGACTTATCGATGTTTAAAGTTTCACAAGTTTGACTAAGCGTAAAAAACACCCTGTATAATATTTTTTAAATGTAGCTAGCGCAAAGTGTTAATTAATCTATTGTCAATCTCAATTTTAAACTAAATTTTACCGCTTTTTTAAATAACTTTAATGTAAAAAAAAATTGAAAGTGCTGTATCGCTCAAAATTTTCACAAAAATGTAAATTTTACGAAAACGGTTTACTTAAGACCCATATAACCTTAAATAATTTTAGTTTATGTAGAAAATAGGTTCGCACAATATTTGTATTAAACATTTTTTGATATTTTCATTAATAAAGGAGCTATCGAAGAATCTCAGGGTCGTGGTGCACCCTGTATAGCAGCAATTAAAAGGCACAGAAAAACTAAAAAATCTTGCAAAGCATCCGAAAAACTTGTCTACGACAAGCATGCCATAACAATTACAAAATGTAAAAAATGTACCTAAATAAATAAATATTGCTTTTCCTCATATAAACATTATTTTTGATTTATTTAATCATCTCTGTAATTATATATGAATGTTTTTATTCGATAATTACTCATGAACCTTATTTTTCTACAGGTGCGTACCCGGGTACCCGGTTATTGAGAATGGCCACGTTAACTTTGTTGTAAAAAATTTGTTGGTTCTAGGAAGGCTAAAAAATACATAGAAGCATATTTTGCTTCAAAAAAGGTAAAATCGCAACGATCTCGAAGATTTTAAAAAAATCACTAAAACATTAAAGAATTTCATCAAAAGTGCTTTGGTGGGTACCCAGGTAAGGGTTAAAATTGGATATACCTGATAAAGTTACAATGCTTCAATGTAATATATTTGGTGGAGGCGTCGGGTCCTATATTTATATTGTTTTTGCACCTTTGTCACCGTTGTAAGGTATTTTTGCTGAAATATGCTTTCTGCAAGTTACGTTACAACTTAAAAGTATTGTGTTAACATGGTCCATAATTTTGCTATTTTAAGTCACTCACCAAACCATCCAGAACTAAATTTAACAGCTGGTAACTCAGCAGTAGTATGTTCTTACCTACAACAAAGAGAGCTATTATCATTTTATTAATTGTTACTGGGTACAATAAGGACAAATACATACAGACATAAATGTTAAAATCAATTTTACTTAAATAATACAAAAATTTAGGGTTTAAAAGTTGTATATGCACATTATTTCATACAACAAGCGCCTAAAACATCTAAAATACCGTAATAAATGTTTTTAAGCTATACTTTTTTTAATAAATAAATTTTAATGAGCAACCTGGTATGAAATGGTAAAATGAACAAACTGTATTGTTATATGGCCTAATTTTAGCAACGAATACACAAACAAGCAAATAAACAAAGCCACAATCCAATTAACTCAGTGTTATTGTTAACGATCTACGAAACTTATCAAAATTCTTAATGTCTATTACATTATTAAACGTGTTTAATTTAAAGCGAGTTGAGAAAAACCGGTCCTTAAGATTGCGACGCAGAAAATGATTAAACGCACCTATTAAACTTGAAGAATAAGGGTAATTTTTTAGCTTAGACGGTAAAAGTAGGCGAGAAAAGATGAGACATAAAGTATCGGAATTCAAAATTATGATTTGGTCTTTTTGACATTCCACACAAAAACGTTCAGCAAAAAATTTTATAAACCACACAGCAAAACAAAATTTTGTTTCTAAATGGCAAGGCTTTTTTAATGGTTTCTTAAAGCAATGTTTTGTTCGTAGTACCCTGAAGATGTTTCTGAAAGCTGTGATAAAACGTCAGTTGAATAATTACTCGGATTTAAGGGGAAAAAACATTACACAGGTAGTTTTTTTTTACTTAATACCTGAAGATATACCTAGCTTGTAAAAAGATAAAATTGGTTAAAGAAACAGCAGAAAATTCAGAAAATCAAAATTGCTCGAACGTAATTAACCATAGGCGACTTAAAAACTAAAATTATACCAAATATAAATAAAGCCTTATAACAGTTGCGCTGTAACGATATTTTTTTAAATACTTTGTAATAATCTCTCAGCTTTATTTTACGAACCAGACAAAATAAATAATCAATAAAAGTTTAGAGATATGACACCATGGATGTAGGTCTCGTTTAAATTCACATCGCGTCCTATACGGTTTTCCCTTTAGACTTTCCAATTGGCGTTGAAGTTTATTTAGTCAGTTGATATTACCATAAGAGGTGCCTAAGGTACCTAAAATGTACGTAAAATCGCGTTGGATTGTAATTAATTAAATTCAGTTTTCAAAAAAAAATTATAAAAATCTAATTTAATTAAAAATACTTTTAAGTAGGTAAATAAAAACTTATATTATTCAATACTACTCAATGACAAACGAATACATAAAACATGTTTCAGCTGTGCAGGTTAAATTGAAAACATATTAAAGAACAACATCTCTACCAAACACGTTTCATAAAATTTAAATATGAAGCGTTAATACATAAGCCGTTTTGAGTCGCTAAAGACCTTTAAAGATAAAATTGTACTTAAGATTTTATATTTTAAGCACCACTTTATATAGGAGCTAAAACCTACATTTTCGTTGATGTTTATAGAAGGTGTTTAAAACATACGAATATCTATTTTCAGCTCTAAGAAAATATAACAATTATTATAAAATGTGAAAACGGAATTTAGGCACGCTTATCTTTTAAAGAATATATAAATGGAAATCTGCCGGGAAACGGCTCTAGCTCAAGAAACGAAATCGATGGAGAAAGCGGACTTTAGAAAGACACCAAAATATTTTCAAGAGAAATAATTTTAGTTGGTGCGACAAAAAACGCTAATAAAAAATTAAGCTTTTCGTTACATTCTGTGAGGCTTTCAACAAATAATTTTGTTAGATATGGTCCTGAAAAAAGTTTACCTTTGTATTTGTTGGAGTATGTATTTTGTGTTCCAACGGTAGGAAAGAATCGTAAACAACTTTTTATTGAAAAAAAAGTTGTTTTGCATTACAGTTACAAAGGTATATCTAATAAAATCTCCTGCCAGAAAGCTTTTGTAAAAAAGTTGTTAAATGATTAATAAAAAGTGGGTGGATAATAAGACTAACAGCATTAAAAAACAACCGAACAAAAATGGAACAACATAAAAGTCTTTTAGCTTAAATAAATATTTCAGTTATAAAGTTGCATGGCTAAAGCAATTTTTCTTTCATCCCTAATGGACAAATGTTTATTATTAGAGCAAAGCAACCGGTATACTTTGTAAAATTGAAGGGATTGGAACGGACATTTCTTGGAAATCAACGTAGCAGTATATTGGCATTGGTTATGTTGTAGTTTCTGGTTTTCAGCTCATGGGTTAGTAATATTGTTCATTCCGCTGTTCCTTCCGTCTACAAAGAATTTCAGCGCACAGTCCCTCTAAAGCAGTGTTTCCCAAAGTGTGGTACTCGTACCACTGGGGGAAGAGTTTGGTGGAGGTACGCGATTATAATGAATTTTATTTAAAATATAACTTTTATTTATTTTATTTGTATTTTATTATGAATAAATTTTATTTTTCGTTTATTATTTTAATTTTTTTTTAACGAGGTGTACTCAGTGTTACGAAAATTATAGAAGGCGTACACAGACGCCAAAAGTTTGGGAAACACTGCTCTAAAGGAAGAGTTCAGTGTTGTAATGTTATATGTGTACAACTGTGTACTACATTTCTTATTTAAATCCATTTTGGAGTAGTTATTATACGGATCAAAACCATGGCGAATAACAGAAGAACAATCCTTATAATACCGCATCTTTTTTGTGACACGTAATACCACTGGAGTCGTATTGACCCCAAAGCTCTTTCCTATATAAAACTATGATTAACAAGTAGATTTTTTTTCCAAGGTTGTTATACATAGTTTAAACAACTTATGGTAACATCAAATACTCAAAAATAGTTACTAGTAATTTATTTTAATTAACAATAACAATAAAAAAATCTAATTATTCTACGTTTATGTTACCTTTGCAGGCCGAACAAGTAATTGTCTGGTGATTATTACAAAAAATGCGAGTGCAATGGTTGCAATTTCTTGGACATTCCCAACATCTACCACGTTTAAGTTTTTGCGACTGTTGTAACTGCCTCTGGGAAGTTGATGGTTTTTGTAACTCTGTTTCAGTAGCCGCTGGTTGTTTTCCTAGTTGCATGAGAAACTGTCGTCGTTTGTAGGCCTTTTTTGCTTGCCAATTTTTATTTAGGTTACACCATGTAATGTAGGCGTTGAGGACACTAATATCTATGATATTATAAAAAAAACTGCAACAGGCCATATTCGTGTCTGTCTCTTCACAGTACCTATATGTTTCAACAAGCTGGTCCATGGTATCAACGCCTGATTTTATTTTATTATAGTCAATTATTATTTACGGTTTCTTCTTGTCACCTTTAGAAACCTCTCCAATCTTATGTATTGTGGATAGTAACGTAACAATTTTTCACTTTTTTGGACAATAAGACACTAATATAGCGTCTTAATATCCAAATTTAGTCGAATACAGGTCTCTCTTATGCGAATCAAATAGTTCTTTAGGGAGCTCTAGTCTGTTCTTCCGTACTGTACCAAGCAATGTTGGATTCTTTTCTTTCAAATCTCTTGCAAGTTTGAGACTCGTAAAAAAATTATCGGTGGTCACATTCCTCCCTGATTTCTCTACCCCTCTATCATTTCTAAAACGACTCGTTTGCCTTGATTGCGTCCACGCTGGCCACCTGTTTTACCACTGTATATCTGGCAATTGTAAACCTATGCGGTTTAACTATCGCAGGATGCCCAAATCTTTATGCCATACTTTCCAGGCTTTGACGGTATATAGGTACTGTTTGAAGGAGCAGCTACCTCAGAAAGTTAACAGTTGTTTGTCAACCGTTATGTTCTCATAGGGATTGTACGCATCTTATAGAGTAGATAGCTATAATCCAAAAAGTGTTCGAATTGGTGCCAGTTTATTTGGGTCTCGATTTTTTCTTCCTGCTTCAGTATTATTAAAACGCATACATCAAGAAATTGCAGTGAATCTGTTTCTACTCATAGTTTTTTGGAATATAGGACGTCCATCTTCAACATTCCTCAAATTTGTAATACCTTCGTTATGAGATTTATAAATTAATATCAGCAGACCAATGAAGCGTAGAAACTCCTTGGCATTCATTCACAAGCACGCAATGAGATAAAATTATAACTCATAGACAAAGCTAAACAACGTTCTAAAATCAATGCACCTACATAGTATTAGGGGTCTCCAGTGACCCCAGTGGTGTTATGTGTAACTTAATTAAAATTTTGAAAAACGATACATGCTGCAAAAACCGTACTGTACTTCAATATTCTATATACTGTGTTTTAAAGTCATTTTTTTTGGAATTTTAGGAAGCAGCATTTCAAAAATATACAGCTTCAAAGAGTGTTTGGAGTCCCCCATGGTAGTATGTGTTAAGAAAGAGATTGATGCTATTAAGATAGACATATTCAAAAGATCATAAAGGATACCCTACTTGTGTGGAATGTGGAATTGATAATAAAGTGGAAGAATGTATAGGGATGAAAGAAATACTAAATTAAGAGACAGAAGCAAAACAACTTATACAGTTCGGCCATGTGCAACAAATGGAAAATATAAATATCTAGGAAGATAATAGAATGGGCGCCAAAATACAAAAGAAAAAAAAAAAGTTTAATGAAGTAGTTACAAAAGCAACTAGCGCTAAGGATCTGAGATATGAAGAATGAAACAATAGACAGGAACTGAGGAAAGACACTGAACAACGTTGCAAAACGTTCTGATACCGATGGGGAAAAAATACAAAATTACTTTGCCTGAAATGCTTAAATTTTCAGGTTTGATATCCTATTTCTTCTACCCTTACTAAATAAATCTTTTCAAACCATTAAACGTAAAGCCAGCAAATGTATTTTGATAAAAGTAATTAATTAACTGCTTTACCATTCAAACTATTAAAAAAAACTATTTAAATTCTCTAAAAGTAATACACACCCCATCCCAAAAGTATCTACATGCAATGGTAAAATAGGATGAGTTTAAAATAAATTTCCAATTGTCACGCATGCAATTATAAATTTAAATTGTTTTAGTCTTCCGTTATTACATAGAATTGCGTTAGCGGAAATAAGCTTTTAAAATTTCTTTGAAACAATATTTTGTTTTATAAATAATTATTACTGATTTAATAAATGTTTAAAGTATGGAGAGATAAGTTAGGAAATGGAAAGCGTTTATTAAACATTAATATCTGTATTAGTAGACTACGAGTGTATAAAATGTATTTTTTATTGGTGACCTAGATAAAGTCAAACGCAAGGGAAACTTGTTTATTTTAACAGCGCGTGCTTTTTACGAAAATACGGCACAAACTATCCTACACACGAAGCTTTATTTTATATAAAGTGGGCGAATTGACTAGCACCAAAATGTTAGAGGAAAGTTAATGGATTGTAAAGTGGTTTGAATAATAATGGGTGAAAGTTCATCTTGTAACGCAATCTAATATTTTATATCCAAAATTATTTGTCAGTTATTTCAAAAATTTGTCATAGTATTACAAAGATTGCTTAAATAGTGACTTATTTATGTTTGGAAGTCGTATTTGGTTCTTCGCATAATCCATCAAACTAATTGATTTTTATGAACTCATCTACAAATTAAATGTCAAAATGACATTTAGTAGCGTGCCTGTGATTCGCAAATTTAGAACACAACATTAATATTTCAAGCAAGTAGTTTTACCCAAAAAATATTGTGCGTACAATTTTCGTCCAAGTGCTTTCAATACGGTGTGTAATTTTTATATTTGAACATAAATATTTATACTACGATTTAAAATAAATTACAAATAATCTGTCTGGTGCAAAAACTTCAACGATAAAACCAAGAATGTTTAAAAATCAAAACATTTTACACGATATCAGAAGAGCTTCTGAAAAACAAAATTATGTTTTCTGTGTAAACAATTGCCTACATTCCTCATTTCAAAACAATAAAATGTAACAAAACATTCACTAATTAAAAAACGTGTTCTGTTTTGATATTACAAATAGCTTGTTATTTTCCTCGCGAAATTATTTTCATTTTTATGTTTGTAAATGCACAAAAATGCAGAAGTTCTCCAGCTGCTAGACAACCAGAACCTATGTCGAAGACTAAAGAGAACCAAACCGTTCGAACTTTCCTAGTGATTTGTGTAAAGGCAGAGCATTGTGCAAGTGTTAGTGTATATATTTCCCTAAGAATAACAATGACAACTAAAATACGTCACTGGACTGATTTTAGCTAAGTAACTTAGATTTAAGATTTAACAGATACAAACTAATGGTTGGTTTTACTTCTAGACCAGTTTTAGTGTTCAAATATACAAAATAGTGTTTTAATTAAATAATAATTTAAAAAAATGTTTGTAAATGTGTTTTTGTAAATTAGTAAAATCATTGTTTTAACAAAACAGTTGACAAGCAACATCATAAAACTTTACTTAAAAGCTGAAATAAACGACGAAAACCCTTAAGTAAGAACATATGAGTTTAGTTTCAATCTATTTCATGCAGGTTGAATTACTTTTAAAAACATCATGTAGAGTTTATTTCTAGTATTAATATCAAACACAGGTATAATTAAATTAACTGAGTGAAAAAAACTAGTTTCGGAATTTTACTTATATGTAATTTGCTTTATGTTAGATATCATCCGACTTTGAAGGTTAGGTTATATAAAATATACCTATGAGTAGGCCTACCACACGTCCCGCTTTGGCCGGGACAGTCCCAGTTTAGAGGTTATGTCCCGTTGTCCCGGCGGTTTCGCGTTTGTTCCGGTTTCTGAAAAAAAATATTCCGCCCCGATTTTTTTTGTGAATTCTGTCCGCACAGGTAACAAAAAGCGAGAGGAGCTGAGAACAACGTGTTTCAGTCATTTTGTTGTGAAACGTTTTTGCGCAGGTGTTATAGGGTTGCTAATTGCACGCTTTTGGGGCGGACATACGCGTTTTCGTGGGAAAATATTAATGTGTATGCTGTACGGATGCCATTGAAGATATTTATAGTAATGTACGCTTTTTGCTTATAAACTTTCGGGCTATTTGAACAAGCAACAGAAAAATAAATTTAAAACACAAGCTTATGTTTTTACAAGTCTTTAAAATTTTTGACTAAAAAGTATTGCTTTTTTAAATTCATATTAATATCATGTTTATAGTTCCTGTACCTAAATAGAAATTATTAGTGAACGTTTTTACCTTTATTTCGAATAATTTTGTTGAAGGTGGAGGGAATCTGATAAAAAAATCAGAAAAGATTCAGCCATAAATCTGTAATTTTGGATTATGGTAAAGTACTCTAACTTTGCATTAAATTAAAACACATGTGAACTTTATAAATTTTATCTCTTATGATAAAAAAAATGTCGTCGTGTCCCGGTTTGACTTTACGAAAATATGGTAAGCCTACCTATAAGAGATGTTAAGCTTGGAGTGTTTTATTTTTAAAATTTATTACTTGTATATTAACCGTTAATCTCTTCCACCATCGGTGTCGAGGTGATGAGTTATGCCTTTTCTTCTAATTGTAAGTAAGTTCACTATTACATTATTCTATGTCTTCCTTGGTGGTCCATGGCTTTTTCATTTTCCAGTTTCCACTTCCCACATGACTTTCGCTGTACTTCTTCTTTCATTCTTGTTGTATTTTAGAACCACATAACTTGTTGTGTTTTAATTATTATCACTACAGTTCTCATTTTTAGATTGTTTCTTTTTACTTTGCCTTTTATTTTATCCATTTTTGTAACTCCCTCAATTTTTTTGTAATCTTCATTCCGCAAACCTCAATTCTGCTCTTCAATGCATCTGATAAGACCCAGGTTTCGCACCCATACATAAAAATTGGGACCAGCACTGCCTCGTAGGTTCAGGTTTTTGTAGCTTTCGCGACTTTTTTTTGTTGAAGAATGGTTTTATATAACATTCCGTACAGTAACATTACTTTGTTTTTTCTACTGGATATTTCTCTTTCTATTTTTTTCAGTTTCCTCCACTTGTGACCCTAAATATTTCAGTTGGTGTTTAAATACCATTCCGTACATTGACATTACTTTGTTTATTTTACTGGATATTACACTTTTTATTTTTTTAGTTTCCTCCACTTGTATTACTACTTCTACTTTTTTTTTGTCTTTTTTATAATCATAATTTCAGTTTTATTTACATTTATTTTCGGGCCACATCCTTTTAATTTTTTTGTCCATTTTGCTATTAGGTTTTGTAATTATTCTTTATTGTTTCCAAACAGGATAAGATCGGTCGGCAAACATGGGTTTATTTATTTTTATTTGCATTAATTTCCTGCAACCTGTGAGCACTTTCTTAGTTGTGTTGCTTTTTTTGCTTAGTCGTCCATTATAATTATAAAAAAACTGGGCTTATAATACTACCTTGTCTGACTCCTTTTGTTGTTATAAAATCCTTAGTTATATTGCTTCCCATTCTCACAACGTTTTCTGTTTTGTAGTAATACATACTTTTCAGTACCTTGATCAACTTGTCACTTACTCCTCTTTCATTGTCTTTCATATTTCTTCTCTATTTACACTGTCAAAAGTTTTTTCTAAATCGATTGTACATATTAAAAACTTGCAATTATTTTTATCATACAAATAAGTTTAATTAAAACTCATTTGTCTTCTTTTATGACCAACTTTTAACAGAAATGCTAGACCCTTTGCTCTTTTTCAGTAGTAATTTTATTCTGCAACGAACAGAAAACCGAGAGGCGCAAAGAAAACGCTGAAAGTCGGACCCAAAACGCTCCTCTCGTAAACAATCCCCTGTTCTTGGCATACCAAGCAGCTCTCCTCACAAGGTCCTGCACTTTGACTTACATTATCATCCTCAACAAAATTCAAACTGTCCGTGATTTTGAATCGAGAAAACTACTTTACAATCAACTTGATTATTTAATGGACAGTAGGTTGTGATGAAACGCTAGACAAAGTTAATCGAAGCACGAACTTGAGACTCGGTTACTTTGTTGGATCTGTAAGCTGGCGATATTTCTGTCTGGTAAACTTATTTCACCGTTGAACGCCAAAGCAGGATAAAATTCAATTCGGCTTCACCGGTCACGTTGTAAGCCGTGATCAAAAGCGCTACGAATTTGGAAAAGCGAAATCTGACGATTAACACAAAAAGATGAAATTTGACCGCTGTTTTTAAAGAGTATTTAGCTTTTAATATAAACAGGGTGTCCCAAATCCATGAATCAAAAAAAAATTGGCTTGATATAGTTCGTTTGCTTCTTCTTAATTAAATAATTAGCAAGTAGTGGTCCAATTGAATTATCATCCAGTTTCCTAGACCTCTTGATTTTTTCTTGTATAGTCATCTAAACTTAGTCGTCTACAGAAATCAACAAAGAAGTATGGATATTCTAAACAAATACGATGAAAAGATTTTGAAGATTACACATCTAGCGGATTCAAAAATGCTTGAAAAGCAAAAATTAATCAATTGTAGTAAATTCGAATATTTAATTTAATTATACAGGGTTATAACTTTAACTGGAATAAATTCTGTAACTTGGGAATACAGTATATCGGTAAAACCTGCGAAAAAACGTCGATTTTGGTTTTTCGCCGGATACATTTCAGCAGTATTGCTTTTGGGATATCTTCATCCAGAGGGGTGCAACAACCCCTAATAATTTTTTATTAAATGTAAGGAAATGTCGAGTGGCATATCGTTGGAAAGCTCATTTAGAGAGGAATACAATGCATATATTATTTTCGAAAAATTCCAAGAGGTTAGGTGTTAACAAAAAAAAGACAGGTTTAAAGTTTAACGCTATTTAATGTAAAGGTTGTTTACAATGTGCACAACTTCAATCTGTTAGCGTTCATTTGTGCATTTCTTATCACAGTTAAACAACTTTTTGTCGTAATTTTTGTTGCGACCTTTTAGCAGTTGAAAATCTTTATATTTTTATTTTGTTCACCTAACCTCTTGGAATTTTTCGAAAATAAGATATGCATTGTATTCCTCTCTAAATGAGCTTCCCAACGATATGCCACTCGACATATCCTTACATTTAAAAAAAAATTATTAGGGGTTGTTGCACCCCTCTGGATAAAGATATCCCAAAAGCAATACTGCTGAAATGTATCCGGCGAAAAACTAAAATCGACGTATTTTCGCCAAGTTTTACCGATATACTGTATTCCCAAGTTACAGAATTTATTCCAGTTAAAGTTATAACCCTGTATGGTTTAATTTTTCTTCGATTAAAAATTTTATGCTACCCAATAAAATAAAATTCAAAAGAATAACAAAAATTTGCATTCAATATATGACATAGTTTATAGTAATGCTCATAATAGCGTAAGAAGATTTTATTTATTAGTAAAAACAATGAAAATTTAAAAATAATGAATTTGACTTTATTGTTTAAGACTTTTTGATGGTTAAAATATGTTTAATACATAAAATAATAGGATTACTTATAGTTAAAGTTATAACTCCATTTTTGCACGAAATACAAAATAAGTAAACAGGTTTTGTCTAAGTTTTTAAGGATTTCATCAGAATGCATTGCTACGCCACTAAAATACGGTTTCTAAATTTATTCATTGAAATAAACATGTTGCCAACAGTAAACTAGTTTCGGTGTTGCAAATTTACAACTTATTTTCAGTTCCCACCACATTACTGCATTTTACAGCACATTAACCAGTTTGTTACGTGTTAATCTCGAGATTTGTGCTTCGGGCTTTTGAACCCGTATTGAAATATGGGTAATAGTAATGTATAGTAACAAAACTGTATGAATTTTTGAAAAACTGCAATTATTAAGTGATTTAAAATTCAAACTAACCGATGGAATGCATAGGTTTGCTGTTTAGATCAAAATGAGGACATAAAGCTATTGTGAAATTTTGGCTACCAATTTCTTCCGTAGTAGCAAAAAACTCATTTCCCTTCTCAAGTTCTCTAAAACTGTCATAAACAGCAGATGTGTTTAATTGCTGCCTAAATAATAAATTATAACTCATTTCCTAACAATTTTACGTTTCAAGTTTAATATGCATTAAATTTGCACGATTCTTGCAGTGGCTATATTATAATAAATATGCTGACAATTTCTGCATGAGTTTTTACCAATTTCTATACATGCAACAAACCCGTTTCATGTTTCACGAGAGAATAACCGGTTTATATGAGAAATCAATATTCGCTTTGGCCGAATGTAGATAGCACTGCACTGAATTTTGCAAAACACATAGCAGATTAATAAAGTTTATTATAATAAAACGAATTCGAACGTTACTTCATCCAATAACCTCGATATGTTTATTGGATAATATTAAGTTTCAGGCGAAAGTGCTTAAGAAGTTCGAAGGATTCGGATTATTTGCAACGATTTATGACAATCGTTCATAATACGAAAGGAAAAATATTATAAATTACAAGGATGTTTACTTGAATTGGAGAGTTTATGAAAACTCGTTGAATGCGTGGTTCAAAAATAAATATGCTCATATTTACAGGTAAACAAACAATAATATATCTGCGCGTTATTTAAAACAGGTCCTGAAAATAGGTTTCCCTTTTGAATTGAAAATCAACAAATACTGCTGCTACTGATATTTTAAGAAAAATAAAATAATGCTTCTTAAAGGTATTGCTAATCTTTAAACCACATTCTGTGTTGTACTTTATAAAGCGGTATTCAAGAAAAAAAAAACGGTTTTGTTAACGATTTGCTCTTTTTTTTAATCAAATTGCAATATTTTATGTATACTTTTCGAGTAAACGCTACCTACGTGGTAGTGTTTCTAGATAAAAATATTATCTAAGAAATAATTAAAGAGAGTTCTGTCCTCAAAAATTAAATTAAAAACTGTTTATCCTTACTGTAACATTTTTCCCTCACTTCATCACCTTACCAGAGATAGGTATATTTCAAGAAAGTCTTAAATATTTCACAGATTTAAGAAGTACCGGAAACAAAATCAGTAAAAGAGTTCCTGAAAGGCAAAAGTGCATAAACTAATAACGCCACCCCAATTCCAAAGTGATTGTTTAATTTTGGTATTTTAAAATATTGTTTTGTGTTTAATAAAAACATTGACTTTAAAATAAAATACATGAAAAGGTATTACTGCTACAATTCATTTTGTTAGAGGTCTCTTGATTGGTGAAGCTAACATGACGTATAATAAATTTTACTGTATTTTAACGAAAACAACACTTGAAACATAGGTTTTGTAAATAATGAACACAAAAATATATGTTTGTTATTTTACCTCTGGAAAATTAAGCACAAAAACATTCGACTGTTTTAAAAATAAGCACGCAACGATCTGGGACGATAAAAATTTATTATTTCTGCAACTTTTCTAAAATACACAAATTAAAAATTCATTTCAAGTTCAATGTTTATCGATTTGCGCAGGTAAATTAGTATAGCTTGGCGTTATAATTAAACGCAAACTGAATTTTAAAAGCTCTACTGGTGTTACATGGTATTTACTTTTCCAATACTTGATCGCAACACGCTAAGGTAATATGATTACATCACAAACCTATAATCAAGCACGTGAGAAGAAAGAAAATCAACACAAGCTCTGTAGAAAATCATTAAAACTTAAATTTACAAGTAAAATGCGAAAGTGATTTAAACTTATTAATCTAAATAGCATTAGTAGCAATAATTACGATAAAAAAAATTATATTCCTAAAATATTAAATTTTAGGGGAATTTGTCAACTCCAAAGATATTAAAAGTTAGTAGGAAAAAAATACAAAATTTGTAACTTATACCGACAATATTATAAAAATGATAAACATTTGTTGCCATAGTGAAATACAATTTGTAAAAGTCCCTGTATTAGTCTCAAAAAAATTTACCCAAATTTAAGTCTGCTTATGATTCAAGTACCTACAAATAAGAAGTGAATTGAATGGGTTCAGAAGGGTATAAAATTAAAGCGTTATCTTTAAAAATCTCACGATATTGATTTTATCAGATATACTAATAATGTAGGTACACTAATTTTTGCAAAAGAAATATACAAAGACGTAAAATAAATTTGTAATTTGATGTTAAAAGATATTATTAAGGAAGTAGCACAAAATGTGATACAATCTTCGTTCGCAGGTTTGAAACCGCGTCTTTTTCAAAGACCACGATACAATGGTCGAAACGTCAACTTTCAACTATAGAAGACGCGGTTCCAAGCCCGGGAACGAATATTGTATGTGCGAAAGCCTAAAGAATAAAATGGTACAAAATGTATTTCCGTATTTATTTTATGTTTTCTTGTTTGATAGGTAACAAAAAATCGAACACGTTTAAAAAAGCTACGTTTATTTCCTATACGCTAATATGATTAGATTTGGTTTTAGACGTTTTTAAAATTTTATTAATAACGTGTTCCTCGTACATCAGTGATTCTAAACCAGTGGGGCGCGGCCCGTGCAGGGGCCGGGAAATGAGAGATATGTGAAGAAAACTGAAAACCGAAACAAAACTATCTTAAAAACAATAAAAACATATACTGAAAATGACAGCAGTCACACATACCATACATAGGTAGGTTCTAAGCAAGCTTAATTATTAGTGTTCCGGATTTTAATGTTTTTTTGAGGTTAACATTGGCAAAAAAAGGTACCTATTAACAAAAAAAAACAATTTCTTCAAATAATACACTCAGTCCAAGAACGGTTGAAAAATAAAAAGAAATAGTGTGTTTTGGAGAGGATTGCAAGGGGGGCGAAATAAAAATTGATAAGGAAGAGGGGGGCGCTATGTAATTTGTTATAAAAATGAGGGCGCAAATATAAAAAGGTTAAGACATACTACGTTACGTCATTGTATTAGAAGCTTTTAGTAGAGTAAAGTGCCCTAATATGGAATAGGTACCTATTATGGAATACATCAGTTTTATGACAATGAATACGATCACACATTCCCAAATGTAAAATAGTTAAAATATATTCACTAGATTACATAACAGTTTCAAATATATTTTTGACGTGCTACTGAGTTTTTAGGCTAAATCTCTCAGTGCAAAATATTATATGCTAGGGTAAACGATATAAAATATTTTATTGCATGTTTATTTAGCATGAGCCTTTACATTTCAATTAAATAGACCAAAATTTTGATTGGGGCCATTTCATGTTTAACATATACCGATTTTTGAAATGTCACATTGATACCTAATATGGAATACATAGAGGTGCCTTATAATGAATATGATTATGGTCACTTAGTACAGGGATATGGGTTCAGTGTCAAAAGTGACAGAAATGGGCAGACGAAAAATGTGTAAAATACCCAAAAAAACAATTCTATTGTCCTAGCTGTAAAAAATAAATAAATTATCAACATGTTCGAATGACACTTGAATTATAATTTAATTTACATAAATAACAGAGTTTTGGTTTGGTTTAAGTAATAATGTAAATCAAAAAGAAATAAAAGATTAATCTATGAGCAGTTGTTTATTTTAATGTATATTTCCTATATAATTCTATATTCCATATTAAGAACCCCTAGTATTGGATATTAGGTTCCCCGGGAGCTTAATATGGAATAGAAGTAACATTTAAAAAAAAATTGCTGTATAAGAAATATCTACAGTAATATCGTACCAGAATTCGAGTAATGTGTTGCGTATTCATTACAAATTCCTTATAAATTTTTTTGCAAAAATTTTGTTGAATAAATGTGAATATTATTCCCGAATACAAAAAAGTATTCCATATTGGGGCACTTTACTCTATGGAAAAAAAATTGGAAAAACGCCAATTTCAGTTCCAAGGAAAATTATCACTTGCTGCTGTTTGATGGATGTACAATAAACCTATAAATTTTTTGCCAGCAATATATGATTTAAGTGATACCACAACTGCATTGAGGAAAAATAAACGTGGTGCAAAAGAAAAGATTTCTTGTCCGCTTATGGTAGAAAAATACAATAAAATAATCAGTAGAGTAGATTTGTACGATCAGTACCGGGAAAGATTTTCTATTGGCAGAAGATCTGTAAAATGGTGACATAAAATATTTATTATCTGATAGCTATGGCTATTGTTAATGGATATTTATATTATAAATTACACAGGGGGGATAGTTAAAGTTGAGCAATTGTCATTTAGATTATCATTAGCGAAGCAGTTAATTTGGCAACTTTTCCTTAAGCAAACGCGATGGGGGACCATCAAATTCCTTAGCCAACAAAGCCCGGGTACCTGAAGAAATTCGTCTAGATTCTGTAGGCAAACATATGTCTCCAAAAGGTGAAACCTACAGATGATGTAGACTTTGAAGCACCCAAGGAAAGGAGTAACGCACAAAATGCAAAGGCTGTAATGTAGGTAGTATTATGTTGGCCACCACGCAAAATACAATATTATTTGTATTTATAACTTATAAAATATGTTGTAATATCGGACTAAAACATATTATGTTTTATTTTTATTATATTGAGCTTCAGAACACATACTTAAAATATTTAACTTTCCTCCCGAAACATCCTGTATACAACTATTTAGAAAAACTCTATGATAAAGCTTCTGTGGAAAATCTTATTCTGGTACAGCGAGAGTGCACCAAGTGAAATATTAAATAATGAAATGGAAATCACAATCGAATGCACAGACGATATCCCTGGAAGACCTTTAAGATAGCAGCAGTAAATCTTAAAACAGTTGGCCCAGTATCACAAGCGGAGAAGCCGTTGTGTGGAACGCTCTACTCAGCATGATCGATATAGCCAGGTAGCAGCCGAGTTTGTCTCCCTTCAACTGAATTATCTCTACGCTTTAAATTCTCCTCTCGTCAATTACATATACAAATGTACTAGGAAAACTTATGTAAACAAGTCGTGTTTAGAAATAAATATTTCCTCCACACTGACGTTAAAAATCCGTTTAAGGCTTCCTCGAGAAATTGAGTTGGTCAGAATAATGCATCCCTAGGATAAACTTCAGAAGATTACGTTTCAAACGCTTAGCTTATATTTGAATTATGGGCACTCATTTAACCTCTGTCATGTTGGGAGGAGTCTAATTCATCGTTTATTTAGTGGAAAATGTTTTATCATATAGTGGCATGTAGCAGTTCTGTTTTATTGACCACGACATTGCCAATAAATGGAACAGTTTAACACGATCCACTTACGTCGCGCTACACTAGCACCACTTTACAGCTACTAAGGGTTCTTCAGGTAGCGCGAACTGTTGGCGACAATTTCAAATACCATAGCTTTATTAATACATCAAATATTATAAAATTGTTACTGACAACATTGCCTAATTCAATTGTTGTAGAATATTTCTAGCATCGTTATACAATAACGACTTAAGTAGCTCAACTGTAGTGTCCGAAACATTCTTCGCCCACATTTCTTCGCCTACAAAATTCTTCGCCGCCACAATTTTTCGCCGCATACAAGCATATCTTTTGTTTGTAAATGTGATTGTTTTTATTTATAACGTCATTTTTACAGATTATTTTACATTAGGTTAGGATAGGTCAAGTTAAGTTAGGTTAATTTAATTTTTATTCAGCCTATAATAATATAAACAAGATTAAAAATCACAAAATACGCTATTTATGTAGCAATCTTTAAACATAATATTAAAAGAAGAAGTATTAATATACAAGAAACAACTTCCGGCCAATGTAAAATAATCTGTAAAAACCACGTTATAAATAAATACTATCACATTTACAAAAAAAATGTGATATGCTTGTATTCGGCAAAAAATTGTGGGGCCGAAGAATTGTGTAGGCGAAGAAATGTGGGCGAAGAATTGTGGGCGAAGAATTATGGGCGAAGAATGTTCCCCAGTACAACTGGAACTTAAAAATTATATAATTGTTTAAAATACTAACGTGGCTATGAGTGTTTCTCATATTTAACATTTTAGCTTGCCCCGGGGTTCCGGGAAGAGGTTGGTCTACTTTACGGGATATCCCGGGATACGGAGAAGTAAAATAATATGTCAATAATTTAAAATAAATAACCCGAAACAGAAAGGCAGCAGTTTATTACTTATGAACAACTCCAAGTTATATAGTAAATTCATTTTAATCTATGATTTTATTAATAATAAAATAATATTGGTGAGAGAAACATTCATATTACAATTTTCACCTTCCTATTGCAATATCATTTGTATAAACACAATAACATATTTTTTACAATGAATTTTTGTAATAATATTTAAGAAAACAAAGATGATGCTTTGTTCACTTTGTCTTAATCCTTAATTTATTATATTTATTATAACAGAAAGTTCTGCTGCATAAAATGCTTTTTCAATCTTTATTGATGCGTGTGGAATTGTCTTGAGAGGATCTAGCAGCAAAGAGATATCGTTTTTATTAATAAAATGTTATTCGTAAGCTGTTTTGCTTTGCATTACCAGGTTACACGTAAACGTATTTTGATTGTATAAACTTTGTCATAAAGACCGGGCTTCTTTGCACATACAACGGTTGTAGTTTGTTATTCTAAAGCAGAAAAACTATTTTGAAATAAGAATAAAGTTTTTCCATAAATTAATGTTAGTTAAGATATTTGTAATAAATGCTGATAAGTTATGATAATAATACAAAGATCCTAACACAAAATAAACGAAAACATATTTTTTTTAATATCCCTAGATTTTCCGGGACAATAAGTATTTCTCGGGAAATATAAAATCGTTTAATATGGACCGGGATCCCGGGATAGAAACCCTAATGACTATTCATCAAATCCAATGATAATTTTTCGTTTTTTGAGCCACTGTGATAGAGTATCAATATACAGGATAATTCAATTCACGTTCCAACGTGTGGATCTCACTTATTATAAGCGCTAGGGCAAATGCTAAAATGCTAAATTTTATGCTAATAATTATAATAAAAAGAGTTCACAGATGTTTAAGATTTGTTTTCCTTTAACTAAAACATCATAAGCCAAGGTCATTAAAAAAATATAAACAGAAACATCTATTATTACTTTGCGTCTACCTATTAAATTGTTAATTATAAAATTTACTATCATAAAAGAAATTGGTGTTACCTTTTTCAGCTAAAAAAATAAAAGTATCACTAAAAAACCAGAAGTAGATTACTTTCCTGAACATGACTAATACACCGCCCACATTTGATTAGGAGTATATTCCCTTATGTAATTTTTACATTCCAATATAACTAGATAACGTCGTTATAAGGGAACTGAACGAGAATCTGGCCCCAGGTGTATAAAATGAACGCACTTTGTATTAACTTTTCCGAATAAAAAATACCTTTCCGATGATGATCAAAGTAAACTAAACGGGCTAAAAAGACGCAAACGAAAACTTGGAAAATATTAAAGGTTTTAATACCTAAGTAATTTGTGCGAAATAACATTTAAAAAAATGCAAAATCTTAAGATAAAAGTCAAGGTTGAAATAGAACAAATAATAACCGACTTAAATTGTTTTATTTCGATCCTTGATTGCCTATTATGTCACTCTTTACACAGTGACTATAAAACAATGTAACGCGAAATTAAAATAATCATACTTATAGTCATAATATGAATGTACTTCCTAAGACATTAGCAAGAAACGATTTAAAATATTTACATTTGTTGATTTACATTATTTTCAGTTAAATATATATAAATATGTCGCACGGTAATTCATACATCAAAATTCTAATTATAGAGGAATAACATTAATGAGTGTACCAGGGAAAATACTGGCAAGAGTAATGGAAGGCAGACTAAAATAAAAAATAGAAAGCACTCTACATAGAAGAATCCCAATATGGTTTTAGAAGAGGAAGGAGTACCCAAGACCCAGTCTTTATATTAAGACAAACAATAGAAAAGAGCTTAACAAAAAACAAGGATATACATTTATGTTTAATAGACTGGAAAAAGCATTCGATAGAATCAAAAGAAAAGACGTATGAATGGGCCTAAGAAAGAAGGGAATAGAAATAGAAACAATTAAAATAATAAAAGCGATGTACGAAAAAACAGTAAATATTGTAAGAACGCAAAATGAAGAATAGGAAGAGTTTGAAACAAAAGAGGGCTTAAAACAAGGATGCGTGCTCAGCCCATTATTATTCTCAGTAGTCATAGATGGGGTAATTAAAGAAGTAAAACAAAAAATGAGACCGTTTCACCTAGGCAACTGGAAAATGGAAAAAAATTAACATAACGCAGCTAATGTTCGCAGACGACATGGTCTTAGTCGCGGAAAGAGAAAAAAACCTGCAACATAATTTAGAAACTCTAAACCTGGAATTGGAAAAATTAATATGAAAATAAATACCGAAAAAACTAAAACTATGATCGTTACAACAGAAAACAAAGGGCATAGCATCACTTTAAATGGGCTTAGGTTAGAACAGGTAGAAAGCTTTAAATATTTGGGAGTGATCATAGAGAATAATGGAGGAATGGACAAGGAAATAAGCGAAAGGACAGGAAATGTGGAAAGAATATTTAACAGTTTAAGAACAACATTTTTTGGAAATAGAGGTCCCAAAAACAACAAAAGTAGAAGTGGTAAAAAAGGTAGTAACTCCGGTACTTTTATACGGAAGTGAAACGTGGGCACTAACAAATAAAAATAGTAGCCCAGTGAATGCAGCTGAAATGAGTTTTCTAAGAAAAATCCAAGGAAAAACAAAAAAAGACAGAATCAGAAACGAAACATATAGAGAACAATTAAAGATAAAACCAGTTGAAACAAGAATACAGGAAAGGCAGCTGGGATTGTTGGGTCACATTTATAGGATGAAAGAAGAAAGGTTAACCAGAAGAGCAACTGAAGCAAGAACACAGGGAAAAAATAAAAGAGGTAGACCAAGAAAAACCTGGCACGACGAAGTTAAAAAAGCAGCAGCGGATAGAAACATCAAATGGAAAGACATAAAAAGGCTAGCACAAGACAGAAAAACATGAAAAAAATATCAGCATAACACAACTCAACAGTCCTACACCTAACAGTAGAAGGACTCAGGACTAAATAAAATAAATAAAGTCGGTTATTGTTTTTTTTTCATGGCACCCTTGGTTTTTATCTCAAAATTTTGCATTTTTTAAAATGTTATTTCGCTTGTTTTTAAAAATAGACATATAAAATAGTACATCTTTGTAAAGAGAAACAAATAATCTTTAAATCTCATCACCTACTACGACTGCCATTTAAAAAAAATTGTTTTGTCAAATATCTCGCCCGGTAATTCATACATCAAAATTTGACTATCGCCATTTTATAGCAAACAAAATCTGCAAAACATTTTTCCTTTGGCGTTTTTGTGTATTCGCAACAATAGCCGAGATATTTTAGTTTAAAAATTTGGCTTGATTTCGGTTTTTTTGTTATATCATACAAGCCATTGAATTTGTAAACAAAACAAGATCTTGTTTAAAACACACTCCTAAATAGCTAATGTTTGTCCCATTTAACCAACATTGTATTTTCATTATTTATCGAGATAGCAATAGTGTCCCATAGAAAAGTGAAACACCCTGTATATCTAAAGATAAACAAGATATCTATTTTAAAAGAGTTAAAATTAGCTGTTCTCAGCTGCGTGAAAAAAACTACTCCTAATAAATATTGTTTGTTATTGCCCATTCCCGTTTGCGTATTGCTTATTGCTCCCACAAGAAAACCGCCTTACAAAGTAACGCTTCAATTTCCTTGTGGGTTTTCAAACCGGAAAATCCGCTACAGCGCTAAGAATACGCTTCAACTAAGAAGCGTGTGGGCCGTGAGAAAGAAAACACGCACACAATAATTGTTTTGTAACCACAACCCCTACACTGTTCGCTCTTACAAGGGAACGTTTATTTATTTACTTTACGCTAAGGAGCTTTAAAACTAATTATTTTTAATATTATGTAAGCCTCTAGAAAATGTATATTAAAATTTGCTATTTGTGCAGTTTATAATTCATAATTATGTCATACCAGGCACTCCGTAAGCGTAAATTGTTCTAGTAATGCAACTACTTCAAATTTAATGTACCTATTGTCTCTATACCGGGTGTTAACCACCAGCCGCGAACATAGGGAATTAACATTGGTTTTAACTTTTTTTCGGATTCCTGCTCCCCAATTGAATTTATATTAAAATTAATGGTAACAATAGAAAGACTATTAATAAGCTTTAAATGTTTAATATTTAGTTTATAATTAATATTTTAAAATTGGATTATTTTACAAATATAAGTAGCCATGACTGTCAATCTGACATTTGTTTTCATTAATTTTTGTTATTATCTGTCAATTTTTAAATCAGCGAGTTATTTCTTTAACGATTTTGAATAAAATGAAAAAAAATATACTATAATGGAGGAAGAGTTTTAATGCTGAAAACTTATTACAGCATTATAGTGGCGCATCTTTGTGGAGATTAATTTATTACAAGGGTCGACACTATTATTACTTAAATTTCAACTTAAAATTAAAAACAATAACAAAAAATATAAAAGAATAAATTTTACAATAAATACTCAAAAAGCCCCCCATTCCTACATAAACTATAACCCAATTTATTATAAAAACCGTTTCTCACACAGGTTAGCTGTCTGTTATTAATTAAAGCACATTCTGCTACTTGCTCAAAGAATTAATATTTGGGTGGCGTTTTTTTATAAATTTTACTTTTAAGGTGGCCCCACAGAAAGAAGTCACAAGGTGCTAAATCAGGAGATCTGGCTGGCCAGTTTATTGTTCCACCTCTACCAATCCAGCGATTGGGAAAACAATCGTTTAAAAAGTTTTTAACATCTAAACTGTAATGGGCTGGTCAGCCGTCATGTTGGAACCATATCTCCTGAGTTTCTCTTGCAACTTCTTCCAGCGCAGGACCTACCTTGGTTATTAAAAGGTCTAAATATTTTTCTGAATTTAAATTTCCCTCAATTTCAAAAGGACCAACAATTTGGTTATTAAAAATGCAAAATTCCTGTAATATTACTTTTTAAAATTTTTTTTTAAATTTTAATAACCTGTAGTGCCGGATTCTACGGAAATGGCACTATCTATTTTTTTTACTAAATCTGGTAGACATTTTTTTTTTCTGAATTCAATGACGTAATCATAAGTTAATTTTAGTGCAAAACTAATAAGAAATAAAAAATAAAAGTTTAACTAAATTAGGTTAGGTTTTCAAGCGTGCCGTGGAAAACAAAAAAATCTTAATCAACAAATGTCATTTAAAAACCACACTGACTTTTTTAGAAATCTTGTCATGAAGCCTTAATTTTCTTCTAGGATATTTTTTAAACATTTTGAAGATTACATCATAAATATCAACATAGTAATAAACCTATTAAACAATTTTCAACAAGTACCTACTAAATTAGGAGTAGATAAAAGTTAAAACGATGTCAAAAATTATGTCGGTTTGCCCACAGAACATAGGTTTGCCCACTTGCATTTCACAGAAATAAAGTGAGAATTTATAAAAACACTAGTCTTTTTTATACTTTAAAAAGGATCCTAAACAACTGTGGCTAAAATTGTTGAAAAATGTGTACAAGTAAACTCATATTATTTTGGGATTGTATAAATTTTGGCTAATTTAAAAAACTATTACTCCTATTTAAAACTCACCTCAAAATCTACGGAATGATAAATATTCGGTTACAACTTATTTGCTTCTGAAAAACTGTCCACTAACGCTAAACTTTTCATCACCAATTTTATATTTATCTATAAGTGCACCGTTATTAAAATTACCTTAACAGATTGATTTCACTGCTAGAATGCAACTTGTGAGTAACACATGTCAAGTTATGTGGCATACGTCGATTAGGTAACCAAAAAAAGTCTTAACATCTGCGTTTTCTATCGATCGCTCAAAAATCAATGTGACCTTAAAACTTTGAAGTTGTTACTAAAGCAGTGTAAGTAGGATTTAAACCAGTCATTACAGGTTTAGTTTTTTGTATATATTCCGGTATCAATCTACAAGTTTGGCTTTCTACCAAACTTTACAAGATGCCATAATTTAAAACATGCCTAATAAAGTAATAAAACCTTGTATTAAAGTTATGGGACTCGAACACATCCATACGTTAAAAACATAAATGTTTTTGAATAATTAAGACTGTTGAGTACATTTATTTAAAACAGGCCATCAAATCGGAGGTGCCAGCTTTTAGCTGCTACTTTTTGCATTTTAAAAAATTCATCTTCACATTTTGCCAACAAAGTATTGTACCTATATAACGTTTATTTCAACAGACTTTGCTTTCAAAACCCCCGAAGGTATTATTTAGCACTCAAGGGAAAATTTGCTGAAATTACTAAAACGTTTTCGTGAAAAGAAAAATTTGTAAAAAACAACAAAATATATTAAGAGGTAGGTAAAAACCTCGCTTCAAAATACTTTTCCGTAAAAAGATTTTAATTGGTAAGGGATTATAAAAAAAGATTTAATGAGGCACCTGAAGGCCTTAAGGGTTAGGTAATTGCTAAATAAATTTTTAAAATTAAAACCATTACGTGATAATACAATAATAGTAAAATTTTAAAACACAGCCAGTTTCATACAGGGTGTATTTAACCTTCAAGCTTTGTATTGTGTTTTCGATTTTTTTAGGATTTCGTCTTAATCAGAGCTAAGATTTTTATTTAGATTTTGTTTAACCTTATGCTGATTGTAAAATATATTGCTAACGCCAAAGCATTTGTTTAGCAAAAGAGTATTTTAAAAAATTCATAAACATTTTACTTAATAGAAAGCTCCTTAATAAAAATGTAGTTGAAGATTTGTACAATTAACAATTACAAAAGGCAGTAGCGACAAGATGTCCCTGCAAAGAAACGTTGCTGGAGCCCTCACGGTTACAAGACTTTTTATGTAATTTTTATTTCTGAATCTAAATCTTAACACAACACCTTTCACAGACGCTATATTATATTAATAACAAAATTCTTCCTAAAGCTCATTTAAAAACAGCTTTCAGTTAGGACATTTAATTTGTCACGTAGATATTTCCTTCCAGCAAAACGTTTTAATTCTAATATTGTCCATATAGAGTTACAAATAAGTTTAAATTACACAAATTGTTATCCTTTCTGAGACCTATTCAGTGATGCTGTAGTTTTAAAAAAGTTCCAAGGCACGCTAGATAATAAACAAAAACAAAAATGGGCATTGTTCCTAAATCGTTAATAACTCGGTTATACTTGATGGTACAAAAATATTTTTGGAGAAAAAGTAGATTTTATTACGCACTGTAAAATAATAGTTATTTATGTATCAAGGCCAAAACGTATAACTTTTTCGGCCGCGTCTGGTTTGCTGGCTGAGAAGTCGTCGAAGCCAGCAAACAGGCAAGGACGAAAAAGTACGTTTTTTCCATATTACATTTTTTGTGCGATCGCATTAAAAACAATTTAAATATTTAGTATTTTTCAAAAATATAGGTTAGAAACTACGTGACATTCAGTCACTGACAGATGACGGCGTATGCTGTGAGCGGTGGAAACGTACTTGCATAATTCTGTACAAAATGTAAATAACTTTTTTTTGTGCGATTGTAATGTTTTATTCATAAATTTAGACATTGATTAATTATTAATTACATAACGCGTACCATATCATATATTTATTTATTAATATATAGTATAATTGACAGTATTCAGTAACAGTATCAACACGAAAATATTAGGTTATAAACTACCTGACAGTTAACAACCTAAAGACCTCTACGTCACTACTCTTAGCGGGAAAGCAATAATCTCAGAGAACTTATATTCAGACACGCACATGCGCTTTTCTTTCTGCTTAATGCAAACATAGAATGCAAATGATCTTTTTCGTACGCTGTAGCGGCCGAAAAAGAAAAAACTTTTTCGGCCGTTGCTAAGGATAGGGCCGGAAATGCAGTACTTTATGGTTGCTAACGCATTCGTCAAACAGCTGTTTCTAGTACGATCGCACAAAAAAAACATTTATTTGCTTTAATATTGTTAAATTCATGGGACTATAACTTCATGGGTACTTTACGTTGAATGTTATTTGTTTTGAGCTTAGATAACAAAATAAATACTATAAACCTTATATTATTGACAGGAGGGAAAAATGCTTTTTTTATGAGGTCATAGCCAAATTATGGTTTCCATTTAAAAAAATGCGAGTTTGTAATTTATCTAAGAATTTAAGCAATATTGATTAAAGTGCGTGAAAAAATCTACAACTTATTCCCCAGAATATTTTTGTACCATCAAGTATAACCGAGATATTAAAACGATTTAAAACAAAATTCCATTTTGATTTTTGTTTATTATCTAGTGTGCCATGAAACGTTTTAAAAACAATAAAGCATCACTAAATAGGTCTCAGAAAGGGGAACAATTTGTCTAATTTAAACTTCTTTGTAGCTCTTACCGTTTACGAAGCCCTTTTATGTAGACCACCCTGTATATCGTTACGTTCAATTGAGATCTTAGGTTCTGTTTTACTGCCAGCGGTTTTATTGTTCTTGTGCAACTGCTTTTGTAAAATTGTACGCGAAATTCTGATATGTAAAGGAAGCACACATATGCTCATATGCAGCATTATTATCGCCTGTATAGAATGTGTACGTTATCGTTGATATTAATTGAAAATATTCCGCTGTCGCACGTGAAACAGAGCACATTTCATTTAGAGAAGCTAAGAACTGAAAGATGGATAGTCACGTCAAAATGATAATAACCGTATCTGCATACCTTCCATCTAAGCGCTTACACGGTGATTCGTGCCTCATAACTATGTTGACGTAGAATGTAGACTTTGTGGGTACGGAAGTTCGTCAACCACGTTCATCTTGCCCTCAAAACTTCGTTACGTAATTACATAAAGGTAATATGCAAATTATACTAGTATCAATCAGGAAGAGAGCAGTGTGGTTGAAAATAAGCAAACAAATACTATGTTACGAGAAGGTATTCTCGACAAATACAGGGTGTCCCAGTTATTGTGAACAGCATGGGAATCTCGTTAAAGGTCAGAGATGCAGACTTGGTTAAATAAGTCAAAATAATCTATGATTAAAGAGCAACTATTCTTTGAAAAAAGAACTAAAAAAAAATTGGTACTTTTTGTGCTATTTATAAAAAGATGACGTTTTCGATTTTTGCTTATAGCTTCCAAATCATTCTCAAATTATTTTTCGACATTATGAGAACACTTTTTGCGTAGATCTAAAATTTGTTAATAAACTTTACCTATCTTTATTCGTTTTTGTTATATCTACAACTTCCTTATTTTAAATACGGGTTGTAGTTGGCTGTAATACCATTAAAAAAAGATTTTTTTCTCCATTCATTGATATATGGATTGTTAGGTGTACTAGTTTAATGCCATTAAATTAATATTGTGTTTGTATCCGTAAACTGCAATGACTCGAGAAATACTGATTTTGGACATAATTGACCTTTAATAGTTTTTTAAAATAATTACATTATCAATAAGAAAATGTTAAAATATATAGGGTGTTCCTTTTAAAAAAACTGACTTATTCGAGTTTGACGTTTGACTAAATGGACCGGGCATAAGGAACACCCTGTATATTATTTTAATTCTACCAGTAAAAAACCACTATGACATTATTGTCCTACAAAGTTGCAAAGGAATTGGTTCTGACAGTCAATTTGTGAAATAATATTTTTTTAAACTCCTGTTGCTGTCAATATTTTTATAAAAACTTAAATAATTTAAAAACGACTGAATTTAGATCCATAAAACCTATATATTTTTAAAAGAGAATTCAATTTTACTTCTTAAAATTATAAAACATATTGAGTGTTTAATTTAAAAAAAACAAAATAATGTATCGGTGCTCAAAAACAAAACACTGTGTACAGTTGAAAATAATTTAAGGTTATGTAGTAAATGACCACAAACAACTTTTATTTAAATCTTTATTTTGTAAAGTTGTCACAAGAGACGAGATATTGACCCGTTACGTTACTTTTTGTATACACTGTATACAATGTGTCCAAAAGGAATGGAATATGCTATATATCTCAGAAAATATCCAGTTAAGGGAAAAGTGTTCTGTATAAAAGTTGTTTGGTACTTAGTTTTTCACCATAAGAAAAAATTTAAATATATTTTTTCGAATAACAAAAGCGCAATGAAAAACAACTGTTTTTTTTTTTAATGACAAGGTACCCCTTCATTATACTCATTTGATAGAGATTTTTTTTTTCTCGTTTCAATGACTTTAGTACCCTTACTTAAGCAACTTTTTGAGAAAAACACAAAAATTATTTTAATTGATTAGTGTTTATTTCTAACAAAAACATCAAAAGAACTAAATTTTTTGACGAAATCTACAATAAATGTTCAAACTGTGAACCATTTACAGATTAGCAATGATAAACTCGGTTTTTAAACCCGTTTATAACATTCCCAACCATTTCAGGTGTAATTTCTCCAATACGATTTTTTAAACTTTTGATATTCTCCGGCCTCTTAGGATAAACTTAATTTTTAAGGTGACCCTAACATGGAAAAGAGAAAAACATCCTCTATCAAATGAGTATAATGTAGGGGTACATTGCTATTTCAAAAAATTCAATTGTTTTTCATTGCGCGTTTGTTATTCGAAAAAAAAATTAAATTTTGTCTTATGATGGAAAACTAAGTTACTAACAACTTTTATTCAACACATTTTTGCCTAAAGTAGATATTTACTGAGATATATAGCATATTCCATTCCTTTTGGACACACTGTATGTAGCTGAGCGCTAATATGTACAGGTAATGAGTCATTTTAATGTTGTAATACATTTTTAACGAAATTTTTCACAAAAATTCGTTAATCTTAAAACGTTCGCTACATACCTATCTGTATAAAAAATAATTTCATTGCCTTATTAACAAACGTAAGGGGAAATTGGCCTAAAGTTGGCAATTATCCTTTCCAAGCAATCATTAAATAGAAAGTAAAGCATTGTTTATTAATGGACGTCCAAGTACTACTTTTATATCGTAAATTTGTTTATGATTACCTTAAAACCTCTCATTTTTCTAATTCCAGGATTATGCATAAAACTCCCTTAGGAACTATAGAAAAACGGTCGTTTATAACAATATTTCATTTAAATATTTAATACACTTTTCATGTTGTATCGTTTGGGGATTTAATTGAAAAATGGGTATTGCAGAGCTGTAAATTTTGAAAACTTTCGGCACTAAATTAAATAAATCAATAATTTTTTTGATACCGTTGTTAATACTTCGCAGATTGCATGTGTACAAAACATTAACATAAAAAAATTGTAAATGTTACCCAGAACCCCAAAAGTACGTTGTAATTCAACATTTAATTTTTACTTCATTTACCGGATGCAATTAACTTATACCATTTGCGAGATTAAGCGGTGAACATCGAAATTTAATAAAGTCAGCATAAAACCATGCACTTAACCGCTCTTATCAAAAAGTGTCCTACATTTTGAAGTTGTTCTTGGCACAATCGTAAAAAAAAACGCAGAGAGGTATTAAAAACTTCGTATGAATGTAATGCAATTATTCCATATACAAAAATAGCCGTATGTAATAGCTTTAAATTTAAACCTTGTAATCCTAGAGGATATAACTGCTGTAATACGAAGTTAAACTAATTGGTTTCTCGACTATAATCAAGAGCGCTAGGTCGGGGTGTTGGAAATAGATACCGCGTTACGTGTTTCAATAAAATTATGGTCTCTGATATCCGTCATTTTAATTGCAATTGAAACCAACAAACTACACTAGTATTAAGTTCTTTAAGAAATGTTATTTGCTTCACATTAAATTTAATGGGAAAAATATTGCATTTGTGTGGAAACAAAATACTCAAAAAAATTCTTTAATACTCCATAAACAAATGACTGTAATATAATAGTAAACTACTGAAGCATTACCTTATAAACTAGGATATATTTCAGTGATAATTATGTAAAACTTATTTATTGTTAGAAATAACAGTATAACGTACGTACAGTCACGAAATAACTAAAATATCAATAAACGTTATCACGGAATTACGTTGAATCTATAGATTTTTCTATTTAGTATTAGATTACTAATAATTTTAATTAGGTATAAGTTTTTGAAAAATACTTTAAACCAAGGTGGTATAGAAGTCATTTAATAACAACGTCGATATCCTTAAAAGAGGTTTTAGCAAATATTTTGTCGGTGAAGTATGTTTTTACTGTAAAGAAAACAAAAATTGTATTGTGGTTTGTTTCAAAAAGAATGTTTCAAAATATAAAGAAAAAAACATCTTGTAGGTGTAAAATATAAACATTTACAGATAAATAAGTATTTATTTTATGTTTAAGAAGAAACGCTTTTTATAGAAAATGAAAAACATAGATGAGACTAAGGCATGTTCATCATTGGATTTTTTTACTACGAAGATCGGAGTTTTAAAAAAAACTAATACAGTTTTTCTCAAAATATTCATCCTTTAAACAAAACTAAAGATTTTATAATGAAGAATATGTAATATATAATTTTAATTTAAAAACAATATATAAATTGTAACTGGGGTTATATAAATATGTTTAATTAAAAATAACTAAACTTTTTCAAAATTTCAAAAGATCCTTTAAAAAAATATAAGTAATTTAAATTTACACTTAATTTTATTTTGATATTACTTCAACAGTGAATAACTTTAATAAATTAAAATCATCCCAAATGAATGTTTCTGGAGAAACAATGTCAATGAAATTAAAAACTGAATTTAACACACGGTGTATTTTGTTATTTTTCAATCAATTTGGAACGTTCACAACTCTGTTTAATGTACTGTCAATAAATTTTATTGTTTTAGCGCGAAATTGTTTATTTTATTTTTCTGTTTTCGCGCGTTGGAAGTAGTTTGTAGCTTTCTCTAATAATTTATAAATATATCAACACTTGGAAACAACTTGAATTTTAACAGAAAATTAAATAACTGTTAAAATCATTTTGTGCAAAAGAAATACTAATATTTTATTCTGTAAGAAATTAATTTATGTTTAAACTTTACAAATAATTATGTATTATTAAATAGATTAAAAATACAAACAATTCATAAAAAAATATTCCTATTTAACAAGTTTACCAGTAAATAATTGTTATTTATAAATATCTAAATAAACCACATTGTACAAGTATTTTTATGTCATTTACAAACAGCTGTATTCAAACATTATTTAGTTCTGGTTATTTTGTTAAATTTAGGTTATCAGTTTTAATACCCAGACTTACTAAGATATGTTTTAAAGTAAAAGTTAAACCCCAAAATTGCAATGCTATTAAATTATTTATTTTAATCCAAATTTTATTTGTTGCAACAACAAAAGTAACGGCTAGAAGCATATACAGGGTGTGTATAAATTGGCGGAAGCGCTACACGTGACGATGTTCTTCGTAAAATTCTAAGTCGAAAATCTTTATACAAAAATGTTGTACCATGCTTTCTATGGCCTCAGGAACCATATTTTTATCAGCACTTTTTACTTAGGTATTTACAATTTTTGTTCGAACTGAAGGCCTTCAGTTCGTAAACATAGCTGCAAACTTGTGGGTATCGTAAAACACAAACTAAAAATAATTACGAGAAAAACAGAGATGACAGCTAATGACAATGTTGCCATATGTATTATTTTCATTCAAATCAGTGATTTACATATTTTCAATACCAATTTTTGAAAGGAAGAACACAATATTTAGGAAAAAATACTATTCGAAATTTATTTTTATTCCAAATTGCAGCTTTTTCATTTGCAAGTATTAAATAATAACGCTTAATAAAGTACTAAATGTCAATACTTTGAGGACCTCTTGCAGACGCAGCAAGCATGGTACAACATTTTTGTATTAAGATTTTCGACTTAGAATTTTACGAAGAACATCGCCACGTGTAGCGCTTCCGCCAATTTTTACACACCCTGTATAGCCTCGGAAATACCGAAACACTAATATTGGCATGTGGGCAACAACTTTGTTTTATTGTTTCTGGTAAAATACCCTTCCATTTTTCTGAAAAAGTAATCCAAAGCTCTATTTTGACAAAGGACATTTTTCTAGAACCTTTTTATCGAGCTCTTTTCTTACAAGCTCCATAGGACTCGGATTTTGATATTGTGTTGGCCAAATCATGTTATACAAGAGACCTTGTGCCTCTTTTTATTTTAAATAGCCTCTACACAATCTTGATTTGTGTTTAAGGTCATAATCCTGTTGTATGGTAAGCCCATCACCAATTGGCCGTAGCCCAAATGATACAGCGTTGACTTCTAAAGTTTTTTTATACTGATCTTTTTTTAGTATTCCAACTCCATAGCCAGACCAACAGCCCAAGATTAATGGGGAACTACCCTTGTGATTCACCATTGGCACCACACAGTCAGGTAGTTCTTTACTGCACCGGAAATCCACGCACAACTCAAGCAAAATCGTTTAAAACCTGTGTCCGAATCTTTAGTAAAAAGACCAACAAGCAAAACTAATTTGCTTGGGCGTATTCCACTAAAAAAAAAAAACACATATTTTTCCACAAAAAAAGAAGAAAACGTCACAGTTGGCGTTTAATCGCCGAGATTGTATCACAGCATGTCTTATAATATAATTTGACCGATGACTTCAAATTCGAAGTATTATATTTGGATCAAGAAGGAGAATTTTTGTTCGTCGCAGCAATGGCAAAAAAAAGTTGCCTAGCTATGTGGTGTCAGCACATGGGTTGTTCCTTTATAATCTTGAGCTGATTTTCTGGCTATGGAGTTGAAAATCAGTCCGTATTGAAGAAATACTAAAAAAAATATCAATATAAAAAAAATTTAGAAGTCAACTCTGGGCTACAACCAAAAGCTGATAGGCCCACCATGCAACAGGATAATGACAAGATTGTACAGAGGTTATTTTAAATAAATAGAGGCAGAAACTTCAATAACAGGATTTGGGCCAACACAATATCCAAATCCGAGTCCTATAGAGCTTGTAAGGAAAAAAACTCGATGAAAAGGTCCAAGAAAAATTTTCTTTGTCAAAAAAAAGGGCTTTGGATTACGTTTTCAGAAAAATGCAAGAGTACTTTACCATAAACAATAAAAAAACTGGGTGCCCGCATGCCGAGATTAGTAGAAAGTGTCTATAAACGCAAATACGGCTGTTTTGAGGAAAAGTCAGTAACACGACTATTTTTAGTGTTAGAGATGTGATTGCTTCGGTAATCCTTGCTTTTAGGGTATGTAAATTGTGATTCGGAGTACGGTACACTTGTCCTTGACATACCCCAAGAGAAAAAAGTCGAGGGGAGTAATGTCCCGTGAACGCGTAGGTCAGGGTGTTGACCCATCTCTTCCATTCCATCTGTTCGGAAAGGTTTCATTCAAAAACTGACGGACACATAAGCCCCAGTGTAGAGGAGCCCCATCTTGTTGGATGACTATGTATGGCTGAAACTCCACCAGCTGGGGTACAGCAAGTGTTCCAGCATGTCTAGGAACACGTTTGCTGAAATGGTAGTTTCAGGGAAAAAGAAAGGTCCAATGACTCTGTCATGCAATAGAGAGCACCAAACATTTACCTTACAGCTGTCTCTTTGGTGCTCTACCACAACGTGTGGATTCTCTGATTACCAGATCCTGACATTGTGTCTGATAACTCTTCCTGATATGTGGAAAGTAGCCTCGTCAAAAAACGTAACACACTGTAGATAGTCATTATCCGTGTCAATTCAAAACATAACATGATTTTTTATAAGGGAAATACGAGGGTCAGTCGTATCCTTACCAAACTTTCAGAGCCTTACCAGTAAAGTCTGATAACAGTTTTAAGCGCTCGCAGAGTACGAGAGATGTCCTTAGTCGGGACAAAAAAAATAGGGAAACTGACTAATGGACTGACCCTCGTACTTTATGCTTACCCGTATTTTCTGTTTAACTCCACTTTTCTAGAAAAACTAAGGTGGTCTTAAATTTTTAACCGACAGTGCAATAATAAGTTTTTTTTTTTGTTTTTAAGAACTACTTTTTTATTGCTCCTATACATACGAGTAGATTGTAAATATGCATTAAATTAAAAAAAAAAAAAAGAACTACTTTTCAATTTTTTTGTAATTAATTACCTTTAAAACAAATTTAGCGAAATTTATTCTATAACATCGGTAATTAAAACTACCTAAACTGCTTAAGCTGGCGCTTCTATTTAGGTCAGCAATCCGCGCTTTTCAAAACAAGTTGGGGTTTAGGGAATTATCGATTTAATTCTGTCATTTGCATTTAGTGTAGGTCCAATTCATACATATTTGAAAAAAATTAATTATAAACGCTTTACTTGACCCAATTAATTTTCTTTTAAACACCGCAACCCTGTTTTTAACGCTTCATACAAAACCACCACGCCGTTAACAGCTATACATTTAACTTTATACATAATAAGCGTAAAAAAGTCTGCAACTATGCAAAATGCGAATAACTGCGGAATAAATTAATAAAATTTAGTACCTTTAGCCACAAGTACGCGCAACATCGTCGTGGCACGCGACAATTATCTTATCTAAAAACAGGAAACGTTTAGATTTGGAATGACCGTCATGCTACACATAACAAAATTACAAGAAAATAAATTTAATTTAAGCGTCAACACCTTTATCGACATAAACTAATTTTTTATGTATTCAAAAATAATTTTATATTAATTACAATGGTTCCCATAATTGCCTTAAGCACGCGAATAACATTTTTAACCTTTTTCAAAAGTTCGTCATGCTATTATATTTCCCTAATATTATCGTCGTTTAACTTTATAATTCACAAACTAATTTCGTACACTTTAAAATGATGGATAAGTTCCATTTGCAATATTTATTTAAATCTACTTAAAGTTCTGTAAGCTAACACCATAGCAAAACTTAAGTTTGAACAGAAATCCTTGATCCTATTTAGTTTGTTCTATATATAAACACAACTTTGCAGTGCTTGAAAACTTCTCAAATTTCAAAATGTGTATGTAAGTAGGTTACAAAAAAAGGAAATTTACAAACAAGGATAATTTATTTAGGTAATAATTTGTACGAAAGAAAGCTTTAAACTCTCGTTATTTTTAATGGAAAAAAATGGTAACCCTTAGCCAATATAATTAAAAACCTGTTTTTTTGACTTTTTTTTTTACTAAAAATTAGTTTAAAAAAAAAATCTGTATTAGTTTACTAGAAGTGTAAATATTATAAATTTATAAATAGATAATATATTTTCATACTTTGTATTCCTGATCGGAATAATGTCAAAAACCTTTTTTTTTAACAGGTTTATAAGTTAAATCGATTTTTTTCGAACAAATTTTGTTATAAAAATAAAGTTCTCGATTTCGGTTAACCGTTTTATTAATACCTCGTATAACAAACAGATCAAATGAATTTATTAGCCAATAATAATAATCACAAATCGTTAAATTATAGCAAAAAAAAGTATGAAACCAAATCCTCTAGGGCTCTTAAACTGGTATACCAATGATTGAAAAACATTGGATAACATATTCAATATTCTGTGATGTCCCTACTTGGTATTCCTATTGAAAAGGCTATAAGTATTTTGATCACGTTTAACATTTCAATTACACCAAGATCAAACCGACCCGAAAAACTGCAATTATACAACAAAAATTCAGTGTGAAACAAAATTATAAGTTACAAACCATACTTCGACGTAACAGCAAAATATTAATTAATTTAAGGAAGTAAATCTTTCTTTATAATTAATTTCAAAAACTTAATAAATCTTGCTTCAGTGCCTACTAATATTTATGCAAATTCAAAGCGTTGTTTCAACTTTAATAAATGAAACTCGGTCCATAAAAATCCAAATGTCATGCAACTGTGAAGGTGAAGATAAATTATTTTACATAATTCTTATAAATCGACTGTAATGTGGCAGTTTTTTTGTGGAGATTTCAGAAAGGTCTGAAAACAGTCGTTATAGAGATACTGCTAGGGCCTGTGAAAATTGAATAGGGTTTAATAACATTCAGTTATCGTATAATATGGTATCATTGTCGGGATAATCCACGTTCAAATTTTAAGGGCACATACTTTTATTTTTATTATACTTCAACCTTATCGTTGAAATAATATTGAGTATTCGATGTTGAAGGACGTGAAAAAGCATGATGTTTGGATATATTTGAATTGTTAACTTGGTGCTTTATAATTAATCTACCCTCCTTTAATACGTTTCTTATTTAACTCTTAAAATAAAGTACCAGGAATTCATACAAATAATTAAATAACTTCTTTAAAATTTGTCAGTACAATTTTAACGAAATTTGTAACAAAATACCTTTCTTATTAGTTATTTATAGCAATCTATACTTTATTAATAGCACCATTTTTTGTATCACGTAATCAATAACAAATATGCAAAAAAGAATAATAAAATTTTAATTAAATAAATTTGTGGTTGGTTGAATTACTGCTCTGATGGAAATGTAGCAGCACTATATGTGATTACAAATAGAAAAAAAAACAACGTAGAGAATAATATAATGGAGGATTATCATTTTCAATTAAAAACAACGAAGAATGTATGCATACAAGTAACATCATGCTAAGTTCTGTTCAATCAATTTTGATGTAATACACATTTTTTTTGGTATTTGTTTATTTTATTACTCAATAACAGTTTATTGGGAAGTCTAACTTTAAATTACACGTAAAGTGCTTTGTCTAATAATTCGTTTATTAATTCTTCCTACCGACGAAGCAGATCAAAGCTGTGAAACTGCATACAGGTACCTACAGGGTGTTTCATAATTGAATGCTGATCCTTAAGGGTGTTATTCCTTGGATGATTTTAAGAAAATAGTTCATATCAATGTAGGTCTGCAACCGCCGTATTTTTGAGATACAGGGTGTTAAAAGTTGAAAAAAATATCGTTTTTTTCGTAATATTTTTGATACCGCTTTAGATATTTTTTTGATTTGAAGTAGGTACTAACTAGGCATAAAAACACATTTTTTTCAGAAAAAAAATGGTTCTATTTCTACCAATGGCGTTCGTATTAACATGTCCTTGAATATTTTTAATGAAAAAAATGATACGCCACTGTTTTTTTTTTCAAAATAAATGTCATTTTTATAATTTTGCTTTATCTCTTAGTAAAACTGGCCTCTTGACTTTTTTGTCCGTCGAACGGTTTTCGAGTAAAAAAATAAAAGGCTATTACTCTTGAAGAGTAAGAGTCCATATCTAGTTGTAGTAGGCCAGAAACAGAATTTGTTTATTTTATAAGCTTATTGTCATATCTGAAATAGAACAATGTTTTTTTCTGAAAAAAATGCGTTTTTATGCCTAGTTAGTACCTACTAAAATTCAAAAAAATATCTAAAGCGGTATCAAAAATATTACGAAAAAACCGTTTTTTTCAACTTTTAACACCCTGTATCTCAAAAATACGGCGTTTGCGGACCTACATTTATATGAACTTTTTGTCTTAAAATCATCCAAGGAATAACACCCTTAAGGATCATCATTCAATTATGAAACACCCTATATGTTAAAGGTGTTTCTTAAATTCAGTTATGGATTCAGAAATACTAAAACGTTAGTTTCAGCAGCGATTTTTTACAAATTCGTGTACTGTACATGAACTAATTAACACGTTAACTGTCCAAGCATTTTTTTTTAATCCGACGTCACATGCTAATGTGTCCACCATACTTAAACAACATATTCAACTGTTTTTGGAATTACGTACATAGGACTTTCAAGAGTCATATGTGATACAAAATATTTGCTTAATAAGCTTTAGATAACCCTCTTTTTACGTTGTACAACCATTGCAAAACCTTTAAAGGCACGTTTATGGTGATATTCACGTTTACATTAATTTGACGTCTGACATCTGTCAAATAAGTCACATACGCCATAAGAATGTGCAATTTGGAGCCTTCATAAGCCAACAAATAAAAGAGGTAGACCAAGATATCTTAGCAAGATGAAGTTAAAAAAGCAATAACGGGCAGAAACATCAAATGGAAAGACATAAAAATCTAGCACAAGACAGAAAAACATGAAAAGTCAGCACAACTCAATCGTCCTACACCTAACAGTAGAAGGACTCATGACTAAATAAATAATAATAAATGTAAACATAAAAAAAAAACAGTACTAATATAGGATTGGGAGTGCGATGTATTGCTACAAGAGGCCGCGTTAATTGTGAACGGCGCATACGTGTAAAAATTCCTGCGCTAGTTCATGCTTTCGTTCATGTACTATTTGTACTGTCCGCAAACTAGTTCATACACTAGTTCGATAACTGCTGGAAAAACCTATTAATTGTCCGATGGACCATCAGAAACGCTTCAGGAACGTCATTTCGATACTGCGCAGAATTCTGATAGTTTATCTATCTATTACTTCTAAAATAAACCAATTAAAAAATTTAAACACTATCTTCAAAGGATAGCAGTATCAAAAATCACGCCCAAGCAGTTTAAAATGAAACTCACATACATAAAAATTGTGAAGAATCAAATGCTCAAGAGCAATTTAAGAATGCGTGACCAGTAACATAAGTGTTCACACAAACGAGCAAATAATAACGTACGCAATAAAATAGAGTAAGTTCATATTTGTAAGAAGTCATGAAAATGCTTTAAATACAGTCTCGGCTAGTACACTAAAACTGAGCTATCGATTTTCTTACACATGCTTATTTTAGTCGTTTAATACCAGTATAATTTCAGGCTTCATAAAGTATATATCTCGGACATAACTTTTACTGTATTTTAAGTTAGCTACAATATTATTTAGTTTATACTGTTTCCAAGCAATAAAGTTTCGGTTAAGACGTGACAGCACGTAATAAAGCGAATATAATACAAGTGGATATCTGTGCTCTTCTTTGCAGAGGATAAACTTATTACTTGTAAAATAATAAATAAGAAAATGCCTTTAAAAACATACTGGTACGATAACATATTAAAAAATAATTTAATGACAAAAACAAAGACTAAATGAAAATTTTATTCTTCAGTGTAACTAATTACATTCAATAGTTGGACACTTCTTCTAATTATTTTTCAAAAATTTTCTCCTAAATACTCCTTCACAGATCTCATCACCAGCCACAACTCTTAAATGGATTGTAAAAAACTACCATGCTCTATCAAAGGGGGGAGGGCAAAAAAGGCAGATGCCCCGGGGCTCACAATGTTTAACTTGATCTGTAAAAAACCGTACGAATTTTAAAAACGCGGGAGTTATCAGTGCGAATCGGGACGAATTTTAAAACAATTCGTGAAAGCGAGGACATATTTTTTTTAGTCACACAGCCCCGGGCCTCGTGTTATCTCTGAAAGGCCCGGTAAACTGCTGTATATAAATAGTTTTGCAATTTAAAAAAAATAATGCTGTTTGCTATAAAATTATAAATGTTTATTAAAAAATTTAATGTGTTTGTTATAATAAATATTTTAATTTGCTATAAAAAAATATATAAACTTTATAAAAAGTAAAATCTTTGCAATACATACGGACCTCAGTGTGATTCAGGTAGTCGTTTACTATAACTCTTAAAACAGTGAAGTTACTTTATATCAGGGATGGAAAACGTAACGTAACGATACCCGATAACGTTATAATAACGATTCAACTATAGTTTTTTATACAATAACGTAACGTTATTTTTATAACGTTATATAACGTTATAATAACCGATAACGTTTCATTAAAAGTTATTTTGTATCGTTATTCTCTATAAATTAAAATTTTATATGTCGATCTTTTTATTTTCAGAAGATATAATATGTTGTTTGTATTTTAGAAATCAAAATGAAAATAAAATATCTCAACGTAATTTTGTACTATTTTTTAAATTTACATTAATTTATAGATCCTAAAAATAATTTCAGAATTATAAATAAAAATTATTTTTATACAGCATGTTTCTTAAATAATGCGAAAAAATTCGGGATGATTCCTTATCAAAAATTAAGAGGGGTCTTTCATATAAAATGTTTTTTTTAGGGTCAAATTTTCGGAGTTACACCCCCCTAAAGGGGATCAGTAAAATTGGGTTTTTATTTTATTTCTCAAATTTGGATAAATGTAGGAGAATGATATTCGGTAGATGTTTTATACTAATTACAAGGTTTCCCATAGTAATATTTTTAATCATCTCCCACCTTCACAGGGGGCTGAAAAGTGCGACTCCTGTTGTTTTTTTTAATCAGAAGTTTTCGGTGGGTTAAATCAAATATTCTAATATAAAACGATTCATTTTGGTGGTTACGATGGTTTGTTTATATTTATATTGGGTAGAATTGACGGGTGTAATTCATTTCGACGTTTACGCGGCGACAACGCTAAAACGCCCGTCAATTCTACCCAATATGAACATAAACATCATATTCACTCATTTAATTTTTTACTCAAAACTGTAGGATTTATGAGAAAAACAAAAGAATAAAAAAAGGTTTTAAATAAATCAAACTAACAAAAAAAGAAATTAAATTGCAAAATTTCAACTCACCAAAAAGTTCTGATTAAAAAACCAACAGAGGTCGCACTTTTCAGCCCCCTGTGAAGGTGGAAGATGATTGAAAATATTACTATGGGAAACCTTTTAATAAGTATCAAACATCTACCAAATATCATAGTCCTACATTTACCTAAATTTGAGAAATAAAATAAAAAATAACCTAATTTTACCGATGCCCTTTAGAGGGGTGTAACTCCGAAAGGAGACGTCTAAGAAAAAAAATTTATATAAAAGACCTCACTTAATTTTCGATAAGGAATCACCTCCCGAATTTTTTTGCATTATTTAAGAAACACCCTGTACTTATATCAAAATTTATGTAACGTTATATAACGTTATATAACATAACAATTCATTTTTTTAATGTTATTTATAACGTTATGTAACGAAAACAAATATTAAATAACGTTATACAATAACGTAACGATTTAAAACGTTATTCCATCCCTGCTTTATATCGATCTAATCTTTCATGTAATAACAATAAGCTTTCAAACTTATCTAAACATAAGTTAAGTGGTGCCATTAAAAGTGAAATAAAAAGACTGTTTGGAAACGATACCAGAATTAAACAAAAAAAAAAACAATTTGAACGTCTAGCTGAACAACAATTTAATATGCCCACAAAATTCATTTAAATAACTACCTATGCGACATTTGAGAAATGAAAAGTTTAGCCAAACAAACATTTACGATAATAAAACAATTTGATTTTTTATGTCGTCAAAAAATCTTTTACAACATGCATTACTCTCTGAACACATACTGCAGATGCAGCATATAAACTAAACTGGCACGGATTTTTGGTCCTTGTGCTTGTGATAGGTAGGTACAATTAATCGTTATGGATCTTTCCATAGTTTTGGAACTGCAGTTTGTAGTTCAGAAACAAGAGAAGATTTTAGATTCGTCTTTAGCTCCTTAATGAGTAGTGTTACCAAAATACTTGAAAACCTTGCCTAGCCTAACCTGACCTAATCTTAACTGACCTAACCTAAGCTAACCTGATCTAAAAAAAATTATAGCAAAAATAAAAATATTCACGTATTTTTCTATTTTTTAAAACAAATTTTATTATTTTGATAGTCCTTATTAGTTAGGTATGTTGTATAGTGTTTCTAAAGTTTTATAGCAAACTAATTATTTTTATAGCAATTTTTATTTTTTATAGCACACAATATGTTTTATAGTAATTGCACGTTTTTATAGATACCATGTTTTTTAAATATTAATATTTTTCGTGCATTTAATAGGTACTCCTCTTAAATTACTATGTTTTTACTTAGTGCATGCAGTCTTGGTGCCGTACCTATTATTTTTTGTGAGTTTAAATTCAACTATTCTAGAAAAACTGCTTTACACCGAGTAGGTTATGTATTGACAACTTATTCGGAATGAAACAATCAGTAGAAACAACAATCTTCCATGGAACAGAGTTGCTTGTCATCTTCACAGATTTAAAAAAACCGTATGATGATGTACCCATAAATAAACTATGAGTATCGATGAAGAAATGTGAAATAAAAACACAAATTATCATTATTGTGGAGCGATACAATCGCCAAACATTTCTACAACGCGTACAACACTGTATGGATTTAAAGTATGGGCTGTACAAACAATCATGGGTAATAGAATAATGGCAAAGGAAATTTTTCTGGATGCGGTGCTGCAAATTGACCTCGTTCGATCAGGAGAAAAATGAATATATTAAACATCAAATGGACGTAGAGATCTCAATAATGGACACCGTAGATAGTTAACAGCTAGTCTAGTATGGACATTTAAACATAATGAACGACGAGAGATTACCTAAAAAAATATGGAAATGAAAACCACTCCAATGAAGAAAGAAGGTAAGACCTAGACGTTGCTGGAACTAAATGTGAAAAAAGCCACGGAAGAAAGAATTTTTAAAGAAGAGGATGTATACAACAAGGAGGAATAGAGATGGGGATTCGGCAAACAGCAGACGCTGTAAACAAACCGCTAATACATAAACAGAACAACTGAATTCGTAAATCAAAACAGTACATGCAATTGTTTTGGCACCCCTGTATATTCATTTTTTTACAACCGTGCAAAATTCCGGGGTTATCAGAAAGAATTTTCGAGTTAATATCTATCTGTTGAAACGAATTTGCTAATGTACAAAACCAGGATCAAATACAGTCTGCAAATCCTCGTCTAGAAACTTCTACATTTGTAACGAATATAACTTACCCAACTTTAAATTCGCTAAATTCTTTGTCTGCTATGTAAACTATTTACTACATGCTTAACTTTTGAAGTAAAATTAGATGTCGTCTTAGCAGCAAACACGCGAAATTCTACTCGCAAGCCGGGTAATGTGTAACTACATGTATTGATTTAGCAGAAGTTTACTAGCGTTCATTTGAGTTTGATAAGTGGCAGGTAATGAAGAACACTGAATTCGAATAAGTGTCGTTTGTCGAGAATTATTTATTGTTTTTTGTAGAGGAAACTAGTTTAAGTGGCTTATTATTATTAATAATCAGGGTAAACTTCCAAAAAAGGTGTTTATCTGCAGACTTATCTCAGTTATATCCGACACTACAAGTCTCATATTCAATCAAAACCTGCTGACAAATACTAAAGCTTCAACATTAAGTTTAGGATGAGTTATGGGTCGTTCACACCCACATAAATAGTTTTTATTACTATAGGTTTTATAGTCTTCGCTTTGCAGTTGCTGGAAGAACTTTATCGGTTTATTTTCGAGGTAAATTACAGGATAAACTTATTACAATCGTAGTTTGCATGGTCTTAAAAAAAGAAAATACAAAATAGTAACTGGCTACGACATGCATTATTGAGTATTCCGTTTTGTACCTTTCGCGGCGATAAAGAATAACTGTTCAAAACCAGACCCTAAAAACTGGCGTATTAACGTCTATTAATTATGAGTAATTGTAGAGTCTCCTCCTTCTGTATGCATAAAATTAATGCTGCATTCAGATCTCAATACTAATGTATACCTTCTCAAGTGCGATAATAAATTAAGCTGAGATCGATAGCCTTTGGTTCCCTGTAATCATTTTTGGTTAGGCCTTTGTTGAATTAATGCTTAAACTAAATTCTCCACAGAACCGGACGATGAAAGTGCAGAATTAGTAAAGTTTGGAGGAGAAGAATTAAAGCAAAGACTATACAGACTAGTAGCACAGATATGGGCAAAGGAGAGAATGCCTAGTGACTGGAAAAGTGGAATAATAGTCCCAGTGTGCAAGGAAAAAAATCCAAAAAGCTGTGACAACTATAGAGGATAACGATATTCCTCCTTAATGCAGCCTATAAAATATTGACACTACTTATACAGCAAAGACTAAAAGAATACACGAAAACAGAAATTTAGACAAGGAAGATCTACCGTTGACACAACATTTACGCTAAACCACATTAAAGAAAAATGCTATGAGAATAACGTTGAACTACAAATAGTTTTTATTGATAGTCTAAGCAGTCTTAGGCAAACTGTAATATACCGGGTGATTCAGTTTGACTGTCGCACCCGTGAAACTTTTTGATTATTGAAAATAACCTCAACAACCCTTATACAGGGTGTCCCAGTCAAGACGAATTATTTGATAGCTCTGTTATTAGTATTAAAATTTAAAAAAATTGAATATAAAAGTTGTTTGTAATCATTTACTGCATAACCTAAAATTATGTTCAACTATGGGTCAATCTAAACAGATGAATCTTCCTTAGGTGTAAACACATTTTACTGTGGTTACCTTTGTTAATAACAATCATAATCTCAATAGCAACAATGGTAACCACAGTAAAATGTGTTTACACCTAAGGAAGATTCATCTGTTTAGATTGACCCATACACAGTGTTTTGATTTTGCGCTTTGATACTTTTTTATGCAAAACACCCTGTATATTTTGTAATTTTTGGATGTGGAATTAAATTCTCTTTCAAAAATATTATAGGTTATTTATGTCTAAAATGAGCCGTTTTTGGGTTATTAACATTTTTTGAAAATTTTGACAGATGCAGACCGTTATAAAAATATTTATATTTATTAACATAAGAACACCAGAGCAATTTACTCTGGTAATTCATTAGACAATAGTGTCATAGTGATTGCTGACTAGTTACATTTTTAAAATAATATACAGGGTGTTCGTTATACTCGGTCCATTTCGCTAAACTTTAAACGCATATAAGTAATCTTTTTTTTAAATGGAACACCCTATATATGTAATTATCTTTCAAAGTTGTTAGGCATGTTTTATGTCTAAATATAATATTTTTGAAGTTATTTCGTTTCTTATGATTATTTGCGAGTATTTTACCTAAACTATCGGTAGTAGCCTTTGAAAATTCAAAAAAAATTGTATGAACGGTCAACCAGAACAGTTAATCGGCACAATTTCTACTATTATGCCACTAAAAATCCATATTTTTTAAGAGCTGTAGATACACAGCATAAATGGCAGCAAATAACACCAGAATGCTGTGTATCTAATAAAAATAAAAACAAATAAATAAAAGTTGACATAAAAAATTAGACTTTAATTTCCATCAAGCAGTTACAAATAGAGGACGCTAAGGGCGGTCACTTTAAATACATTTCTCTAATTTTTTATGTCGACGTTTATTATTTGTTTTTATTTTTATTAAAAATTAATATTGAATACATTTGCATTGCTAGTTATACTCTAATTTTTAAGATTTGATCGTTTTTTGTTATGTTAAATAGACTGTTTGCTATAATTTGAATAAATTTTGAACTGATTTTTGTCGGAAAATTTCTTATGCATGCATACTTTTTTAATACATGGTCGGATTCAGAATTAAATTCTCTATCCAAATCAAGAAAAACATGTATACTATGTGTATTAAAAAAAAGTTGGCTATCGCGGATTTGACATACGTCATCGTAGAGATAACAAATGCACATCATTTAATAGAGAATTTTTCGCCGTTTCCAAAAATATAAGGTTCGTTGGGGTTATTTACAATAATTAAAAAGTTATAGGGGTGCGACAGTCAAACGGAATCGAGAATGTGGAATAAAAGAAACTATAATTGAAAAATCAGCACAAATAGCAGCATATACCGATGATCTATCCTTAATAGCAAGAGACAGGAACAGTTTAAAAGAAGCACTGTCAAAAATCGAGACGGAGGCAAAGAAAACGGGGCTTGAAATAAATCAGGAAAAAACAAAATATATGGAGATTTAAAAAAACACAGAAGGAGAAAACAGAGAGGTAATAGTAGCAAATTATACGTTCGAAGAAGTAGAAAATTTTAAATATCTGGGAACAGTAATTAATCGTCAGAACTACAAGAGGGAAGAAATGAATCAACGAATACAAGTGGGAAATAAAGCATATAATAAATATAAAAAGCGCATGAACAATAAGAAAATCGGTAATAGTACAAAATTGGGAATCTATAAAACAGCGATACAACCTGTGGTGATATACGGAGCAAAGACGATGTGTATGATAAGGTAGGAAAAGGAAAATTTTTAAATTTTTAAAGAAAAATAGTGAGGAAAATTTATGGGCCGAAAAAAATAGAGGATGAATGCATAAGGTTAACAAATAACGAAATTAAAATAATACTAAAAGGAGAAGACATAGTCAAAGTCATAAAAGCTGCATGAATTCGATTGTATGGACATATAAGTAGAAGAGAGGAACAGTCTATACTAAAATGGATCTCAAAATGGAAACCACAAGGGACAAGATCGAGCGGAAGACCAAAAATACGCCGGGAAGACCAAGTGATAGCTAATATAGAAAAAAATTGAAATAACAGGATGGAGAAAGAAACGGCTTGATAGAAAAACATGGAAGCAAGTCGTACAAGATGCAAAGACAAACAACACCTATAGAGACTGGATGAACAGAAATAGCGGAGTGACTATCTGAAAAATAATAGTCAGTAGTGCTCCAAAGAGCGGCTATAATTCCAATATGTAATGCATAGCCTTTTATAATAAATTATCTTTAAAGTCTAAGCTAAGTCATACACATTGATTTTAGTTCTAAAATCAAATGATACTAGTTTATTTTTGTTGTACGGAAACAGTTTAATTTAAAACAATAGTTTTTGGATTAAATAAAATATTATGGAATTAATGAGACGTAATTGCCATTAATACATTTTATCGCCCGTTTATTATGAAAGTGGTTTTAGATCATTTTTGGAAAAAATTGTGAAGTTAAATTATTCACATATAATTTAGTGAACACTTTTGATTTGTAGACAATTAACAATTTAAATTAGAAAATACTCACATGTTTTGATCAATAGAAAATTGCTCAATTTTTATCCCAAAATGTAAGAAGGTTATCCAAAATTATTTTCTTTATCGCGCGGTACAAGTTAGACACTTCAAACTTATCGTGCAAGTTGGCAATTTTAAATTAATAGTGAAACATACGCACACAATTAAATTAAATTCCGTGTTGTAATTCATGTTAAGCTATGCTGTTGTATAAACACTACTTCACATTGTATTAGACATGAAATCGATGTCAATTATTAATTAACACTCAAGTTGTTGACGGCTAGAAGTTCTTCGCAAACACCTTTAGAAGCTCAAATAACTAAGTGACGGGAAAAGGAGGGACACCCACGAATATGATCTTAGTTAATTATCTTAATGCGCAGCAGAGAAACTAAGGCTAAAAATTGTCTTTGTAACTGTGTATAATAAGATAAGCGACGTTTGGGTAAAATGCTCATACGCCCTTCGGGTATAATAAATCGTTTCATGTATTTAGCGGATGAATTTCCATCAGGGAAACTGGGACAAAGCTTTAGGCTAATCAAACAAGTATTTTAAAGCTGAGGACAGCTCGTGGACAGCCTGCGGCCAGCCACACGACCAGGCTGTTACCACATCACATGTAATGCAAAATTTTTCTAACCCTCTGATGGTAAAGCGGCCAACACAGTGATTTATAACTGAAAAATTGTAAACAGTTTTATAGTAGTTGTTGAGGAAGTCTCATAAAAATGTTTTTTTTTTGCAATAAATTTTTGAAGAAGTATTTAAAATTCCCCTTGTTCACCAAAGTCGTTTCAAATAAACTGAAGTGTATTTGCGTGTATAAAAAGTTTAAGATTACGTTCCAGGCATTCTAATTGTTCTTATTTTCATAAATTGTGCAAGTAACGACGTGTCAAAATAAAATTTCATACAAGTGTTTAGCACATGCAACAAGTTGAATCTTTTTATTAAGTTAAAATTTGAGAGTTTCAAAGAAACGGCAATTTATTGAGAAAAATAAACTGTATAAGCTTTCAAAATTGAAAAACCAATGTAGTAGCCATTTTTGAGAAAAATGTATAATTTTGAATTTTTTGAAAATAATTTCGTAATAACAAATTTCGCAAAAACTTTTAGAGAGATTTATTGTGGATCCCAATGTAGACAAAATGTTTGGTTTTCAATAAAGTAACAATAACTTAGTAATTTGCTTAACAAATATTTCTTTTTTAGGATGAAGTGAAGAAACTAGTACAGGGGGGGGCAGAATAACGGGCGATTTTGAAATGTCTGTGAAAAAAACCTATTTAATATTTCCTAATCTATTGCTACCAGATTAAAATATATAAAAAAGCATTGAAGAAAAGTAAGTTTCCAAAATTTAATTTTTGTAAATTGCATCTGCAAAATGGCGTCCATTTAAACGCGAGCATTGTTCAAGCCGGATGTTCATCACATTACCCAGCATTGTCGGTCGGATTTGAGCCACTTCTTCTCCAATCCAGTGTTTGAAGACCTCGATTATTCTCGGTGGTTCCTTCCAGTAAACTCTACTCTTCAAATAGCCCCAAAGGAAGCAATCACAAGCTGAGGGGTCCGGCGAACGGGGGGGTCACGCAACATCCTCGTTTCGAGAGATACCGTGATTTGGAAACAAGCCGTTTACAATAGGTTTGTTCCAACAAGCCATTAAAAACCAATACATGGGTTAGTACATCAACTGGTTTATTGACATGCGCGATCTATGTACTAATAATTGTATTAGCCAGTATTAGCCGTTGTTGGAACGCTTTTACGACTGGCCTAACTGTAAATGACATTTGTGTCTATTGGGTTCATAGAAATGTGCGCATCGCAATAGTAAACATCTTAAGAATCTAGTACTAAATGGTATTGGGAAGGCGATGCATAGCTACCTGAGCTCACGTTAGTTGTGAGCAGCGCATGCGTCTAAAAATCTAAGTTCTAGTGTGTGTGGTTCACGTGTGTGTTCCGCTCGCGCGGCAGACTGCTATAGGGGGGTTGACCCCCTCTTCAGTCGTTAGAGGTACAAGGATAATGGGTGAGGATGTGGATAGTCAAGGATGGGCAAGAACAGGTGGAAGTACTGCCACAGCATTTGCCTTAACTGTAAAGGAACCCACCTGAAACCTCTACAATGACAGTCGGCCCTGGAAATCGAAACCACGACCTCTCGATTAAAAGTTAGGTTGTTAACACAACCAGCCACCAAGCTCGGTAAGTTCTAGTACACGCTTTCATTCAAGTAGTACTGTTTTGACCGTACACTGACTAGTTCATGTATTCATTTTGTAACAAATGGAACAGCCGACTATACCGTCCAGTGAACTATCAGAGACTGTCATGGAACGCGATATCGATACTGCGCAGAATCCTGATAGTAGATTGGATCGTACATAGCTTTGTCGGAATAAACCTAATACGTATTCATGCTTATTCTCGATGTGTGGTTGGACGGCTTTCTAATCCCCTCCCTTCGGTAACGTGAGATTGCCGCTCTTTTTAAAATCGCTCGTTATTCTGCCTCACCCTGTGTTATCATGATTAGTGTGAAATAAAATGTTTACATTATGAATAAAATTAAGTAATTTCTTAATGCTTTATATCTTTGCATAACACCATACTAATTAATTAATGTAGTAACAAATGAAACAGTTTTAAAAATTTTGAATTAAAGTGAAAAAAACAACTTTTAATGTTAAAGATTTATATCTTTTGATATCAAAGATACACTTGTAAATATTGCCCTGAAAACTTTGTAAAATTACGTAAACTTCAAGCTGAATTTATTTTAAAAATAAAAAAATGACAATCCTAATAATTTATTATTCCCTTTCACCCATGTATGTAAAATTTTTGAACCTAAAAACCACTAACATCCTACAAAAATTACGCATTCAGACCCAACGCACGCACTCGAGCGATTTGTCAGCATCAAACAACGATTAATTTTGTTATCTCAAATTTGTGTTAAATTTTTAAACAGCTCTGCCCCATATTTTCACGGTCAACGTTTCATAACATTGCAGATCAATATTAGGCTAGATAAACATTTAAATGATTTAAACTGTTTCCATATTCATGATATTATGGTAAACCATATACCTCGCGTTCAGCTAAACCCATATGACTTATCTTAAATCCAATATTGAGATTATCACGGAATCAATTGAAATCATGTATATTAATTAAGCTACTTAGTCAAAGTTTTGGTTATAGGGTTATACCTTGATGGGCAAAATAAAGTTGTAATAATATGACAGGAATTGACATGGTCACTTTTATCAATGAATAAGTAATCGACCTCTTGGCCGATTAATTGATTCTTGATTAATTTAATGTTCACCTTTTACCGATAGACTGGATTGCGAAAATAGTTTTTATTTTTTACTGCAACCTTATATTTTATTAGTTTAATGTCTGGCTGTTGATTTGGATATTTATTTCCACAAAAAGCTCAACAAAAATGTAACAGGACTTGTGGATGGGATCTTGTAGTTTTAGTTCAGTATTTTGGGTTATCGCCACCAGTGGCACCAGTCGGGTCTGACTTTCGACCTTCAATTGCATTAGCCATTCATTATGTATGCAAATATTTTAAATTTTTGCCACCAATCCATCTTTTAAAACACGGAATTGACTTGGAACTACATTAGACAAAATACTGAATTAAAACTAAAAGGTTTATTAGAGGCGAATAATGCAAATTAACATAAAAGGCCTTGTTCAAAAATTCTGTAACAAAATATGCTTTTTGAAGTACTGTAAATTTTAAAAAGCTTTAAATTAAACAAAACGTAACTCAAGATACTTTTAAGAAATATTACCCTAAACTTATAATGTATTAGAAAAATCTTCATCTTTAGGACATAACCTTTTCTTGTATATTTCGCGAAAAAACTAACTAATGTTAAAATGGGGTCGCAACAAGCCCATATTTTTAATCATCTTACTCAGCGGTTCCCAAACTTATTTTGTCGTGAAACCCTTGCACGATTTTTCAAAAATTGCGGATATTTCTTTTTACTTGATGAACCGTACCTAAAATAGCTAATTTTAATTCATCAGTTGATTAAACGGGCTTTTTAAGATTGGCTGTTTTAAAAACATTAAATCAAACCAAAAGTCATAAGCTTACAAAAATATTATTATATACATTTCACTTTTTTGCGGGTGTGCACAAGTTAAGTGGGCTATACTTTGAACTTTGAACGTATTTTATACTTAGATTCAATAGTAATAGTAAGTAAAATGTAAAAAATATATTAAATTATTTATAAAATAAATGAAGATAGGGAAAATTTATTAACAAATTTTAAATCTACCCAAAAAGTCCTTAAAACATCAAAAAATAATTTGAGTATAATTTCAAATAAGCAGGTTAAAATCAAAAATCGAAAACGTCATATTTTAGTTTTTTATAAATAGCGCAAAAAATATTAATTCTTTTCAAGTTTTTTTTTTTCATAGAATAATTGCTCTTTAATTATAGACCATTTTTACTTCTTTAACCAACTCTGTTATTGACGATAACTGGGACACCCTATATAGTATATAGTAACCGAGATACCCTGTAAAACATTGGAATTTGGTCCCTTCTGTACCTATGTGCTAAATTAGAAACATCAATACATTTTTATATGCAAATGACATGTTTTTCTATTGGTCAAAATTAACCAGATTGCATGCTTTATGTAAATGATTTCTGATTGCAAATATATTAAAATGTAGTACCGAGGTAAATTTTAAATATATTTCCGCGGTTTAAAACTAGCTTTTTGCACCAAACATTTACTTTTCAATTTAAAAGCGCTTTAGGGGTAAAAATGATTGCAATTTTAAATATTAGTACCTATCTATGATTTATTGATTTTAAAGTTTGTGATTAAAAATCCCTTAATTCGACTTGCGAAAAAATTTTCTTCCTAAAGAAAATCGAAACTAGTTCCAAGGCTCTTATATTTTCGTCAGAATATTTCTTTTACACGAAGATATTCTTCTCATAAATAAGCAAAGGGAAATTTTAACTAAGCTTGAATTAATTTATAGGTACTTCATATTAAATTTAATTTTGTTGTATTTAGCTCCTATTTAAATAAAGAACGTAACATGCATACAATTAGTCTTTGATTTCATATTTCACACTTTGTTGTTTTCGACCAGTCTTTTGATGTTTTAAAATATTTTGTGTCAATATCTTTATGGAACATTATGGAACTTCCCCCAATTTTAATAAGACTTTAAATGAAACAAACTTTACTTATTTTTTTTTGTTTCTATTATTTTATGGAAACATATTCAATGTAGCAAATTATATATGAACGAAAAACAAATATTTTTGATCATAAAAGCGAACAAAGTGTAATATTAAAAAAAACACAAACTTTTATTCTTAACGAACAAAATTAAATGAAGACATTACAAAAACCAACATTCTGGTATTGTTTGTATGTATAAAAAATATACAGAAAGACTACATTATTTAATGAAAAGAATGTTATTGAAAAGAATGCAGATGCTTCTCGATTCCAGATCCTCTCAAAATTTGTTGTAATGTTGGATAACTGAATTCGCATATCTGGTGCAGCGTCCAGTCTGTCGCGATATTTAGTTTTTGTATTACCATACCTAGGAAAGCCTGATTGTTACAAACGTGTACTTGCAAACGTTAATATAATTCGCATAGCCCACAATAATAAATTCGGATATTCGTCAAATATATCGCACCTGCAAGTTGTTACTGGTTCCTTTTCAAACTTAGCCATTAAGTGAGCATCCGAACTAATTTTCATTAAATTTCCAATGCCATAAACTAAGTTATCTCTTCCTTCATTCGACCAATAATTATCATTGTTTTTAAAGTTTGGAAAATTCTGAGCTAGGGATTCTAATAAGTTGTAGATATGATTTGTAATATGATTACAGTTTCCGTTAGAAAGTCACCAACAGCCAAAAAAATAAGCAAAGCGCTACCAGAAACACGCTGAAACCTGGAGTTTGGAAAACGCGGAATCTACTTTAATGAATCACATGTAAAAGTCATTATTAGGCTGATTAATCGGAAATCGACTTTTAAGCTATAGCTGATCAATCAAAAGTCGGTAATTGGTTTATCGGCCCATTAACACTTAAAAATTGAAGTACATATTTACAGTTAGATAGCATTTTTATCACAACAGCATTTGATGACTAGCAAACATTAATCTTCAGTTTCTTAAAGCCAAGTTACCTTAAGATCTTTTCACAGCCCAAAAGCATCAGGACACTAAACTATATTTTTATAAATAATTACACGAATCTTCTTATATAAAATTGTTGTTTTCAACTCGATGAAACGGTATTGTTTAATTTTTGAAGTTTAAGAAGTTTTTGAGAATTGTGCAAATCTACATCAAATATGAAAATGTTTCGTCGGCTCTACAAAATAAAAGAACAACATAATTAAGCAGTTTTTACTGCTAAAATAGAGAGAAACTTTTGTTGTAGAATGTTTGTCTAAATATTTTAACAAAAGTCCTATTTACAAGCGGCATTTCACATTTTTGTTCAACTGATTATCTACTTTTGTTAGCCTCAGCTCTAAGCCTCGTATACACAAACGAATTGGATTTGATTTGAAAGTCAGATTTTCGCAATCCCTTTTTGGATTTTGCTTGGGTCTCCTAGTTGTATGTACGTCGCAGTTAAATAGTAAAATTTTACCAAATGCATGGTGTTTTCTGACTAAATTTTGTTAAATAGATACGAAGTTGAGTACTTGCCTGAATATTTTGGACCATTAATCAGCTGCGTTAGAACGACCAGGCGTTTAATAGTACGAGTAAATACATCCAGGCATTTGGTAATTTGTAGGTTAATGGAAATATCAATGTATTATCCCTCGGTTGGTAATTTACCGTTTTAGCGTCCCTTATTATTAGATATTACCGCCACACACAACTGCAATGTAACCAGGGAAAGAAACCGGTTTCTTAAACCGATAAAAGAGACCGGTTAACGGTTATTTTTTTTCCGAAAATGTGATTTTTAACCGAAACCGATATTTTTAATTAAAAAAAACGTTGACCTTTAACCGTAATAATTAAAAACCGGTTTTTTAACATCTTTTTTTAACAAAAATTACTTTTAAAAAAATACAGAATTTGTATTAAACGCAATTAGTTTACCAGAAGTCATTACTAAACGCTTGATAACATTATTAAAAAAAATTAGGTAATTTTTCATATTTTATTTTTTCTAGTTGTAGGCTTATGTCATTAAGAATATAACTGGTAAAACAAACTGTCATTCTGTTGTTTTAATGATAGTTTGACAGAAATAATCACGTTTAATTGTTGATTGTTTTTAATTTTGTACCTTAAAAACACGAAATGGCTTACGAATATTACGAAAAGTATGATATGTAAGAATGTTTTATTTAAAGTAGGTAATATTAATTCTGAAGCTGCAAGTGTAACTTATTTTAATCGTTAACCAGAAAGGAGGCAATCTAATAAAAAAACTAGTTCTTAAAATAGGGGCACTTTACTTTTGCGAATATTTTAAAAATCGTTAAAATCTGGTCATATAATTTTTTTTTTATCCTTAAAATTAGTTTAGGTCATGCATCAACTTTTATCAAGAATAAAATTTTCTGAGAAATCGATAATAAAAAACTTTTCCAATTGTTGCAGACTTTTTGAATGAGGCTGTAGATCTCTTGACCCTAAAATTATTAATTATTGTGAAAATTTACAAAGCAAATCTACCGGAATGCGTCTCTAACAAGAAAATTCATGTAGAGACTTTATCTAGCATCCAGATAAAGATAGCAAGGATTGTGTCATTTTGATCACCAAGACTAACAATGATAAATGAAGCACTTCAACGTCTTTGCACTGGAGTACAGCTAGGTCGATTTTTTTTTAAACTGCCGAACAATTGCATTAACAGATTGAATGAAACAAGTTCATCGACACAGAAAAAGCTTGTTACGTGGCGGCCTACATTCTATAGCAATTCTTTGGAAATTAAGTTGGATAATTTACTGTTCCAACGTCCTAGATTTAGATAATTCCTAACTTCAAAACGGTTCGAAACAACTAATACCATAATCCATGGTCTTTGTAACGTGAGTGGCATTTAAGTATAATATTACATAGTTCATGTTACCATTCAAGCTACTTTTAGACAAATTTAAATATTGATCGTTCGAATCTGGTAAAGCTGCTATTTGTACCGCTTATCGAATAAAAATAGAAACTGATTCGCGTGATCAATCATTTTTAATGCCTTCTAAAAAAACATTCCATGATAATATACTTTTATTTCTAATATTTATCTAAGAAAAATTCCAGTTTATCATAAAGATTATTACGTGCCTAAATTTTGTGGGTAATCTGACTTTTTTCTTGATTTATGTGGGTTTTGACTTTAGTATACCAATTTTATGTATCTACAGAAGGTCCACATAGAAAAGCCACTATTGGGATCTCGTAAACGATAAGAGCTACAAAGAAGTTTAAATTAAACAAATCGTTCCCCTTACTGAGACCTATTCAGTGATGCTTTAATCTTTTAAATGAGTTTCATGGCGCGCTAGATAATAAACTAAAATCAAAATAGGCTTTTTTACAAATCGTTAATAACTCGGTTATACTTGATGGTACACAAATATTTTTGGGGAGAAAGGTGTAGATTTTTTTTACGCACTATTAAATGTAAACATTCATTTGTTTTAATATTGTTTAAATTCTTAGATAAATTACAAACTTGCGTTTTTTAAACGGAAACCCTAGTTGGCTATATGATCTCATGAATAGGCATTTTTTTCTTTCTTTTCAATATAGACCAAAAAAAGATAGAGCAGGTAGCAAATTCCAAATATTTAGGAACAATAATTGCAGAAAATGGTAAATTGGATGAAGATCTGAATAACAGAATAGCGCCAGCGACGAAATTTTACTACGCCACTAATAAATGTTTGATAAGTAAAAAGGAGTTATCAAAAGAAACGAAAACGCGAGTTTTTAATGCAGTGTACGTACCCATTCTCACGTACAGTTCATAAACTTGGACACTAACTCAAAAACAAAAACAAAGAATACAGGTGCAGGAAATGAGATTTCTGAGAAGAATAGACTGATCGATAAAATTCGAAATAACCTAGGAGTAACAGATATTAAGAAAAAGATGGAGACGAATCAATTAAGATGGCTTGGACATCTACTACGCATGCCAGAAAGCAGATACGCGAAAATAGGATGGAAAATGCAGACAGAGGGAAAAAGAAATAGAGGAAGACCAAGAATAAAATGGGAAAAAGTAGTGAGTCAGAGACTAGAAGAAAAGGAGTCAGCTGGAGAAATGTGCCACAATAAGCTAACGATAGGCAGGAGTGGAGAAACATAACAAAGAAACAGAAAAGCATACCTCGCCACCGAAAGGTACAAGAGGAACCGATTAAGAAGAAGAAGATACATTAGCTTAAAAATAATTTTTTTGGCTCAAAACAAATAAAATTGATCAAAAAGTCCCTATGATGCTATAGAGTGCCAAAACTTAAACAATATAGAAACAAATAAAGGTTTTCATTTTCCAGTGCCCAAAAGAATAAGCAACTTTTTTACCATCAAGTATATCCGAGTTATTAACGATTTAAAAAAAAATGCCCATTTTGATTTTACTTTATTATCTAGCGTGCCATAAAACTTTTTTAAAACATTAAAGCATCATTGAATAGGTCTCAGAAAGGGGAACAATTTGTCTAATTTAAACTTCTTTGTAGCTCTTATCGCTTACGAGATCCCAATAGTGGCCCCTTTTATGTGGACCACCGTGTACACTAAACACATTAAAAAACTTTTTGACGAATTTTTTTTTGGTACATTTCAGAGCCCATTTTTCTTGAAATACTACATGAGGGGAAGTCGATAGGTCACAAATGGTCAACAGCAGTGAACAAGAGATAAGTAATGTAAAAAACTTTTATTTGTCGACATGATTGAACATTATTAAATTTGTGCCTCTATCAGTCTCCCTATACCAGTAGCAAACATTTTTTTGTCTGTTGTCTCAGCCTACTTCGAACTTTATTTTCAACTTTTTCATTATTGAGAAACCCAAGAGATACTTTAAAATATCAATTGGGAGCTTCTTGAACATCTGCTTTACAGTTCCAGCCTGTTTGGTTGCTAAAACATCTTGATTATTATAAATTGAAATTAGGTAAGGAGTTGGCTATCTTAACAAATAAAAAAAATTATGCCAAGTTTTTTCGAATACTCCTAAACCGATGAGGTCATTAATTGATATTGGAAAAAATTATGTCGAAACGTAAAGGTTTTTGCTACGTTTACATCTCTTTTGCTTTTTTTTAATAGTTCCTTACTAACATTTCCTTGTACAATATATTCCAACGCCTTATAGTTCTGTGCTTATAAGAAAAGTTTTGAGTGAGACATGGGGTATGTTAAGCTGTGATAAAAATATAAAACTCTAGATCGTTAGTATATTATTTTTATTGTTAAAGTTATTACCAAACGCTGGTAATTTTTTTTTAAGTAATTTGTTGTGTTAAGTTTTATAAGCCATTTTTCACCCATAACTTTTTTACTAACGCAATTTTTTGCAAAAAAAAAACAACTGTTTGTAAAATTGCATACATAAAACTAAAAGAAACAATAATTTACAACAGCTCTTCAACAAGGTATTATAAGCAAACGAGTCCTTGTAGAAAATACTTGCAAGCTATAGTACAATATATCCAACCATTTTCTGCTAACGCTGTTGCATTGTATTCTCAGGAGAATGTAGCGTAATGACTAAAATAACTTCAGCAGACAACTATTACATGTAAAAACAAACCACAAAGTTGGAAACATGTAGCAACAAAGCGGATTGTGTTTAGAATACTTGTCATCAATAAATAATTAAATAGAGTTAACCCACAATGTTTTTTTTTATCCTTTAAGAAGATATAACTGAACATTACTAGAATTTGCTAAATTATTATGTTAGCATGCCTTAAAATTTGGCCTTTTATTTAACCAATTAAGTCTAAAATAATGAAATTACTGTCTTTCGTTGCAAAATAACCTCTAAGGGAACGTGAGATTGCCACTAAACCAAAGTGGGAAAAATAAAATATTATCACTTACAAATTCATTAGAGAAACCATTACATACAAAATCATGATTTTATAGCCCTGTGCAGAACTTAATGTTAACTTGCTTTTTGTGAAATTGCCCGTGAGTTGGATTGTCTTTAATTTAAACTTCTTCTTCATTATACTTTTGCTCTAAATTTAACAGCCACATTAGTTTTATTTCGGGTTAAATTGTAATTTTATTGTTTAAGATTATAAGCTTCAGGAAGCTACAGTTTAAAAAAAAACACGAGAAAGTAAACGTTTGCTGATATAATATGAAAGTCATTTCACAAAGCTAATCAAGCATTTCAGTTGAACTTTTTAATTTGGCTTTAGTCAGTTTTTGTTTGGCTGTAAACTGCTAAATAAATGTCAAACATATAATCTAAACGAAAAACAAATTGCTTTTAAAATCAAGCAGTAGACACAATGTAAAACGATTTTAAATCACTCTACTAGTGCTTTATTTAAAGAATTTGCATAACAAACTTTCAAATTGTGTGTTTAGCTTGCTAAACTTCCGAAAAAACATACCACGTTATTTGCTTTATAAAACGCGTGAACCCAACGAAAAATAAATGCAACATTTACATATAAAATTTATTCGACTATCTTCTGTACGAACAATAAAATAGAGGCAAATAATGCAGGGTGAAACTGTATAGGAATATCGAACCAAAGTTAAAAGCTTTGGTAGACTTTTCACACAAGCAAGGAACACGCTAGACTGTAGGTCAAAGTTCTTCGTGCACTGCATGCTACATATACTTAAAAATAAAAAACGCCGACTCGAAGTCGGTATAAAATTTATGTTGAAAATGAAAAATGTATGAAATTTGCTGGGAAGATCGTTTATGTTACCCTTTAGAGTAATTTTTTTTAGGGTGCTCCTAAGACCATGTCAGAAAATTTTTGTTGTAAAAGCATTTACACGACAAGAAAGTAATACGAGATGCTATTTAGGCGCCATTTGTAAAATGGTAATTAATACTACCTATGTAAGTTATTTTGAGTTTCTTAATTTAAAAAAAAAACAATTTTTACACACACTTGCTTATTTTACGTAGTACCTACATCATAGAGCTTTTTGAATGAAGACATAATACATATAATGTTTTCGAGGAGGTATATTAATTAAAACGGAATAAACTTGTATGTAATGATTGTTAGGTATCGTTCCTTGGGCTAAATGTGCGTTTTGTTTTATGTTTCGTTGGAAAATGGAAGACATTGCCTTAGTTTAAGTTGTTGGTTTTATAAAGAAAAAAAATGACGTTATTTTCGGTATGTTATGTATCGTTTGTTGGGCTAAATGTGTGTTTTGTTTTGTTTTATTTTTAAATTTTGGAGTTTGTCGCGCCTTTTTGGTTGGTTTCATGGCCGTCGTGCATCCCCGCTAGAAAGGCCTTCTTCACGCTAGAAGGAGATACAGAGCATTTGCCCATGTGTCGTTGTGTGTGCACCTTGTTGGTAAGTGAACCCAACCCTTTCGTTTGTTATCTTGAATTCAACTTAATGGTCCTTCGAGTTTTGACTGCGTTTTGTTTCATTTTTAAATTTTGACTTTTGTCGCGCCTCTTTAGTTGGTTTTATGGCCGTCGCGCATGCCCGCCAAAAAAGCCTTTTTCAAGCTAGAAGAACATACAGTGTATATGCCCATGTGTCGTTGTGTGTACACCTTATTGGTAAGTGAACCCAATCCTTTTGTTTGTTATCTTGAATTCAATTTAATGGTCCTTCGAGTTTTAACTGGTTTCTGTTTATACGCAACAGTAATTATTGAAAAATATTTGTAAATAAAGTTATATTTATCTTTCGAAATTAAAAAAAAAATATATGTTACAATGTTCATAATAATATTTTAATACATTCTTTAGTCCATCTACACAGTTTCTTAAAATATTGTTTACGAAAAAGGATGTCCTGTTAGATTTGTTTTTAGGTTCTTGTTTTATATATAGGTACATAAGCAAAAGTTTTTTTAAGTATTTAGAGTTAAATTGTTAATTTTTATCACTTTTTTATGCTAGATAGGTGTTTTGGAAAAATAATATTCAGCATTTGGTATTTTATTATTCACATACTTTAAAAATCAGTTCAATAAAATTCAATTCACAATAAAGAGTTCTTAATTGTTAAGTGTTGTTTTTTTTTAATTTCAACTTTTATTGTTGCACTAACGCGGTAATTTATGTTAGAAGCCAGACTTTTAAAAAATCCTTAATTTAGTAGGTTTATTCACTATTTTGTCATGCAAGTTATATTAATATCGGATAAAAGCGACAATTCTGGAAAAAATATTTTAGGGGCAAAGGATCTTTTTTATGAATCTCCATGAATTTGGGCTAACGTTATCCCTATTTCCTGAAAATTTATCTAACGTCAGAAGGGGGCCATGTTCAGCATCAGTTCATTTGACACAGATAACGCAAGCTGTTATCTACTTCAACTAAATTAGGATCAACCCAAGTACCAATGGGGACTACCACAGTGAACCAAGAATTCTGTATCTAAAGCTGTCTTGTTTAAGCTAATTAACATCATTAGGACCGTGTAGTGTTTGAAACTTCATCCTTAAACATTAACAGGTCCACCACAATCGTTCACCGTCGTTTCTGGCAACCCTTAGCACCTATGTTTGTTGATATTAATTAAAAATAATAATTTATTGTTATAGCGACGTTGATTATTTAAACGCTATAATTTATGCGTGATTCATATTATTACGAGTCAGGAAATTTTGCGTGACCTTTGAGGTAATTTTGTGTGTTTATTGCGAAGATAAAGACGATTAAGACCACGCTAAGGTTAACTTATTAAAATTGCAAAGTGCAAAAAGTGCGAATAATTTGGCAGCCAAAACCACCTTGTACAGTTTTCATGCACTTTTTTTGTTAGGATCAAATTAATAGACTATTAAACAAAATTAGGGAACCAATACTGTTAAAATAATATCAGCTACCTGTGAAAAACATCTCGGTAATTATAAATGAACGTTTTGCATAAAAAAAACTTATTTAAAACGTTATTTAGACAAAAGAGTTTAAATAAAGTGTACAAAGATCAAAGAATGGCAAACAGTTTTGATTTCTAGCTATTGTTGTTGAGGTCAGGGCCGGTTTTACCATTAGGCGAGTCTAGGCAATTGCCTAGGGGCGCCAGATTATGGGATCGCCAGATTTCTTCATAAAAAAAAAGGTAACATTCGTATGATATACATATGTATACAAATGTATAAACGTTATTTAGTTTTTTTTGAATGTTTATAATGGTGTAATATTTTCATAAATATGCCCGTAATTCATAAACAGTGCAAAAAACTCCGGGAGGTAATTCCTATCATAGCGAATAATAAGGTCTTTTTTATAAATTTTTCCCGAAAACGTCTTCTTTCAGAGTTACACTCCCTAAAGGGAACGATAAACGTAAGTTTTCATTTTGTTTTTTTCTCAAATATTGAGAAATGTAGGAGAATGACATTTGATAAATGTTTTTTATTTTAAAAGATTAAAAGATTAAAAGATTAAAAGATTTTCCATAGTAATAATTTCAATCACCTATTACATACCTTTACGAGGAGCTAAAAAGTGTTGGTTTTTTATCAGAACTTTTTGGAGAGTTAACATTTTGCAATTTAATTTTTTTTTAACCTCAATGTGTTTTTAAACCTTTTTTATTTCTTAATTTTTCCCGAAAAGCCTACAGTTTTTGAGTAAAAAATAAAATAAGTTAACATGCATTACCAAATGAGCACGAAAATATCTGTCACTTTTACTCAATATGTACAAAACATGGTAAAATGAATCATATTATTTTAAAATATTTGATGGTGCACGCTCCCTTATTTTAATTTTTACTTAAAAACTATAGGTTTTGCGAAAAAATTTAAAGAATTAAGAAAGGTTCTAAATAAATTAAATTTTATTTAATTTAAATTGCAAAATTTCTACCCTCCAAAAAGTTATGATAAAAAACCAACAGGGGTCGAAATTTTCAACCCCTTGTGAAGGTGGGATATCATTGAAAATTATACTGTGAAAAACCTTTTAATAGGTACAAAACATCTACCAAAAGTCATTTTTCTACATTTCTCCAAATTTGAGAAATAAAATGAAAACCTACTTTCACCTTTATGGGGGGTGTAACTCCGAAGAAGAAAAAAAAATTATATGAAAAACTCCCTTCATTTTTAATAAGGAAATACCTTGGGAAATCTTTCGCAATATTTATTAATCACCCTGTATACTATCCATAGACACACGCAAATGTAGACAATATATGATTTTTTGTTTGTTTTATGCGCCCCTAGACAAATTTTATTTGTCTAGGGCGCCAGGCACCCTTGCGCCGGCCCTGGTTGAGTTTAACGATGTATCAAAGAACGACTCATTTTTTTTCAGTGAGTAATTACACCTTACATACGTTATTGGATATTCGTATGAAAAAGCTGTTTTTTATTTTACTATTTTTTTGAGGATTATACCTCCTTAAAAGCGTACGTCAACTTTCAATAAAAGTTGTATTTTGCAAATTGTATTTTAAAATCATTGTGTAAAATCTGCCAATATAAAATTAAGTTGCGAATTTTATAATAATAAATCAACAAACAAAATCTCCAGTATCGCAAATAATTCCTTTTGAAAAGCGTAAATAATTGTCTATGTTCTCATTAAAGCTATAAAAGAGCAGAAAGTTTTTTGATATTATAACGTTCACAGAATATCTTATTCATTATTTCTGTAGTTTGTGCGCGAAAGAATTTTCATATAAAATCTTGAGACAAGCTGTACATAAGAAAACTCCTATTATAAAGGGAACTTCAATTACTTTTAGAAGGTAAGATAATAATTCCTCATCATGCTAAGACGCTTTACGTTGTTTATGATAATAATGTTGTTGAACAAAAGCTTCGCAAACTTAATGACAAAATAACAAACTAATAATACATTTTAATATATTCTCGACTACAAATTAAAATTTGCTTTGAATAGTACCGATACAAAATGATGAAGTAAAAGAAAAATTAATGAATCTCTAACTTAAAATCTTAACAAGATATGTATATGCAATTAGAAATAAAATTAAAAAGAACATATACGAGGTGTCTCTTGATTATTCATTGTTTATTCTGATACCTAATTTCAGGGAATCTTTGCATCTAAAACAAATAATCGGAATATTTTACACAATGTTGTGAGCACAAAAAAAGTCGGAATATTCAGTTCCTTCCATATTTTTTTTAATATACCCTTGTAGCGTACCAAAGTACTAGTAGGTATTAAAACTGGTCTATAACAGACCAAAAATTAATTTATCTATCAACTCTTAGAACTAAAAACTTAAATTCTAAAGTTCACCCATTGGTTTCCTTGGGTTTCTGCTGATATGCACGCGGCATTATAATTAAGATGAGTAATTTTTCAAGTAAACTTACATATTTTTATAGTTAAAACAAACCATAGAGATCATTTAAACATTAATCAATTAATTAAACATTGTTCATGTTTCGAACCATCTGCTCGTTTAATCTTCATTAAGTGCGGTCTTTATTAAGCAATAACAAAAGTTTATAAATGATGTACGAGTAAACAAACCCGATGGAATTTACTCTCACTGTAGTACGGAACTATAATGAACAAATCAATATCGACATTTTTACTACCTCTAGACTTGAACACGGTTAGAATGTATGTACATAAAAAGCGAAAACGCTTATCTGTATACACTGGAACAACGGCAGAGACATCTTTTTTTCATTTATTACCTAACCCTAATTTGTTTGGCCATTTATCCAATCCACTAACCGCATGAATTGTCATTGTTTTGATATATAGCCGACTTGGACGCAGTAAATATCCATCTATTTCAGCGTTTTCCAAACTTATTTAACCAAGAAAGAGTGTTTTACTTGTAAATAAAGCAAGATTTAAAGTAGAACTTGGAATATCTAATGATTCTTTGGACATTTTCGTGAATAAAATAATAACCACACCACGAAATGTGGCCTTTTCATCGATTATTTTTTGAATCAAACTGTTGTGACGCCCAAACGACTTTGACTATACATTTTGCGTGTGAATTGTGTGTGTTTGTGCATTTGTGTGCCGCTCCAGGCGTTCTAATTATCCTCATTTTTGTAAATGGTGTAAATGACGTCATTCAAATTGACGTCTGTGAAATTGACGTCTGTGAAATTGACGTTTGATGAGAGACTTTACGTCATACACACAACCAGAGTTTTCTTAAAAGATGATACAACTTATTTTTTCTAAGGCCACTATTGTATAAATGACTGTTACTGTACAGCCTGTGCGCATAGTAAGTGGGTTCTTACGCACAATAAGCAAAAATCACGTTTTTTTAAAGAAATGATCCAAGTAGATTCCGGTCTTGTTATGTAAATAACTATTACGTTTAATGTGAATTGCTTAAAAAATTCAAACATTTATTACCCGAAAAAAGATTGAGTAGCACTGATTTTGCCTAAGTTTATTTATTTAATTTTTAATATTAAATCAACAAACGCTGTGTCGATACCCGTATCTTACACCCTTACATCAAAAAGCAATGCTCATACGGTTACACCCACCCTTAAACTAACAAACTCCTGTATTAACCCAAGAAAATTGTTTTAAAATACGCTAATTGCAGAAAATAATTAATTAAAACTGCGGTAACCGCGCTTACTAATAAGATGGCACGAGAATATAGTTTATAATTGTAAGCAATTTATATTAAACTTTGTTAAAGTTCAAAAAATAAGGCCACGTCGTTTAAATTAACAAATTAAAACATAATACGGTTTAAAAGTAAATCAACTTATTAACGTAAAATTTATTCAAGTAAAATTATACCAATCTTTAAGGGATTAATTACCAACGAAATACGATTTCCTTGTTTATGTATTCAAAGGGTATTAAAATAAAAACCAATTATTTTTGTTTTCCTTTAATTTGTCTAATAAAACATGAACACAAATTGAATTGACCGCAATTTTATAATACAATACAAAAATGGTGTTGCTAAACTTAGTTATTTTTACCTGAAATGTATTTTATATACTTAATGTGTTCAAAATTAATAACATGTTCGATTAATTATACTTTTATGTATTTAAAGCTAGCATTTTTTACGACGAAAAAATCGATTTACATTTCTGTTCTCGTTAAAATAACCCCTTAACAGCGTTTGAATATTTCCTCAATGGCTGATGGAATGAAAACGCAATAAAACAAAGACAAAAAACCTTTTAACTTAACGCGTTATAAGACCAAACGACATCCTATGATTACAGAATAATATTAATTGAAAGCGATGAAATAATAAATTGAATTCGTTAAGACAGTTAAGGAAAATTCTTTTTTCTGAACGTTTGCTTCTTATACAAATGATCAACTGAATATTTTGCTAAATCAATTTGAAAATACCTGCACACAAAATACTTTTTAAACTATCAAATATTATCATAAAATTTGTTGTAGTGTTTTAAAAGTTAATTTGTATGTACATACGCTACATAAATTTTTTGAGTTTTTTTTTTAAGTATTCGGCAGTACACGTTAATTAGTCTAATAAAATACTTTCGTAATACTGGAATAGATCATCATGAATAAAACAACGAAAACAACTCAAAAATTTATTTGTTAAGTTCCGGTTTCACGCCCCAGTTACAGCTCTTGTATTAAGAACTCATCGTCGACCTCCAGTAATTAAAAGAAGTAATTGAATTGAGGCTCTGATAAAAATAAGCAGCAGACCGCGTGCATCTCGTATCTTCTTTTATAGAAGTTGCTTGAGATTAATTAATTTGTAACATCCCAACATTTACCTTGGGAGCGGGCGTTTGATAGTTCGGTGCATGTCGAATAAATATACACAACATTGTTGGTTCGGCTATAATTGGAGAGCCTTTAGGATAGATTTAATTAATAATTTATTGGAACGTACTACCTACACCCAAAATAAATGTGCTAACTGTTTAAGCTTATCTAACGAGATGACAGCAAACACAAAATTAAATAGTGTAAATTTTGCAGTTCGAAGAAGTATCAATATGCAACTCTAAATTATAACTTGTAACTTATAATTGGCAATTAATTTGCAAAAATAATCAAGTGCAATATGATATGAGACGCATTTTTTTTACAATTTTTAGTTAAAACAAATTTTTTAAATAATTTTAAAATAGCTTTAAGTATCTTTTCAACCTGCCAATAGATGTATTTAATTTTAAGATATAATACAATATTTATCAAGGGAAGGATAGAAATTAATCCTCAAATTGTTTTTTTTTAATTTTTTCAGTTCACAACATAATTTTTTGTACAAGGTGTGTACAAATTGGTGGACAACTGTTTACGTCATAATATCATACTACTTCATCAAACCAAGACAGTATGGTCGAAACGTCACGTAATCAAAGAATACGCGCTTACAAACCCGGGAACGAAGATTGTTACATAAATCTCATATCTTTTCATTTAGCGAAGGATTTCTAGCAGAAATGTTAAACAAGTTTTAAGACTCGTCTCTTCGTCGTTAGCATTCATATTTTTGGCGATGAGAGTTTTGAAACAGGCCAAGTGTTTCTAGAAGAAATTATCTAAACAAATAATGGTTTTCAATTAAACTTATTTATGTAAATAAATGATAAATAAGTTACTGAAATAATTAAAGCATTTTTAAACTACTATCTGTTTGGCTTTAAATTGTAGAACAATAATCTTCATTTTCATGAACACTAAAAAACTTGTTAGGAGATTAATTCCAATTTTTTTTTATACTTTACCCTAAAGTTAAGAATCCTTCGGCTTACATTCTTTTAAAAGTTTTTCGAATTGGAATTACGCAAGCAGCAATACTAAGTTGTCACAATTTTATGCACACTCTGTTTTGTCATCAAAAGTAAAAGAATATGTTTGATACATTTATAGAAGGTATTAAAAAAGTTGCATCGCTAAATCTAACACTATGGTTTCACTTCCGGTTTCGACGGAAATGACTCTAACTTTGTTTTTTTCAAATGAAACACCTTGTATATTTTTACAGTTTTGGAAATAGGAAGCAATTTTGGATACAACTGTACCATATTGGTAACTTTTTATTACCCTAAATAATTTTTGGACGAAAATTTATTTTTTTATTAAGTATGCCTTGACTTGCATAAACTGAATTTTATTATGTCAGCAAGTCCCAAATACCGTTTTTGTAAATTTTAATATTCATTTAAATTTAAATGGCTTTGAAGGTTATAAACAATCTGTTTTTAAACGGAAAATTATTTTTTTATGGAACGGTACATGTGGTTATTTAAATAGAGTATTTTCTGACTAATTTCACAATAGCAATAATTTATACTTTTGTTGGAAGTCAGCTTCAAAGATTTTAAGTATTATAAAAACTTATTAGGATATCCTGTTAATCGAAGCAGACTGTGCCTAACTGCAACAAAACAAATGATCGTTCTTTTATGTTCAACTATTGATATTATCGTTATTTAATTAAAAAATCTAAAAATTTTCGTAATAACTATGTAGTTGCCATTAAACACAGTATATTGTGATTCATTATAGTTTTTATAATATTTTAAGTGTTTGAAGCAGCCTTTCAACACAAAAAATATAAGTTATTGGTGTTGTTAAATTCGCCAGAAAATACTCTATTTAAATAACCGCATGAACCAATATTCCATTAAAAAAAAATTACTTTCTGTCAAAAAACCGATTCTTTGACCTTCAAAGCCGATTAAAGTAACCTAAATGTCAATTAAAATTTACAAAAACGTTTTTTGGACACTTGTTCACATAATAAAGTTCAATTAATGCAGGTCAGGGCACACCTAATGAAAAAATGAATTTGCGTCGAAAAATTATTTCAGGTTATAAATTTAACCAAAATGGTGCAGTTGTATACAAAATTACTCTCTTTCGAAAAATGAAAAAATATATAGGGTTTTCCATTTGAAAAAAACAAGTTAGGGTCATTTCCGGCGAAAACGGAAGTGAATTAATAGTATACTATGTTCAAATAATCCGGTTTATTACACATATCGTATGAGTAAAATTTCATTTATCTAAAATCTAAAATAAAGAAAAAAAAGGGGGTTACCAGAACTCAGTTACACCCGGTATATGAACGAATTATGTTTACCTTAATATTGCGTATTTAACTTATTGTGATATCACTCAAAACTAAATTTGTTTAAGAGAATCATGGGTCTTATATAATTTTAAAAAAAAAACAGATGTAGGTAGGTAGCTTAAGTAACTTGGCGATAGTGGGTATACAATACAGGGTGTAGACTTGGATCACGCAACATGGCAATGTCAATGGTAAAATTTTAAAAGTCGTATATTATCTCCTTATTAATTCATGGCTAGTTTAATTTTTTCATCAAAATTGTTTTTTTATGTTAAAGCCGTCAAATTTCAAAATAAATGTATCATATGGCACATCATTAACAAGAGAAAAAAAATAGGCTCTCGAATGACACTAAAATAAACTATGGTTTGCATTTAAAAAAATGAAAGTTTATGCTGTATTTTGTAAAATATGTAATATTTAAAAAAAATGGTTTCCGCCATTTTATAGCGATCAAAAATATCTACCACTTTTGTTAAAAACTTTTTTTGCTATATCTCATAGCAACTGAGATAAATTCATGTAAAGATATGATATATTTTTGGTTTTTCATCAATATCAAACTAGCCTTGATTTTTTTTTTTTTTTTAATCAAAAGCATGGCTGTATATCTCTATGAAGTAGGTAACTTTTGTTTCATTTGACCGACCTTGTATCTATTACGGTTTAAAAGCATGGTGAGTCTCGACTTCTGGACACACTGTATTTATTAAAGATATCAAATGAAAAGCCGATGTTAATAATCCAACTTTTATTGCTTTATATATATGTATATATTTATACAGGGTGTGTAAAAATTGGCGGAAGGGCTACACGGGGCGATGTTCTTCGTAAAATTCTAAGTCGAAAATCTTAATACGAAAATGTTGTACCACGCTTGCTGTGTCTGCAAGAGGTCCTCAAAGCTTTGACATTTAGTCCTTTAATAGGCGTTATTATTTAATACTTGCAAATGAAAAAGCTGCAATTTGGAATAAAAATAGATTTCGAATAGTATTTTTTCCTAGATATTGTGTTCTTCCTTTCAAAAATTGGTGTTGAAAATATGTAAATCACTGATTTTAATGACAGTAATACATATGGCAACATTGTCCTTAACTGTCATCTCTGTTTTTCTCGTAATTATTTCTTGTTTGTGTTTTACGATACCCAAAAGTTTGCAGCTATGTTTACGAACTGAAGGCTTTCAGTTCGAACAAAAAATGTAAATACCTAAGTAAAAATTGCTGATAAAAAAATGTCCAAACGCAAATCAATGTATGCAATGTTGCCAATTTTTTTTTTTCTTTAAATGGTTCCTGAGGCCATAGGAAGAAGCATGGTACAACATTTTCGTATTAAGATTTTCGACTTAGAATTTTACGAAGAACATCGCTCCGTGTAGCCATTCCGCCAATTTTTACACATCCTGTATATATGCACAAAAATAATCTATGTTACATTTTATTACACAAGTACATTATACAACTAAATATTCTACCGGATTCACGGGAGATACCGTATCGTTACTTGATTTATTCCCGGATGCTGTGACCACAGCTGCCGCAACACAAATTGCTTTTGGTTTAATAATTTAATTTAACTCTTTAAACTGCACATCAAAAATTAGTCGCCGTATAATAAAATAATTTGACCTCAAAGCTAATTAAGCCCCATTCAACTAATCGGGTTCCCATTAGGTGGGACATTAATCCAATAACCTTAATCCCACACAATTAAAAACCCGATCATAGAAATTAATTTCGCCCTTTTTATTCTCATTTTCCACTTACCCACTTATCATTAACCAAATACGATAAATATTGATTATCTTTTGACTGCTTTATATGCCTTATGTCACATGTGTCATGGACCATGCACATGTACAATGAATGAGTTTTGATAATGCACTTGCTATCAAAATAATACCGATGTTATCACAACAAGGAAAACGGAAAAATAAATGAACGTATAGCGTCATAATCAAAATGTTCACCATATGTGCATATTTTAATTTTTACATTAGAAAGTTTTATTTTTATTAAAGTGTTGAGATTTATAAGCAAATAATCTTGGTTTTAACCAATATTTAAGAGCTTTTTTAACGACATAATTTTCTTAAAGTATGTATAATTGTTTAGAAATTAAAAACTCTGGATTTACAGGACGGTTTTATTGATTTTGGTTAAAAATCCGACGTTTCGCACTTAATGTTTTTAAGGCTTCTTCAAGGGCTGAAAACAAATGTGATTACAAATTTCATTTATAAAACTATTTTTAACATGACTTGAAACGATTAAATATAAATAACATAAATTTTAAATACTAGATACAAGTTACAAATTAGATTGAAACAATTATACAATAAAAATACTTACAATTTTAACAATATTCATTGATAATTGACAAGGCTAACATGGTGCACATAACCATTTGTTTTTTGAATGTGTAGAACAATTCGAAAGTCAAAAATAACAGTGATACAGTCGCACTAATTTATTGTAAAATGTAAACAGTCTTTTCATTAAAAGGATTTTATGTGTAAAAATGTAAATTAAAACGGATAACATAAAATTTTAAAAAAAGACAGACACAAAAGCAACACTTTAAAAAATTTTACGTACAATAGTCAGGTTCAACACCAGTAACATTTTATAACAGTTTTACAGAAAGGGGGGAAACTGAACTATGTGGACCAATAATTTTTTAATTAATTAGTAGATGTCCTAAGTTGGTTTAACACAACTTCAAATTTTATTAAAAACTACTTTTGAAATTAAGATTATTTGGAGTAATGTTATTGAAGGAATGTATTATTTAATTATTAAACTATTTTGGTTACAGATATCAAAAAGTAATTTGTAAGTCTTTTGACATAAATGTTATCAATGTCAGATCTGTCATTACATGCATTTTTGTTTACATTAATATAAATACTTTCAGCTTTAAGTCTTTTAAACAAATTTTCTTCGTGGTGAACAATCTTAACGTCATTTAAATTGAAATTGTGATTGGTATTTAACATGTGTTCTGTTAAGCTAGTGGTTGTTGGAATATTTTTGTTATTATTATTCAAATTTAAATTGTCTTTCAATTTTTTAACATCGCTTTTGTGACCATACATTCTATTTCGTAATGTTTGTTTGGTCTGTCCTATGTATATGGTATTGCATTGATCACAAGAGCAGCAATATATTAAATTGTTTTTTAAAATTTTATTTGTAGGGTCTTTTAATTTTGTATACACTGATTGTAGGGTAAATTGATTTTTATACACTAATTGAATATTATGGTGTTTTAAAATGGATGATAAATTTTCTGAAAGAATTTTTACATATGGAATTTTGTAGAATTTTACAGGATTTAATGATTTTGAAATGTTTGTTGTTGTTATGTTAATATTATTATTTATTAAGTATTTGTTAATGATCTTTAGGGGGTAATTATTTTGTATTAAAAATGTTTTTGCCTTGTTAAAATTTATGGCATGAAATCTATCATCCGATAATGTTTCGATTCTTCTTCTTATTTTTATTGTATAATTGTTTCAATCTAATTTGTAACTTGTATCTAGTATTTAAAATTTATGTTATTTATATTTAATCGTTTCAAGTCATGTTAAAAATAGTTTTATAAATGAAATTTGTAATCACATTTGTTTTCAGCCCTTGAAGAAGCCTTAAAAACATTAAGTGCGAAACGTCGGATTTTTAACCAAAATCAATAAAACCGTCCTGTAAATCCAGAGTTTTTAATTTCTAAACCTTAAAACAACGGACGTTCAACAATTTATAGTATGTATAATGCTTTATTTGAGCTTTCCAAACTCAATAATTTCACTCTGATTGTTCATCCGAAAACCTATCTACATAGCTTTAAAAAATATATTAATTATCGACTTCTTTAGATTGCGCAAAAATATACTGACACAGACACACACATGCACCGGCAAATATTGCCCTAAAAACCACTTGACCCAAAAACGTGATAAAGTGAAAATTTGTGTGTAAAAAGATAGGTTTTTTTAACCAGTAACTACGAGTAAATGGCTGCAAAACCACATCTTATATGCAGATTTTACGTATAACAATACAGTTGTGTTTGTTTTTGGAATATTAATAAATTTAACCTCATTTTTCAAAAAAAGATTTTATGAATCCCAAGTAAGGCCAAGGAAATCCATTTATCGGAGCAACTGACCTTTCATGAATAAAATTTCCCATGTGTGTTTAAAATGATCGTTAATTTTGGTGCAGGACTTTCCTAAATGTTTAGAGGTATAAGGCAAGGACTAACCTGTCACACTGAGCAGCGACATCATGCGGCAAATAGTGCGTAAAACTGGTGCAGTTATGCACTGGATTTTTTCTAATCACTTAAGTCATACACTGCGTCGGGTTGAAACGGAAAAATCGCTGGACCCTGGACGCTTAACCGTCCCCGGGTCATGTTGTCTACATAGTTTATCTCACGGCACATCACCTGGCACTCGCCTGCAAGTAACTGGTGCCGCCGCCATCATGCCATGTTATCCTTAAAGCGTCGCGCGCGTCAAGGATATCGTGACGTCATCGCTATGGCAACACCCTCGAAGCCAGAACTGGCCGCAGTCACAGTTTACCTGAATAGCGCTACTCATTAATCACCATGTGATAATCGACACACGTTTAATAATTATAGTTATGGCTCTTCAATCATGCATGGATAATGGTCTTTTCTTGTCCTGCTAGAGACTTACGGGAAATTGTTCAATCTATACAATACGACGCCCAGCGTCGTCGGTACGAATAAAGGGCGCAGAGAGAATGTGAGAGAGAGTGACAGATATTCCTAAGGTATGAGAATTTGAAAATGTAAACCACGTTTTGTTCATATGTCAAACATATAATTTTCTCACAATGAAATGTAAAATCCAAATACGTTCCTTTGTTTCACATACAACAGTTCAAGTAGGTAGTTTAAATGCACTAAAATTATCCAGTAAATAATTAAAAATGTTCAACACAATAACCGACAGGAAATGTAAAAGTTAAATAAATTTAAAGAGGTACGGATCTTACGAGCGATTTAGAAGTCAGCGTGTTGGGTTGTAGCATTTGCATGAACATGCATATTATCAACCAAATCACCTAAATAATCCCGCGTTTGAGAAACCTATATAGCATCTACAACAACAACAAAAAAGCAATTGTTTTAAAATTATTAATTAGATAAATGGACACAAAAGCTACTTCAACAAGCTTAAACAATTAAAGGATCAATTAATTAATGTCAGAGTTCAACGATAATTGTGTTTTAACTTCGTTTTTTACCCTTCAAAAAGTCAGAAAAAATGTTGAGTGTTATTTTAATAAGCCACTGCTTGCTTTGATATTTTTGCAAACTTTTCTCCATCACCTATTTACTACAAAACTAAGATGGAACAAACATTAAATAATTTTCTATAACTTAGGAAACCTAAAAAGATTGACAAAACTGTCCATTTTTATAAATAAATGTTCACGAAATATAAACTAAAATTTATTTAAATGCACCATTCTGATCTGAACAATTATTGTATTGTTTTTACATGTATCGTATTATTCATAATTAGTTGCTGTAACTTGATAAGACACAGAAAAAGCTCGAACAAGCTGCGTGAGATGCAGGAAAATCCGATACCGTTTTTATAAAAAACATATTGTGCAACTTTCTGATGTCGACAAAGTCAGAAAATTTATTTTAAATTACTCAACACGACTTTTTAACATAAAGATTTCATTCAAACAGTAAGCAATGAAACACATTAAACGTGATCATTTTTTAATTAAAGCTATCAGCTTTTCTAAACTAACAAAACACTGTCTAATAAAAGCTTTGTTATTTTAAATTTTAATACAAAAGTGGTTTGTCATTACGAGCTGCACAATGCTAAATTATTTACAAATACACCGAGTGTTTAATTTCCGTGGAAAAATGGAACAATATGCAACAATTTTATTTTAAATACAACACCCTGTCTGTATATTTTAAAATTGTATTGCTTAAAAATCATTCAAAATTACCCATATCTTAAGCAGGGTTCGAAACCGAAAAACATTTTGGTTAACGGTTAACCGAAATCGAGAATTTTATTTTAATACAGGTTTTTTTAATGTTTAAAAAATTGGTGTCTTGCCCTGCTCTTAAGTTAATAGTTTTTAAGTTATTGCAATTACTTTAATAACTTCTTTAAAAAATTGGTGGAGGTATCGGGTGGTTTTTTGGATGAATAAACAATAATTAATATTACCATATTATTAATTAACCAACAACCCCTGAAGATGTCCCCGATGAAGGAGGACGAAACGTCGGTTATGAAGAAACCTTCGACGCGGTTCCAACCCGGAAACAATCTGTATACATTGAACATCGGCCGCGGAAGCCTACAACATAGATTAATAATTAATATATCTGTTATACAGCAGATACTTACAAGAAAGTTTTTAATACAAAAGTTGTTCGGAATCACGAGTTGCATAAGTCAAAATATTGTGTAAATATACCGTGTGTTTAACTTTTGCTGAACGATTTGCAACTTTGTTATGTTAAATCTAACACTCTTTTTATTATACGGTTTTTTGTTGATCATTTAATTACATTTAAAAACATTGGGCATGTTCTATGTCTAAAATTAATACTTTTTGAGTAATTGAAATTTTAAAAAATTCTTTAAAAACTTGTAGGTTTGGGGTTGCTATTTATGGCAATACAAAAAAATAAATATCTCTGTTATTGTAGTACTTACAAAAAAATGTTTAATACAAAAGTTGTCTGGCGTCATGAGTTGCATAATTTAAAATTGGTTTAATATTCCGAGTGTTTAACTTTCGTGGAACGATATGCAACTTTGTTATATAAATGTACAACTCCCTGTATATTTTAACGTTTTCTTGTTTATAATTTAATTACCTTTAAAAAATATAAGGCATGTTTTATGTCTAAAATACTTTTTGAGAATAAACTATTTAAAAAATTACTTTAAAGAATTGGTGAAGGTGTCGGGAAATACTAAATAATTAATATCTCTGTTATGGGAATAGATAAGAAAAAGTTTTTAACACAAAAGTAGTTTGGCGTCACGAGTTGCATAAAGCAATATTATTATTTTAAATATGCCGAGTGTTTTATTTCCGCGGAACGATATCCAACTTTGTTATTTTAGATACAACACCCTGTAGTAGATACAAACAAAATTTTAAATTACTTTTTGGCACTAGTTAAAACTTAAATTTAATTCAAATGGTGAATTAAGTGGAAATTTTATGACATAATACTTTTCCATCTTCCATAATGTAACAAAGAGGTCCTTAATATTTTTGTAGAGGCATCTGTGCTCTTTAATATCTACTCAGTGTTGCAGATTGCGTACTTCGAGTAATGGCGCTTAGAAGTGACTGATTTAACCGAAGTCAGGCCGCATTTCCAGAAGGAGGAACAGAGAACTCGTGGAAAACCATCGCTTTATCGATTCAACCAACTATAGGTTAAGTTGCAGGCTGCTGCAACCCCGGCCATTGACCCACTGCCACGGACAAGGATATGTGTGCATTTATATTAGCCATGCGCTCTAATATTCCAGGAGCTTTACGCTTACAACAGGATGCAGAATAGTACTCCTAAAAGCACTACGTGTTAATTTTAATGAGCAACATAGCATACCTATTATTGATTTGCCAACTTACAGTTAAAACGTCACCAAATAAAAATATTTCGAATATTTTTAATAACCAGGAGATGGATACAAAAGCAATAGAAAAAAAGTAGCTTTTATAAGAACAACAACATTTTATAAACAATCGCTTATCAAAATTAAACAAAATAATCGCAGAACGCTTGATAATTCGCCCATACAAACATTTTAATACGTTTTAAGTAATCTCTTTTAATACATTATTAATTAAAGGTCTTTGTAATGATAAAACTTTTCATTTTTTGAACATATATTGTTGGATAGAAACAAATAAGTTTATCATGTTATCTAATCACGAATAACTGTAAGCTATAGACAAAATATTACGGTTTAGCCTTGCTTATTAAACCTTCATGAAATTATATTACTGTATTTAGATATTTTAAACTGCTCCTTAACAAATTTACCAGCTAATAAATTACACAATTAACTAAAAAAAGCAGTAATTTACTTATGATTTACATTGTTAATCGCATCAAGTTGCAATAAATGTTAAAAAATCCCAAGGTGCACATTTAATTTAGTACTCAGCCAGCAACTAAAGGGTAGTTCACACGGTGACATTTGATGTCGCGATATTAAATGTCATCGTGTGAACAGCCTGATGTCGCGATGCCACGATGTCACGACGCTAGTGCCGCGATGTCGCGACATCGATATTGACAGTTCGACATTTGACATAAGCCTACCATACTTGGGTAGTTCACACGGTGACATTTGATGTCGCGACCAAATGTCCGTGTGAACTACCATAAACGAATGATTTATTTAATACATTCATAGTGGTTTAATACTAAAAACGTCTTATTTACTAGTTAATTATAATGATATGCAATTTACATAGCTTCATAATATTGCAGAAAATATTTTCAAATATTTTCAAACACACCAATTAATTTAAAAGTTTCATAATAAACATGACATTGCAAAAGATATTTTAAACTATGTCAGCTATATGAGCGCAGTTATAATACATAGAAATTATGGAAGTTTCCAATAATTTTTTATTATTAATGTACAATTATGTCATTCACGTAATTAATTATGTATGCAGTTTTAATGATTTTTAAACACAATCATTGCATAAATTAAAAACGTAAAGTAAACATACTTTAACTAGTGCAAGTTAGAGTAAAACATAATTTTTTTAAAATTTAATTATAAAAAATACACAATCAGGATATAGTTACATCTCAGTTTCCAAAAATATTTTTGGACTCAGAGATGTCGAAAATATTACAAAGAAATTGTTTAATTTCTTTTTCGTAAGAGTATGTAGTAGATTTTTAGTTATCAAAGATCATATTTTATCCACTCAAAACTTGGTTTTACAGAGTAAAATTAAAATATTTTTTAAAAGTATAAATTTCTATCAAGAAGACCATTGCGGCAAATGTTTGGCCTACTAGAAGCCCCACAAAAACTCCTTCTAACTGAGCTGCAGTTAACTTATAATCGTTATCTTTGCCGTGAAATTTAATATGGACTGTGTTATTACGCGAGCGGTTCCAAAAAACTTGCTTTATCCATAAAGACAATAAACCTGCAGCCCTAGCTCTACTGACTAATTTGTTGAGACGCTGTTGCAAAGGAAATCCTTTTCTCATGATCATTTCCAAAGGAATTGTTACAATACTTTTTTTGAAGCAATACAAGAGTGGTTCGCCTTTTTCATCAACATAATCTTGATTGAAGTACATAATGTAAAACCTAGGTGTACAGGTCGCTGAATTTCGAACGAATGCAGTTGCGTACAAACACTCTTTCATATCACTGCAGTCATTCCACTTTTTCAGTACTTTACGACTTGTTTCATCAGGACTATTTACGAAATGTCTTTTATTTCCGGAAATGCCCCAGATTTTTAAATCTTTTTCTAGTATATCTTCCACTGAAACAACTTTTTGTTCATATTTTGGCGTTGTGTAAACACTAACTAACATGGATTGGTACATTACATTCAAATGAATGCTAAAATAAATCCACAAGAATAAAAAACATCGTATTTTTAATGTCTTGGGAAGTGTTTTAATGGCCATACCAACTAGTAAAGAAAGTGTGTTCTGGAAGCAGTTGCTTAATTCTCTGTAAGTATATTCATGGTATTCAAAGCGACTAAGGTTCCAAATACATACATTGTACGTGAAATAACATAAAAACGTAAGAAACCAAATGTGTGGGGCTAATACTTCAATAATTTTCCTCCAATTCGCCGATGATTTAACGTGTGGTACACACCATAGTAAAGATTCAGGAACATTATATAAAAGTGTATCAAAATATCTATGCGTTACCAAACTTGCTCCATATGAGCTAACAGCAATGTCGACTGTCTCATTTTTCACCAAAAATAATGACCCAGTTGCTGTTCCATTTGCTAATAACACACCCCAATCTTGAGCTTTGTCCGAAACTGAATATACTATAGAGAAATTTGCTACTCCAGCTAAAGTATTTAGGACTTTAATTTCAAATCCTTCACTAAATTCGTAATGGTCTAATGCTCCTTCCACTTTACGAGTTGGAGGCATGACATAAGGTGGCCAAATCACCGTTCTGACACGAATTGCGCACCCATGGAGGTTTCTTGGAATTTTATTTGAATACCAGTTGCGATTTTTTTCAAATTCTCCAAAACTGCATCTATCTATTACTTTAACTTTTTGGAATTCATTACCACAACGTCCTCTTGCAAAAGGAAACCAAGAATGCACGTCATACACGTTTTCATGAGTTTCGTTTCGCAGCAAAACTATACCATTTATAACTTTTTCATGCCACAAGTCTTGTGCAATGCCCGTTGCAATTTCCTTTGTGTCGTTAAAATTTGTGGCTGAAATTACAAGAAACTTCGCATGTGGGTTCCAAGATTTTAAGTCTCTTAGAATATGTAACGTCTTCATTATTTCATTATGTGTTCTGATGTGCAAAATATAGTTGTCAATTCTTTTCTCGAAAAAATCATAATTACCATGTGGTACAGCTTTCTTTATTAGAATTGGCCAGCTACTTAAATAAAATAGTTGTGGTAAGAACATGCGATCAATAACTGTTGCAGAAACTTGGTGTTTATCATAGTCTTCAACTGACAAAGAAATAGCGAGTGTTTCACCTTCTTCAAAGAAACGCTCGCTGGCTTTGGTAATACATTTTGCTAAAGAAAGTCTTGTGGTGAACTCGTCTGGCAATGGCTCCAAATGGCCAAAAATGCCTGCCAAAAAACTACTAACTGCTACCAATAACAAGAACTGCATCGTTATGCACTTACTGGTCGATGGCTAACTGCATAACTGTTACAGATTTTTGTAACTGATATAAAAATGCAATTATTACAATATTGCATGTCACACTCTAGGCTCTGATATTTTTAATTAATAGATGCTATCAGTTCTTTGCGATATAAAAAGAAGATATGCTATTAAGTTAATAGCGTGTTGATAAAATACCATTAAATGATATGTTTTAGCTATAGAATTAAATGACAACAAAAATTTAGGGCGTTAGAAACCTTATTTATTACTAATTTTTACATTGTGCTATAAATCACATCTCAGGAACAATATCAGGTAATAAGAAACGTGTAAAATTGATATTTTGTGCTCTCTAGTAAAAAATAATTAAATAAAATGAAAATATTTGGAATATGACAATATTCAAGCTACATAATTTAGGTACCCTGATAAAATAGTTTGGTTACTTTTTGAGTTAATTTATACTCCAACAGTTGTGGTGCTAACATTTAGTCATATTTTTAAACGTATACTTTTTAATAAAAATAATACTATCAATAAAACTTTTATACACTATATATTACGGATTGATCTTTGCTAAACATAGATTTCTAGTTTACGGTTGCTTTAGTTTTGATAAAAAAAAACGTTATTTTTTACATTTGCTATAGGTAATTATTAAAAGTTAAAATGATTATTTTAAAATTTTAGAAGTTTCAATGAACTGACACTCTAACGTAGTAGCTGCAATGAACGATTTAGCTTAGTAGTTCCAACCACTCACAGCCAGTAGTTTCACTGTACACTTATTATACATAACCTTTGTACCTTATATCTGTGATAGAAAATTAAATAATTTTATGCAATAATTATATACATTACAAATATGCAATCAAGTACTGCAGCTAATAGAAGATTACAGGTTTTAATAAGAATTTTACAACATGCTAGACATCGGGTCAACACTGTTAATGTTCGAGCATATGTTTCTGAATCAAATGTTACTATAGGAGAAATAACCAAACGTATAAAAGATGCAGCACATCCACAATATGTACCGAGAAGCTATTGTAAGTGTACATATTAGACAACACATACCGAAAATTAAATAAATCATTTTTTAGATACTGAAAATGCTACTCAGAGTACATTGCACCATCTTCGTTGGATGATGCAAAAGGATAATCTAGGCCAAGATATATTTTTAATAGGACCACCAGGTCCTAGAAAAAGAAATTTAGCCTTGCAGTATTTACAATTAACTAACAGGGAGCTGGAATACGTAGCACTTAGCAGGGATACTACAGAGTCAGATCTGAAGCAAAGACGAGAAATAGTTTCAGGAACTGCTACTTACTTTGACCAGGTGCTCTAGTATAGTTATTCTAGACAATAATAAGTTAATCTTTGACCTCTAATAATTATTTATTGCAAATATTGGCAATTTAGTCATACAATATTAAATTTTTATAATGTATTGCAAAATAATGAATTAAAATATTGTTATGTCTTAAAATAAAGTGCAAATTTATTAGATTTTTGGAAACTGTGTCCTTAATTATGTTCATTTATTTCTAGGGAGCAGTTAGAGCAGCAATGAAAGGTCGTGTCTTGATTTTGGAAGGCATTGAAAAAGCAGAACGCAATGTGCTACCAGTGTTAAATAATCTTCTTGAAAATCGCGAAATGCATCTAGAAGATGGTCGTATGTTAATACCTGCAGCCCGTTATGATAAACTTTTACAAGTAATAAAATTATCATTATTTAAACTATCATAGTAATTTGTATTAATTTGTAGGAATACAGCAAAGAAGATTTAGATAAATGGAAACTTGTTCGAGTAGATGAAGATTTTAGAGTTATAGCTTTGGGGTTACCTGTCCCAAGGTAAGTGTATACACAGTATTAGTCTTGAGATTACAGGATATAATGCATTAACAGTCTATTTTGCCTTACATTAATTAATTATTTAATACTTCTTTAACCTTTGAATTATTTAACTATACTAAACACACTTGAATATAAATTGATTAATGAATTAAATAAGTAAAACTAAAATTTATTTAATAGCCTTCACGAGCTCTAAGTTGTGTCATTATGAATAGGGTTGCCAGAAGTTGAAAGTGTAAAAAGAACTTATTTTGTGTGAACAATTACTCTCTACTGAAATATTTAATGGTCTAAAACAAATTCCTTAATAACTCATTCTTTATCTTAAATATTTTAAATTTTATTTAAGTTCTCGATTGACTTAGTACAGTAAACTTCAGAAATTCATATTTCTTTCCAACTTATTCGTAACCATCAATATTTTAAATTTTAGGCAAGTTACAGATTAACTGGATACAATATACTTCATAAATTCATATTAGACACATAAAACTGTATCATTTAATTGCTATTGGATTTTTACTGATACATGTCTTTCGAAAGCTCTGATCCAAAACAAAATTTTTAATAACTTAATCGTTACTAGATCTATTTTAATTTTTATTTATTTTTTCGTTTGAGTTAGTGCAGTGTACTTTATAAAATCATATTTAAGACATAAATATTCCATCGTTTAATTTTTATTGGATTTTTACTAATAAATTGTGTTTTGACAGTTCTGGTCTAAAACAACATTTTTAATAATTTAATCGTTACCAGATATGGTTTGATTTTTATTTCCTTTTTCGATTGAGTTAGTGCAATATACTTTATAAATCCATATTTGAGACATAAATGTTGCATTGTTTAATTTTTATTGGATTTTTACTAATAAATGTCTTTTGACAGTTCTAGTCCAAAACCAAATCTTTAGTAACTTAATCATAACCCAATTTATTTTAATTTTTATTGAAGTTTACGATTACCTAGGTACTGTATACTGCAGAAATTAATTTTTTTTGTCATAAGAACAATATTGTTCAGTTTTTATTGTAATTCATAATTACAGAACGCAACCCACTTAACACATTGCGCCTACGTAGGTATGTAATGTGCTGAACAAAACGCCTACTTTCGTCATTTTTAGGCAGCCTGCGTAACTGTCATGTCAAATCAGTTGCATGTCTATGTAGGCGTTTTGTGTCGTGGTTGCCTATCAATAGGCGCAAGGTTTAGTGGGTTGCATACTGTACATTACGCCTACATGGATATGCAATTAATTTAACGTTTTTTCTACGCAGGTTGCCTGAAAATGCCGAAAGTAGGCGTTTTGTTAAGCACATTGCATAACCATGTAGGCGCAGCCTGCTAAGTGGGTTGCGTTTTGTATTTAAGTAGGCGCCTGTTATCAATAAATATAGTAAGTATGCATAGGCTTTTTCAAGCGGATTCCACACAAATAAATTATTTTTGCTACGTAATAAATAAAAATACGATTTGTAAAAAAATAAAGTTTTTATGTAAACATATTTTACTCTATCAAACAAAGCAGAACATTTATAAGTTAAAAAATGTATTAACTAGTATATTCCTGGAATAATTGTTTGTTCTGAAATAAATAAGTTATTATTCGAGCGTCTACATTGTTTTGACATTTAATGCTGTTAAACCTAATTATTAAAGAAATTGGTTTTAAACATAAAAAGTTAAACATCAATCAAGTGCTTTGGCACTAAAATTTTATAAAATCATCAAGTGGAGTTTATTGCTTTGGCCTATAAACGACTCAGTTCTATATATATTTTTTTAAATCTCACCAAAAGTAACTAAGGGAAAAAGAGGACAAAAATTATCAGAATAAAAAAAGAGAGTGAACAAAAAGATCGGGATAAAAAAAGAGGACATGTTCTCTTTAAAAGAGATATTCTGGCAACCCTACTTTTTACGTATTACACACTAACTACTAAATACTAATTACTATCTACTAACTACTATTTATTAAGTTCATTGTGAACGCGGACTAATAGTTCTTAAATAGGTCGACCAAATTGTTTTGCTCATGGGTGGCCAACTCCCTAGGTGCGACCCTGATTACCCTCACATTATTGATAATAGTTCAAATTTTTGTATCAAACCTCTATATTTTCAATATTTTTTGTAAGTTATAAAGATTCGTCGTGTGCTTATGAATAGACCCCGCATTGCTGTAAACATTTTTTCAAATACGCGATACTAATAAAATCAATGCAACTAACGTTTTTGATGTCTTTTATTTTAATGCCCAACTGTGCCTGTATGATTATATCCGTGAAATGCAAGTACTAACTTTAGTGATAGCAATCACTTTAGTTTAAACTAAATTGATTTAAAAATATGAAATACACAAAGGATCACCAGTTTTATCTTATCTTTTTTACTGAAATACAAAAATTGGTAATTTTAATAAACTGTACTATTTACAACACTTTAAATTTATATATTATACCGCTAAGACTTTTATCTTTTTTTTTCGAAAAACATTTTTTTTTTAATTAACATGTCTTAAATTTTTTTTCTATTAACAAATAATTATTCTCGCGCAATATTATCATTATGAACAATTACTCTGTTGGTATAATAAAACTAAAATCTTTAAATTAACAATCAATTTTTACAAACTAATATTGATTTACACGAGAAGTTTTAATTAAATTTACCAATTGTTGCTCTAAAACTAAGGTAAAAAAAATGTTACAGAAACAGTAAATAAAAATTAAGTGGTTATAGAATTTTGTTTTTATCAGGTACGCAGGAAATCCCTTAGACCCTCCTCTGCGTTCAAGATTTCAAGCACGAGATGTCAATGTTAACAGTTATCAGGTAGGAACATTTATTTTTCAATTTTTGACGTGTATAGGTACTTCGTTGCGCGCTGTAATTTTTCGGTTTACTAAATGACAGCGCTGTTAATTACGGATATTTAATGCAAATTTAAAAGTCACGACTTCAATTTAGTTGCGTGGCGAAAAATGTATTAATTTCGAGTTTTTTTTTAAACAAAAATGCAACTATAATAACCCAAAAAACTGTGTGAAAAACTTCACGAGTAATATTAAAGGGAAAATCTACATTTGTGTAGCGTGCTTATTTTCACGAATTTTGCCATTGGTATCAAGTTTACATGCCATAAATCTCGCTTTTCCATTTTAGTGCAGTTTAAAGGGAGCGAATTTAGATTATTATTTTATTCCTATTTAAAGTTTGCGTGTTGCCAGTTTTGAAAGTAAAAAAACTTAAGCTTTTCGTTATTTTTTGTCTGTTTACTTTTTCGCCGATTTAAACTTAAGTCGGAATTTTCATTTAACTTTTTAAATATTAATTATTTTGAGTCGTTAAGGAGGACAGTATTTGATTTAAAACGTTAATAATCGCTTAACTGAGAAAAAGGGAATTTTAGAACAAGGATTTAAGCCATCAGAAGCATTTAAATAATTCATGAGGCCAATGATTATATTGGAGAGGAATAAAAATTAAACCTTTTAATACCAGAATAAATTAGTTAAAGTTTGTAAAGGAATGGCAGCCATTTACTTTTCATTGTGTTGCAGAATATCCGTGTATTGTACCCAATAATCGTAAAATTGTGCCCTGTTCTCTTGAATTAAACTGCGCAGGGCGGTACTGGTGTGCCATGCGGTTCTAGATCTGGTTTGCGGTTTCTCCTGAATCCTGTTTATTTCCGGCCAAACGTCTTCCGCGGTGGTCGTGCCTTGCAACAACTTTTCGATCCGTTCGCGTGCCGTAGTGTCGTGAACGGCTGTCATAAAAAATGCCCCGCCAACTACTAAGTGAAGTCCTTACTTGCTTACAAATTTCTAACTACGAATAAAATATTACTGTGCTAGTGACGTTCGTGTTCTACCAGTATTCTAAAAGATCTTTTTATTTTGCGCCAAAATTACATGTCTTTGGCGAATCTTCCGAAACGAATTCTTAATTCGCGTGCATTTTTGTATCTTTGTGCACGCTTACATAGTAGATACGAAGATTAATTAATTAACATGACAACCCATGATTAATATTTTTATACAAAGGTGCATTTAGTAACAGTTTAACATGGGATCGCGCTGGGAGTCGAGTCGAAGACCTTTATTTGTGAAAACTGTTTGGGTGGATGGTCATCGGCACGTTGTCCTATTTAAGAAAGATCCGGTCGTCGAATTCTGTAAAGTACCCAGCAAGGACATATCCAGAATTACTTCAGGAAACTCCCGCAACAACACCAACAGAAGTAATAAAAACGTCGCCCGTGAAAATTTACGCGTTCCTTCGGTTAAACTTCTGCTCGCCGAAATCCGGGATATAAAGAAAGAATTTAAAACCACGCTCAGAAACAGCGATAAGGTGTGTGGAATAATGGCGTTAAAAACTTTGTCCATCGAAGTCGCCCCGGATGAACACGTCAAGTTTAAAAATTTGAGTGAAGACGTATTGTTTACAGATTTTAAAGCATCATCGCAACAGCATAGGAATAACCGCAGTTTAAAGTCTGCTAGATTCATTTCCAATAGCTTAGACGTCGAGAATTACGAAAACAGCGTAAAAGAAAACGCGCTCTTAAATTATTACCGGTATCGCAATGGGTTAACGAACCGACTGAATCCGCAATACGACGTAAACGATTTTCATTTTAACGACACGTTGAGCGACAGAGTTATGATGTGGCTTGATCTAGCTATACAGAGCGACGTGAATCTCCAAAAAACCGTCGAGAAAATGCAAGTTTCCAAAAACGCACCCCCTGATACAAAAAAGCGAGTGGTTTCTTCTCATACTTGCGCAAATATGGCCCATAAACTGCACAAGCCCCTTTTACGGACAGTTTCGGTGGACTCCGATCCAGAATTTATCCAAGAAACCGGAAATGATGAAGTTCTGATAACACCTTTACCGGATTCGATTCTAAAGACGCCCAGATCATCAAAAGGCGACCAAAATATCGTGGACAGCTCGAATCCTACCATTCTTCCTCAAGTCGTTTCACAACCAGAAAATTCTTTCGTTTCTAAACCTCCCACCGACAACACAAGACAGAAGGCCCTGCTGGATATAAGGCAGAAATCCTTGTCGGAAACATCGAAGCGGCAGTTACATATATTCATGCCAAACATACCGAAAAAGTATGAAGACTGTGATAGTTGCTTTAGTAGCAAGAGTAGTTCGCTAATTCAGACATCTGTTTCGTAATTATGTAAATCATAAAACAATAAATAATGTGGAACAAACCTTCAAAGTTTATTTTGGTAGATTTATTTCGTTATTATTTCAATGTAAAAGTTTTTATACAGTTTGCGACATTTCACGCAAAGCGATTCGAAAATAAAATAGGATCTATCTATAATTAGGATACAGTTTTTGATTAGTTCGGAGTGGCCTTGCTTGTTGAATAAGTTTAATAATTTACAAATAGCACGCATGTGGTTTATTTACAATACGCAAAATTGTATTATACTTCGAACAATGGTGAAGTCAAAATAACTCATGCTATCAAATGAATGTTGAGAACTTGGTTCTATTTTAACTCCGGTTAATTTATTTGATCGCATTCATTGCAGCCAGGAATTAGTTTAGCTCAAAAGAATTAAAAGCTTGTTTACTTGGCGCAATTTGCTGATTTTAATATTTTGGTTTGAATTCACACTGATCAAAAAGAACTGTTCACGAACTGATCTTAAATTTATTTTTCTTACAAAGAAAGTTTGCAAATGTTTCTTTCGTGATATAAAACTATTATAGGCAATCTATATTTAACGCTTGTTATATACCTGTCTATGTAAATTTTATAGTAAATAATTAATCTTTTTATATATCACGTGCTTTTTGAGTAATAACTTCAATATAAACTTTCGTGATATAAATAATATCCGAGGATCTCATGCATCGGAGAAAAGTTTCCGTGTCTTTTCGTTGTATGCAATTTTTTTTTTCGGGGTTACGCAAGAGTTTACATTGTTTTGCATCGTAAAAATTAGTTTTTATAATTACAAACCGAGATTTTTATAATAAAGTATCTTGAATGTGTTGCCACTTTTTAATTGACATTTTATCTTGTTATAGCGATATTTACCTTTGCTAGTCGCTAGTCAATAATTATTTAAGTGCGTGCTTGTAAAGTTTTAAATCAATATTGTTAATTGCGTAGTATATCGTGAAGTACTAAATGCAGCACGCATTTTACGTTTTAGTGGTATCTCAATTTTAATGATAGGTTTGCGAAAACAATTTACAAAAATATTAATTATGCGCGGAGTGATATAATGAAAGCAATTTAGTGCTTTTTAATTTATGTATATTCACTGAAGTTACGCTTATTTCATCATCACTAAAGCTCATATCTTTTTACTTCAATTTTTTATTCGTCTTTTTGTCTGTCTATGCCAGTGAGATGTTTTGAAGAGACTGGAAAATTCGTGGCTCCAAGACTGCTTTCCATTTAAAAAAAAAAAAAACTCGTACCATTCAAAAACTTTTCATTTCCTTATAAATTACTTAAAATAATTATAAAGTCAATTTTCCTAATCAAAATCAAAGATTTGCATTATTTTTAAGAACCTTTTGCTTCTACTAAGTTTTCTTGTGTATTTAATCATGGGCTAATCGTTGATCTTGGAGGGCAAGCTCCCACGCCACTGCCAGACAAAAGATACTTTTTGTTTAGAATAAAATTGTCTACCCAAAAACAAGTTCGAGTTTGATTTTGAACAGGGTCGTACTAATTTTTTATAAAATTTATTGAAACTGAAAACCCACTACTCCGCCACTGGTTGCTTGTGGGATTTTAAATTTTCACCGATTGTGGTAAACTGTAAGGTGGTGCTGTATACCAAATTTGGTTTAAATATATCTACTGGTTGAAAAACGGTTAAACATTATCGATATTTTTTCGAAAATTTCAACACCCTGTATCTTTAAAATGAAGCGTTTTTGAACCCATGTTGATATGGAATATTCGCTTTAAAATAAGTTTTTGTGTCGACTGTTAAAGTCCTGTTACTAAAAAGTGGACCACCACAGGGTGTCCCAATTATACACCGCCAAAAAGTAGGTGCATATTCATTCCTGAGTGAAAATTATGACCATTTGTCAAATATTTTGTTATCAGAAAATGCTTCCTTTCAAAGTTAGAGACCTCCAAAGTTTCAAGAAAAAAAATAATCAAAAAATCGATTACGTCCTAGCCGTTTAAGCTAGAGCTATCAAACTTGGCCGAAATGTTTAGGTGTTTCCTATTGACTTTGTGGGATAATTATTAGAAAGAAAACACGTAATCGGAAGTATGATTTATAGTCAGGTCATCCGCTTAATTATGAACAAGCCTTAAGTCAAGCATGACATTAGCCAAGTAAGTTTAGTAAAAAAAATATTTGAGGTGTATAAACAGAGTTTGTCGATGTATCTTTAGCGCTAATTTTCTCGAAAACGGCTACGTTTACAGCAAAAAACAAAGAGGGACGAATTTTTTCCTCTTAAGTCGTACTTTCTTATGGACGAATGACATTTTCAATTTTATTCCAGAGAAAAAAATTCTGAAGATGGTAAGCGGATGACCTGACTATAAATCATACTTCCAATTACGTATTTTCTTTCTAATTATCCCACAAAGTCAATGGGAAACACTTAAACATTTCGGCCAAGTTTGATAGCTGTAGCTTAAACGGTTAGGACGTAATTGATTTTTTGATATTTTTTTTTCTTGCAACTGGAGGTTTCTAACTTTGAAAGGAAGCATTTTCGGATAACAAAATATTTGACAAATGGTCATCATTTTCACTCAGGAATATGCACCTACTGTTTGGCGGCGTATAATTGGGACACCCTGTATTAGTTATTAAGGTTGACGTCAAACGTAAATCAAATTAGGTACTTATCATATACAATTTGTTTTCCGCATTTGCTTTTAATTATACCGGTCATGTTTTCGCAGTTAGAAATTAATAAATGCTGGATGGTAGCACGCAATTAACGTAAGGTTCGTTAAAACTTTGGAAAGCACATTTGTAATTTATAATTAAGAACTAACAGAATAGTAGAAAATGCTGTTGCATGGTTAAACGCAATTGAAATGTGGTGTTCGTGTGAATTGCTTTACAAAAGTCATTCAATTTAACTTTAGTAAATTAGATTGAAGTAACGTTTATCGCGGATTCAATCCAATAAAGGCATTCTTTAAATTGAATCTGGTTGGGACGCCGTGTCATCGATTATTGAAAGGATTTTATGAACTTTTAACCCAGTGTATCACTACCACCTAATGCAACGCGTGTTCCAGACTAGATACAAAAGAAATTTGGGCTGTTGTTCAGACGATACGATGCTTAATTTATTGCTTAGTAATCTTTGTACGGAAATAACATGACTTTATTTTTCAAAAGAACCTATCTACTTGGAACAAAATCGTTTATAAATAATGAACCAGTAAAATTTCACACGTTTTAAGGCTCGTCATAACTTCATTTTGATGGAAAGAAATCGCTGATATCAATACTCTGAGCGTCTGTAATTAATCGAAATTGTAAAATCTATCACATTTTAAATAGAATCTGCTTGTAATTTTCTTTAAAAGTTTTTTATGTCCTTTATTTTAAACATTAGGAATGGCTTCAGACCGTTAAAGAAATTGCCCCATCAGTTCCTTCCGAAAAACTCGAAGCTCTTGTATCGGCAGCTTTTGCGTTATTAAGTCGTGAGAGCACGTCTCTAGGACTACCCGATTTTCCAATAGACAATTTACATTTGGTAGCTCGAATTTTGGTAAGTTGAAAGTAAGGGAAAAAAGAGAAAAGTTGAGATAATATAATTTTCGCAGGAAAGGAATCCTAATATGACGACGTTTGATGCTATATATTGCCTGTACCCATACAAATCTTTCGTAAAAGACGCTCTTAAACCGGTTGAAACACTCTTAGGAAATTTAAAAATACATCCAGATAGCAAATTTTCGGGGACTATATCGTTCCTCAGTGAAAAATTAAATAAATTTTTGCAAAACCCGCGGTTACTAGCATCCACACCGAAACAGGACGTTTATATTCCTACAGATTATCAAAATAACTTGATACAAGGAATGGTGCAAACTGTAGCACTTGCAGATTTTTGTTTAATTGGACCTCGTGGATGCGGGAAAAGTATTCTGGTCACAAAAATGGCAGAAGCACTTGGCAAAGAAGTTGAATCAATAGTTTTATATCAGGATATGACGTCTAGAGATTTAATTCAGCAGAGAAGTACTTTGGACAATGGAGATACGATCTGGACGTTTTCAGCGCTGATTAACGCTGCCCTGGAAGGAAAAATTGCCGTGTTGGATGGTATACAGAGGATTCATTCTAGTACTTTATCGGTTTTACATAGGTAGGGTAATATTACGAAAAATTAGTGATTTTTTAACCCGTCTTGCTTTAAAATATCTTTAAAAAAAAAGTATACTGCTCTCTATTTCAACTCTAAGAATCTGCCAAAATATTAGCGATTGAAGAAAACTTTACTGATAATTCCTTTAGGCTTGTTCACGATAGAGAATTACAACTTCATGATGGCAGGAGAATGGTTAGTGATGAAAAATACAAACACATTCAAGAACAGTTTCAATTAACTCATGAAGAGTTGTTTAAAACAGGTATTTTGAGAATTCATCCAGATTTCAGAATAATTGCACTTGGTGAACCTCCACAACCACATGCGACCGGCAATTGGTTAACACCAGAAGTTTTAAGTCTTTTCATCTTTCACGAAACTAGGATGTTAACAAAACAAGAAGAAATTCACATAATTAATTCACGGGTATTATTTCTTGCAAAACGATTTGGTCTTAACAATAATTATTAATTTTGGGATTTCAGTTTGGGGCAATATCCAAGCCTCTTCAGCAGATTATAGATTTAGCTCATATTCTCCGGAATAGCCCGGATCCCACCCTTAAAAGCCTTTCTGGACATCTATCAACAAGACAGTTGTTACGAATAGCATCAAGAATGAGCAAATACCCAACTGATAATGCGTATGACACACTACAAACCACGTTTATGACGAAGTTTTTGCCTTCACTTGCTCGACAGGCTCTTGATAAAACCATTTATAATCTTGGAATAGAACCTCAGCTTTCTGATGGTAATCCTCGTGCAGTGAAAACTGAAATTACTGATGATGTGGTGACAATTGGTGAGACATCTATACCAATCTATCGTACAAGTGATCCTAGCAAAGTGCCCCATATTTTATTTTATAATGTTCCACAACACTTACAGCTTATGGAGAGGCTTCTTCAAGATTTTCAGCTGGGTCTACATTTGTTGCTGGTTGGAAATCAAGGTGTTGGGAAGAACAAAATAGCTGACAGATTTTTGGAACTGCTTAATAGGCCCAGAGAATACATACAGCTACATAGAGACACTACAGTACAAACATTAACTACCCAACCAACAGTCAAAGATGGTATATTAGTTCATGAAGATTCACCGTTAGTAAAGGCAGTCAAGTATGGACATGTGTTAGTAATTGATGAAGCTGATAAGGCCCCCACTCATGTCACCTGCATACTAAAAACATTGGTAGAATCAGGGCAGATGATTTTAAGCGACGGAAGAAGGATTGTAAATGAAGTTTCTCTTGATCGTAACCACAATGTCGATCCAATGCTCATACAAACACATCCTGATTTTCGAATGATTGTTTTAGCAAACAGACCTGGTTTTCCATTTTTGGGAAATGATTTTTTCGGTGCCTTAGGTGACCTATTCAGTTGTCATGCTGTCGACAATCCTTCACAAGAATCAGAAATCGACTTGCTTAAACAATATGGTCCTGAAGTACCTGACATAATGATTAAAAAACTAGTGGACATTTTCAATGACCTTCGAATCATGGCAGACCAAGGTCTGGTCATGTATCCTTATTCTACCAGGGAGGTTGTGAACATAGTGAAACACTTACAGGTAAATTTTAAATACTAATTTTGCAATATTGAAATTGAGTGAATTTTTTCTTAGAAATATCCTCATGCAGATTTGGAAGATGCAATGTTTAATGTCTTTGATTTTGATAAGTACAGCCAGGAAGTGGTGGAAACTTTGGGGCAAGTTTTGACAAAACATGGGTTCCCAAAAACGAATATTTTTGCTACTGAATATTTAGCGTCTAAAAGGGCTAAAGAGCATCTACAAGTTACTGTTGATCGTGTTAGTGGGTAAATGTTAGCTACCAATTTAAGGTGATTTTTTAGTCAAACAAATTCTATTTTGTAGGCAGCCTACTAAGGAACCAAAACATGGTAAAGAAGACCCAGATAATAAACCACATGTTGGAGGAAACACTTGGGCAGGTGGAACAGGAGGTAGAGACACTGCAGGACTAGGAGGAAAAGGTGGTCCTTACAGGCTAGATAAAGGACACACAGTGCATCAGGTACTTTCACTGATTTTAATCCTTCAAAATCTAATGACAATGTAGTTATCAGATGAAGAAAAATATGCAGTACCAGAAGTTGTTAAGGAGGCAGCAAGAAAAATGGCAAGAAAAGCTTTTGAAGAAAAACTGAAAGAGATAGGAATGAGTGGATATGATGCTTCACTTTACTCTCAATTTTCTAGTGCAGTTTCGAGACAAGTTCAATCTTTACGGGTAATTTTGGGCTCCTTGCAAGCTAAAAATAAAGAACGACAATGGACCCGACATCAAACTTCAGGAGAACTGGATGATATCAAGCTTATTGATGGTGTGTTAGGAAAATAAATTTTACGATGTAAGCAAAACTTTGTGGTGTTTTCAGGTTTGCTTGGTGAAAAGACAATATTTAGACGAAGAATTGAGAAGCAGCCGGAAATTGGCACTCCACAAACCAAGCCCAAATATTTTAGGGTTGTGGTAGATGTGTCTGGGAGCATGTATCGGTAAAGATAACACTTGAAAAATTATCTGATCAAGTGCATTGAAAATTTTAGATTCAATTCATATGATGGTCGCTTGGATAGGGAACTGGAGGCTGTGGTTTTAGTAATGGAAGCTTTTGAAGGATTCGAAGATAAAATCCAGTATGATATTTTGGGTCATTCAGGAGAAACGTTCAAAGAAATATTTGTTAAAAGGAAAGAACCACCAAAAAATAATAAGGAAAGACTGGATATTATTAGGGTAAGTAAAACCAACAAAATGTTGTGTACGGTGCACCCAAAATAATCAGTCTATTGAGATGTCAAATACCGAAAGAGCTACAATTAAAATGAGCAAAAATATACACAAGTTTGAGCTGATTTCAGATCTCAGATATTTCAAACTGTTTTATATTATCTTTAACATCTCTATTGTTTTGAGATAATTGAATATCTTGAATATTTCTTTTGTTTCTTGAGAAAATTTAATAAACCTAAGTATTTGTTTTTGATATCTTTTTAAATGTTCTCTAGATGATAGTCAACTGTTTTATATTACCGACAGATAACAAGTGAAATTTATGTAAGCATTAATAATTTTCAGATCATGCATGCACATTCCCAGTTCTGCTTATCAGGAGATCACACTTTAGAGGCAACAGAATTAGCAATAAAATCGCTAGCTGAAGAGGAATGTGACGAAGCGATTGTTATAGTATTATCTGATGCTAATTTGCAGCGATATGGTATACCAGCTTCTGCATTTAGCAGCACCTTAACATCACAGCCAAATGTTAATGCCTATGCCATCTTTATTGGTAGCCTTGGAGATCAAGCTACAAGGTATAATTAAAAAAACGTTAATTAATTCTCAAATAAGTTGTTTAATTTTTTCAGATTAACACAAAATCTTCCTGCTGGTAAAGCATTTATTTGCGGAGATGTCAGCAACTTGCCACAGATTTTAAAACAAATTTTTTCATCCTCAATAATTACTGTATGAATAACATGAATTGTAAATAGGAAATTTTATAAATAATTGTAAATATATAAAGTAATAAAATGCATTACTATATGTTTTATAGGGAAATATCATGTCTATTGTATGTTTTATTGAATAAATTATATTCAACATTTTGATTTCTTTAACTTGCTTAGAGGCAAGTGATTTATGTGCTAATAAGAATGCAAAAAAGTTTTCCCAATGAAAAATGCTGTGAAAGTAGAAAAATTTGAAGCAGTTGCCTGCCAAGAAAATAGTGATTTACAAATTATATGGCAGAATTAAAACTTGGCAACTTTGTAAAATTAAAAAAGAGATAGTATTATTAATTAATTTAGATTGGAGACAATTTTTTTAGCAAAATTCAATTGTATATAATAATATACTATTTTATCGGCGAGATTTTTAGGGCAAGACTGAAATAATTGGGTAATGCATTTTAAATTACTAGATTTTTATGTTTTTAGCTTAGTCTAAGGCATTTCTTTCATTTATAATTTCTAATAAATAGGTGCATTATTTTTGATTTAACTTTTTATTTTCGACATTTTTGGCAGAAACTACCAACTGTTGCCAACTTTAAATTACAAACGCATTATACAATTTTCTAAATAAATAGCATTTGAACGTTATTAAATCTATTTTAGAAGATAAGAACGGTACTTTAAATAAACATTTGTCTATTTAAAATAAGTACGTTTACAAAAACGTTTATTTAAATTTTTACGAATTCTTTGATTAGGAGTTGCAGATACTGACGACGCCAACAGTGAAGTGTATTATGGGAAAAACATGAACGTCTCTGACAAGTAAAATTGTTTCGCATTATATCGCTGCATAAAGTAAACATTGCTGGTAAGTTGTTCATTACGATTTTTAGTGCTAAATTATAGTGTTTATTGAAAAAAAGTTTGATAAAATCAAATTTTGGTGCCATCAACGCAACGATCGTGAATAAACGGTCCTAGTGCTATTAATAAAATCACTAGGTTTGGGCAGAATGTGAACCTTTGGTTTTAATTGTGTTGAATATACTCAATTTAAATAACAAATTCGTTTTATTGTTGTTGCAAACGTTGAGACGCATTGGTTAACAAGTATACTAGTTATTTTTTTCGACATGTGCATCTAGCGTCGTTTTTTGTTGTACCTAACCCTAATGTTTGGTTGGTTAATGCTTATTGTTTATTGACCAATTTAAATTTATTTTATTTCAGATACAGCTGTTTAATGATATTGTAATTTAGCAATGTGTGAGCAAACGCCAGTGGAATATAAAGCCGGCGACATAGTTTGGGTCAAACTTAGACCATGTTGGTGGCCTGGTGAAGTGCAAGAGTGGAATGATTTACCCACGGAAGTCGTTGTTGATTTCAAGAAGCGTCCACTGGCAGCTGTTAAGTTTTTTCAAGAAGAATCATTGTAAGTTATACTACATTACGTTACTGTACATTTAAATCGACATTTAAGTGAAAATGCTTGGGACTCAAAGTGTGTTAGATTTTGGAAGTTTTTGTCATATTTTTCAAAGTTCTTATACATTTCTCAGCATATTCACAATCAATGCCTGCGTTTAACATTTTAAAACATCACTATCAAAATAATTATAACATCGAGTGTACAACTAACTTTTGTTCGTGGGAATCAAACTTATTACAGTGACTCACTGTTAGAAAAAGTATAATTTAATCACGATCAACAACACTTGATAATGTAATGAATTGCTTATGTAGATAAGCTAGGTAGAAAAGGATCGCATTGCTACACAATATGATTATATACTTGTAAACAAAAATTGGAGAAGTAATGCAGTTAATATTTTATGCTTATTTTTTCAAAATTATTGTTTATATTATGAGAGTTTTGTGAAAGTGATCATTATAAACAACAAATCTTTCTAAATAGTAAAGCACAGATTAAGACGATTTAATTTGATTAACCCTTTAACTGGCAAATTAATTTATCATAGTTGTCATCAAAAAATGACAATTATTTAAGAGGGCGTATCTCTTAAACCATTAAGGGATATCTGAGCTCTGTTTGTTCCAAAAACTTGGTTATTATAGTTACAATTTCATCTCGATATAGTAGTGACCTAATTATAAGAATAAAAAGTTTTCGCATGTGACATTTTACGCTGCACGCACTTTCCAAAATGTACGAGGTCGCGCTTTAAAAAATCGCATGAAGAATAATTGTTTCACACAGTGCGATTTAGCCCAGAAAAGAGAATAATCTAATGAAAAAATCACTGAGATATGATGATAAATACAAAAATTATTGTTTTACGAATAAAAAAAAAATAAAGCATACTTTTCAAATTTCATAAATTACGCTTTTCTTAATTTTGGCAACACTGCACTACTTTGAGCATCTGAAATTTGGATCCGGAGGATGATTTTGCTATAGGGTCTCTCAGTTTAAGATGCATAATATTGTTAAGTTGTGTAATAAACCAGACGTTTTGGTGACTTGTTTGGGCACATAAAACCGTTGACGAACTGAACTCGTCATTACCAGTTAAAGGGTTAACTGTTAAAACTCTTTTAAGTCCAGTAGTCCAAATAGTAGTCAACATTTTATGCTACTTTTATTTCATAATGTTATTGTTTCGCCTGACAGTAATTTAAACTTTCAGTGAATTCGTCAAGAACATAAACCAAATATATTCATACAACTGCAAGAAGAAAATCGAGTTTATCAAGAAAGGCTTGGGTAGGTGCATCAAACTGTTGTCCTGGCCAGCGGTAAACAATAAAGATTTGTTTTTTAGATCTATTTCGAGCCAAAAATGTATTTATGGATAAGTTTCCTGAAGACATAGGTACTGCAGAAACGAAAACTGGCGGTGACCCGGATATTCTCAATAGTTCTCTTTTCCAATCTGATAAGAAGACTAATTATGCTGCCCTCGTGTTTGGTTCTCCGAGTCCGAAAAGGGCGCTCAAAGATTCCAACCGTAACAGTAGGGGACGACCTAGTCTGAGTAAGTATTGTTTCATAAATAATGAAAGTGCACTTTAAACAATAAAATTTGTGACTGTTTTATTACAAACTGAAATTTCATGAAAAAGTTGTCTTGTATTGTTAAAACAAGTCTTTACAGCTTAATAATTTGTTTCCAGAGCTAACTCCGAGTCCTTCGAAGAGACATTCAAGCGATAAAGTAGTTACTCATCGTCGTTTCACTGGCCACGATGACCATGAAGTTCGAGTTCTTCTGCAACCGACTAGTACACCAGAACCGGAAACGCAAACAATGTACCGCTGCCCTACGTGCGGCTTTGAGTCTTGCCGCATTGACGTTATTGTTATGCATAACAAATCCCATATCCAGGGAGTGTATAGTACACCAACGTCAACAACGAAACGCATCAAGAAATCGCCTGTCAAGTCCCACAAGAAGATAGCGAAATTATCTCGTCCTAAAACTACGGTGATACGTCATGAAGAAGACTCATTTAGCGAAGACGAAGATGAACCTAAACCGAAGAAGAAACGCAAGAGCCAATTGGGCAAGCGCAAACAAAAGAAAACAGACACAAAAGATAGCAAGGAAACAACAGTTGATATCAAAAATGATCTACTGGCAGAATGGGAAGAAGAAAGTGAACCGGAAGAAGATACCAGCACCCTCAGCAATATTTCTTTTGGTAACGTTAGTAATGAAAAGGATAAAAAAGAGGAAGCCAATAAAGATAGCAAAGTTGAAAGTACTGCCAAATCATGCTTCGATTTTGATGATGATGAAGATAATCAAATAGTAGGTACATCGGTTGGCAGAAAAATACCAAGAGTAATACCACAGTCAGAAAAATCAAAAGATGATCCAATGGAAGATGAAGCCATAATTGAAACCGAGGAAAGTCCCATGAAAAAGAGTAATGAAACAAGCTCCGCCGATAATGCAACTCCCGAGAAGAGTGATACAAGCGATAGTAATAAACAAGATGAACCCAAGTTGGATGAATTTGAGGATCTAATGGAATCCACGGCTTTGCCCGAGCTCCCACAAATTCCGCAACCACTTAAATACGAGCAAAATTTTCACAGTGCTAAAACAATAAAATTTCCTGATAAATTAAAAGATAATATAACAGATAAAAAAGCTATGTCACCTCCTAGGAAAAAAATTGAAAGAATTGAAACAGATGCGGAAAAATTAGTCACATCGCCGAAAAAATTTGAAATTGTGCCTGTTAAAGTGTCCACTACACCAAAAGAGCAAACAGTAACTAAAGAAGAAACTGGCGAAGGAGTTACTGAAAAAAAGTTACCAACAATAGTAGCATCAAAAAGTGTCATCAGCTCATCAAGTCCCGTAGACCCATCACCCACCACACAAGATGTCAAAGAAACCACAAGTGAAGTGGCAACAAAGTTAACAAATCCAAAAAAACGATTCGTCAAAACGTTTGAGGACTTGGAGCAGCTCCAAAGTGAACAGAAAAAACAAACTGAGTTACAAAAACAAGATAGTACAAGTAGCACGGTCGAAGTTTCCAAACTCAAAACCCAGTTAATGTCGAAACTCAGCTCAATATCTGATCATTTATCATCCCACGAAAAAACTGTGTTCAGACCAGCAACGTATAAAAAACTAAAGAAGTTAAAGCGGGACGATGATGAAGATTTTCAGACGACTGCAGAAAATATAACTACAAGTCTTAAGGCTAACGAAAATACTCCTGAATCTCTTGAAAGTGTGGCGGAATCTCCAAAAATTAAAATTGCACGAAAAAGCAGAAAAAGTGAAATCACCGAAGCTTATACCAAATCACAGGATGAACCTCAAAAAAGTGCCACAGTTACAAAACCACAAAACGATTCTATGGTCATAGAACATAGTTCAAAAGGTGCACAACGTAAAGAATCATTTAAATATTCTATGATGTCCCCAAAATCTTACAGTTCTGAAGATGACAAACAAGATAAAAGTGATTCAGAAACAGAATTTTTTAAATACATGAAAAGGAAGCAGCAAACTACTCCAAACGAACCCGTTCTTTCACCCACAACTTCAACGAGGTATCCCCGCAAATGGCGATATAGAAGCGACCCCGATCCGGAAGAGTCCAATTCTACGATTGAACCAGAAGAAACCAAATTGTCTCCAGTCCGTACCAGAAAAGAAATGACAAAAAGCTACTCAAGATCACCAAAAGCAATCGAAAGGGTCAGTGATCAGCAAGAGAAAACAGTTGAAGATCCTGTACCAGTTCATTCAAAAACAAACGTACATGGAAGTGACCTTGATGTTTTAGACTCTTATGCATCAAAACGAAGAAAATTGAGATCGAGTAGTTCTTCGCACGATGAGGAGAAACAAGACGGACCACATGAATCAAGGGAGCAAAAATCGTCGCGTAGTGCTAAATATAAAATAAGTAGTCATGAAATAAAAACCGTAGATAAACCTGTGCCAGATATAGTTAAAATGACGAGGGGAAACAGAAGAAGATCGTCTGTTAAAACATTTGAAGAAAGTTCAACTGTTTCAAAACAAATGGTGGAAACGGAAAAAGCGTATGACAATTTGGACACATTCGAAGCTAAATTAGATTTATTAAACATTGAAAAGACTGATAATGTAGCTGGAGAAATTCAGCTGAATGAAAAAAGTCATAAAATAACAAAATTAACTGTCGAAGCAGAGGATGGAAAGGCTGAATCAGTAGCTATAAAAAAATCTGTGAAAGAAAATGATAAGAATGTTGATGCGCAAGAAGTAGTTAAAGGATCAAGTGCTTATAAAAAAAGGGATAAACTAGATATGAAAAAATTGATTAAAGATTCTGGTTCACATGTTAAAGAAATTTTACCGACTACCGTAGCTTCTGTTAGTATGGAGAATATTTCCACTAGTGGGGATAAAGAACCATTTTCGGCATTGTCGGTTTTGTCAACCTTAGCAACTGAATCCGAATTATCGAACAATCTTGAGCGATCAGTTCAAAGCGGTGACAAAACCAAGCAGGAGGGCAGTCTTACGGTAGTAACTGAAACGGATTTAGGTGATTGTCAAGTCGAAATCGCTAATGTGCCAGTTGCTGAAACAGTAAAAACGAAACCATTAACTCTCTCGAGTTTTTCCGTGGACTTTTGTGATCCCAATCAAGCGAATAATGTTGAAGTTACCCATGAAGGAGGAGTCAAAACAGAAAAAAGTAAAAAACAATTGTTAAGTCAAGTTAAAGAAGATGTTGCTAAGGAAGATGGTGAGAAAAAACTTCATAAAGTTTACAAAAATGAAACATCAAAATTGCTGCAACAGGAAGAACCTAAACACTCTTTGCCAGCTGTTGGTTGTGACCTTGAAGATCAGATCCCACCATTAATTGTTAATAAAGAGAGTACTGTAGAGACTGAAATGGCAAAGCTAACCCATTCAAAACCAGAGGAAAGTTCTCGATTGGATATCCTCGAACAAAGTACCAGCTCGTCAAAACTCCTGGAAATATTGACTGATCCGAAGCCCAAATCGTCCGTTTCTCAGTTGGTTCCTCCAATCAAATCATCGAATCCGATTGGCGGTCCAATAAAAAAAGTCCAGATGCCAGTTACCAAAGAAATTGTGTCTACTTCGAAGACTATTCCTAAATATGAGACAAAAAATTCCAAGTTCGTAATCAAATCAGCTTCATCGGGCAAGGTAACCACGACCCCAACAACCAGCAAAACTACCAAACCTGTAATCCTATCAGAAAAAATCATCAAACCAATATCAGAAACAGATAACGTCTCTGTACAGAAAGTTACGTCTTCGAAGACTAGCAATGACATTGAGGATATTGCGACGTTTATTATCCAGAGGTCTGTGAAGAAAAGCAGTGAAGATGACTCGGGTAGTGATAGTGGCACTACGGTACAACAAATTAAACAGTCAGTTAAGAAGCAGGTTGTGCCGATGAAGGGAAGAGGAAAAGCCCGCATTCTCCAACAGACCATCATCACACCAGCAGGAGATGTTATACAACCAAATATTCAGCAAGTTCAAACCGACGAAAATATGTTCGATATTAATTCAATGCCGATCGTAATGGGTGATCAAATATTAACACCTGAGAGTATAGAGAATATGCCAGTGGTTTTATCTGATACTTCACCAGCCGTGACGACTTCTGCCACTATCGTGAAAAAAACTCAACCACAGCAAGTCAAATTACTTAATAAATCTGCGACATCACCAGGATTAATTCAGCAGTCTACCTTGATCAAGCCTGTGATGACACCTACCCCTCAAAAATTAAATCGGACCCAGAAAGTGTACCAAGCGAGTAGTTCAAAATTATTGAAAACGAATCCAGCTATCATCACACAGGCTGGTAAACCTGGGAAATTTATCATAGTCCCGGCTGGATCTTCTACGCCCACTGGTATGAAATATACAGTTGGGAAACGACCTCCGGTCGTCAAACGTTCAACCCCAGTAGTATTACCAGCTACTCCTGTTACTAAAATTCAGAGTGTTAACCCGTCACCGGAACCGACCGGAAATAAAATTATGATCGTAACAAATCAACAAGGGCAACAGTCTCGTGTCCTCCTAACACCGGCCCAACAGAAAATGCTAGGCTATCAAACAACACCTAAAACAGTAAAAACGTCTGTAAAAAGTAATATTTTGCAAAAAGCAATACCTTCAAAAACTACTATTTTGTCGCCTCTTTCTGGGAGCACATTCACACCAAAGGCCAATATTATTTCACACACGGTCGTCAATTCCAAAGGACAAGTTATCAGCTCGTCTGGGCAGAATTTAATCACATCCGATGGGCAAGTGCTTACCCCGTTAACGCCGCAGCAGTTGAAAGGATTGAAAACGGATCCTGTGAAGGGGAACAAAAAGGTGCAGATGCATTCGCAGCGCGTTTTACTGCAAGGGGGTTTAAGTTCAATTAAAGGTACACCGAGTCCTGGCCAGCCGAAAACTATAGTAATTAAAAATCAGCAAGGCCAAATTGTAAAGAGAATTCAGGGTACCGATGACGCATTACTCGAACAGCAGGTGGCCGAACAAGTGCAGGCTATTAAAGCGAGCAGTAGCTTTAGCAACTTGAAAGCACAGTCAAAGCATGAAGTTAAACCAGTAACAAAACTGCCGGTTAAGAAGTCGTATCCGAAAAAATCTACAATTACAGAGACGATTTCTAAGCCCACGAGTAAAGCGCAAGTCCTGCTGAATGCAGGTGTCACAAGTACATTAACAAAAGTAGCAAAAACAGAAGCCCCTCCACCGTTAGCCCCTATATCTCCTACAAAAAAAGTTGAACCAGTTAGTTCTTTGTCCATATCTGCGAAGGTAGAAGAATCTACGGTAGCTCAAGAAGAGAATACTAAAGGGGAAGCCCAACAAAGACCGTTACAACAATTGGTTATTCAGGATGGGCTCGGTAACCAAACCGTAATTACCGAAGGTCAAATACTTGCAATACCTAGTGAAACGGTTGACGGACAACCACATTCGTACATGCTCGTTACACTCGATGAATCTGGAAGTTTGACTCCCCTTAATAACGAAGCATTATTGTCGCTCGATCCAAATTTGGGCCTGGGTGGTGACCTTAGTAACATGGTTTTGCAGCTTGAAGACGGTTCTATTACCGACGTCAACAAACAAGCAACTGCTGATGCCGCTAAAACAAAAAATGTGGAAAATAATGTAACGACAGATACCTCCAGTACGCAGCCCACAGTCGTTCAAAACATCGAACAGCCCCAAAGTGAACACCCCACTTTATTGGCTCCGGCACTGCAAGAAATAACAACATCGGCTCCAGAACAACTTGCAATCAGCCCGAGCGAACAGGTAGTAGAAAATGCGACAGTGGCTGCAGAACCTGTTATTTCCATACCTCAAGCCACGGAAAATGCCCATCAGAATTTGGAATCTGTTCACGTCACATGTAGTATAAGTAACGAACCAAACCAACAATTAATAATAACGGGAGACCCTATCAGTACTCAGAAGTTTATAGAATCGTTAACGGAAGGAAACGCAGACCTGGCCAATCTTTTGGCTAGTGCTGAAGGTAATATTTTAATACAGACAGACGGACAGCAAATATTAATCAACACGGATTCTGAAAATCAACTGTTGTTGCCTATGGGTTCTGAAAATCTGAACATGGTTGAAAGTACCGAGGGAGGCGGTAATCCGATATTTGCAGCCCAACCTGTTAAAAACCAAGATATCCTCGCAGCCGCGTTAGCCGACACTGATGTCCCAGTTTTCCAGCAAGAACACACCACGTTACCCGGTCACAGTAAATTATCCCAGTCGCAGTTAAGTCCGGGCAGTAGTTTGTACCCCATGAACGTTGGAAATATTTTAGAACCCACTTTAACAATAAACTCACCGATAATGACACCCTTAGAGATACCCAGCACTAACAACAAAAAAATACCTGATGAGGAAAGCGATATTTTAACAACAGAAGTTCCTAAGAACATAGACTTGCCCATAACAATCACCGATCCAAATATATCCCAAACGGTTGCGCAACAACAGGCTGCTTCGTTAATGGCCAGCGAACTCCAGAGCAACTTGGATCTTCCTCCTTTGTCAATAGCTGATACTACGGTAACGGTCACTTCAACAGAAATGAACAGTCCTTCCTATGGTTATTCTCTCCCTACTTTGGACGAGCCGGTAGATATCAGCCAAAAGCCGTATAGTGGATCGATTTCTATGCCTTTGTTAACAGAAGAAGAACCTGAAGAGGCAATTCCTGAATCTATAGAAACTGGTATCGGTTCTGATTCTATCGAAGCAGAGCCAACCGAAAACAGTTCCTTACTGGAGGTTACTTCCAAAGAAAATGATGGCATAAGTGTTCCTAGTACCCTTGAGGAGCCCTCACCAAGTATAGAAATTCCAGAGGTGTGTAGTAAATTACCTAGTAGCGGATTGACGACGGAAAGCAGCTTTATGAGTTCTGTTGACGATGGCCTTTGCACTTTGGGAGGTGAAATGTGCAGTTCACTTAGCGAACCGCCTCCGGACATGTTCGATTTATCAGTTATGCATTCTAATTATGTGGGTAATGCAGATATCAAAGAAGCAAGTGCTGAGGTAAATGAAGATAATTCCAAAGCAGTTGTTGAAGAAAATACAGAATCGGCCAAAGTAGATGAGGTGGAAGATGATGTTAAGCCAAAACCATCAACAAATGCTGTAGAGGACATGAATGACGATAAAAAAAACTCATTGCTTGATGCAGAAATAACCAATAATGAATCTGAAACGGCTAGTACAGAGGTGAACTCCGAGTCAAATATCCCCTCCATTGTTGATTCCCATGAAAGTTCACTTGATATTCCTGTACAACCTCAAGTAGAAGCCGATTTATCTTCAGGCATATTAATACCAGATGTCCAAGAAACCAATAATCAACATTCGCCTCTCGACATGGATGAAAATTCGTTTGAAATTCCTGTACAGCCCCAGATTGTAACGGATTTATCCTCAGCGCAGTTTGAAATCAACGACGTAGATAAGCAGAATAACTCTGACTTGCAAGCCAGTAAACGGAGCTTTCCAGAAGACGATGAAACATTGGAAAGAAAAAAGAGTAAGTTTGACTGAACTATTAAGTATAGGAACAATTGAAATTGCATGTAAATGTGTATATATAAAAATGAAACCGATTTAACATTGCTTTTTGGAAGAATAAATCAATATTGCTTCATTATCATGTAAATATTGTTATTTATGTCATTATATATGTAAATAAAAATGACAGAATTTTTTATTGGCATATAGTGGACGATGGAAATAAATTTTTGATTCTGCTGTTGGAATTATGGTTTTCTAATTTAATAAAGGTTTCTTTCATATTTTTAGATTATGATGCTATATATTTATAAGGATACTTATATGTTATAATATACATGTTAGCTTTAGATGTAGATTCCATGTGTCATCTGTGTGATTCACCTTGAAATGTTTGGTAATGGATAAATGACTACGTTTTAGCGAAATAATTAAGTTTAAATATATTAATTAGAGCTTTCATTTGTAACTTTACTTAATTATGTAATTTTATTATAATACATATAAAATTAATAATACACTTTTCATTTCCTTTAATAATTAAAAGTCAACAATTTAAATGTAAGTGAAACCTTAAATATTTACTATTATTTTGGTATACAAATTCAAGAAAAAACAAAATTGGTTTGAAAAAATATGTTAATTTGTGCAGTTAAATCAAATTAGTAAAAACTCACAAGGTAAGTAGTTGAAACATTTAGTAAAATTGTTACTACACAACACATACACATAGGTGTCTCTTATTACTCAATATGGAGAAATTATTATATACCAAATTAACTCCATCAAATTTGGTTCACCCAGTAAAAGGTGTCTCAAATCTTTTGTTCCATAAACTTCTGATATGATTGTAAAGTTTATTTTCTAACAAGTTCTTAAAGCCACCAGTCGATGCATATTTAGAACAAAAAAATGCATTATGTAAATAATTTATTTCTAATCCTAAATACACTTACATTTTAAATATACTTAAAGATAACATCTCTTTTATCACCTACAGTCTGCAATTCTAATTTAACAGGACACTGGAGCCAAAAACTTAGTAATTCTTCTGTGTAACCAATTAAAAAATACACTTTTCTTGGGCTTATTGCTTGTCTAATTATTCCTGCTATTCGAATCATATTGTGTTGCCGTTTTACTATAACTTCACTGACGAATAAATTGTGCCATGTACCAGTCATGAATTTTCGAATAAACATGTCTTCCACCGCTGTTTCTGATGTTCTTAAGCCCCCCTCGACACTTGCTGTAAGCGATTAATGTAAAGGTGTTATTATGTATTAGTTAGAGCTTACATGTGTTCCAAGAATTCCACGATTTACGATGTGCAATTTGATGTGGCGGATTTGCCATTTCATAAGTTAATGGGAAATCTTTTTTGGGTGTAATACGGTATCTCCCTGATTGGACTTTGTGACATGCGGCTGTCGTGTGAAGCAAATGTTGTCTTTGGAAGTAGGTAATAAAAGTATTGCTGCGGCACTAAAGTTAACGTTATGAGATGATGCAAATATTAAATAATATTATCTTACCGATTTAAAATACACATTCAACAAAGTGGAGGTCATATTTGTTACAACACAGTGTTTTCTTCAAATAGTTTAGAAAGTTCTCCAATCAATAAGAGTTGCGTTAAATAATAAACTAACCTCAAAAAACACGTTTTTTTTTGTAACTTCACGAATTATATTTCCATAGCTTCAAAAACACATTCAAAACGAGGTACCTCAAGATGGGAAGATTTAAGTGTAAGCTATATTTATTTTATTTCAAAAACTATATAAATTATTAGTCAGAAATAATTATTTGACAGCTTCAAGTCAACTGGTCTGTTACATACCAATGCAATAAGAACTGCCTTGTACTGTTTGCAATAAACTAGATTTTAATACTGTTTAAACATTGCATTAAAATGCAGAAGCAATATGTTGGTAAGTGCCACAAAATTATTTGTTTGGGTGTTTAACTTTTAAAAAACATATGGAACAATTACAGAAGCGAGTAAATCTGCAGAAATGAAACTTCGAACGAGTGGAGATGGCATGGATAATACTTTAATAACATTATCAGAAGTAAGTGGTTACCCAGATGTGAAATTTAAGTATAGAAATTCGATCTCTATATTAAAATCGTTAACACCTGTCGAACCAATGGCACCAATAATAAAATCAATCCCCAAGTATGTACCAAAGGAGCGTAAGAATCCAAAATTTCTTGTTAAAAAGCCTAAAGAGCCTAGATTTGTACCCTATGAGCCTTATAAAGGAGCTGTAGAACCTATCATTCCACGTAAAAAAGTTATTAAAAAGGATAATGTTACAAAATGTTCAAAAAATAATGTTGACATTCAAGATCTTGTTACACAACTGTCAGAAGTGAGAATGGTTGAACTGAATAAAGCTAAAATCGAAGCTATTGAAAGCGATGAACCAGTTATTACTCGAAAACGATGGGAAGAAGAAAAAAAGGCATTTGAAACAGATATTAAGAATCTTAGGGAATCTAACGCTCATTTAGAAAATCAGGTGAAGTTTCAAGCACAAGTAAGTTATTAGTAATAGAATCGATATTGATTAAATTCTTATAATATGGTTCACTTTTAATTCTTAATTTTGTATTGTTTTGATAAGTTTCTACAAGAATTTTGTTAAAAAAAAATATTGGCGTCTTGTAATTTAATTTTAATTTTATGAATTGAACATCAGTTGAAAAAATCGCTATATTTACGTAGAGTTATGATAATTTAAATTTTTACAGGTGAATAGTGAATTAAAAACTTTATTGGTAGCTGCCGTTGGAGAGGACTTAGAAACAAGAGTTCAGCATTTAACTGAAGACAAGTTACAACTAGCTCGTGCTCTTTTAAATTCTGCAAACCATCTTACATCACACCAAGAGCAAACAGAGTGGCTTTCAGGACAATGTGAAGTCTGGAGAAGCAAATTTCTAGCTTCTAGGTTTGTCTGAATTTCATCTAAAAATATGAAGAAAAAAATTTAAAAAGAGGGTTTCTACGGTTTTTTAAATATATTTTACATAGTACAGGGTTTAACGTAATTTTGTTCTTTTTAGTTTAATGGTGGAAGAATTGGCTAGATGGAAATCAGCTCTTAGTTTGAGAATAAATGAATTACAAGAAAGCATAAAACATTTATTAGATGAACGGAATAAAGTTCGTACCCTGTCGCTGAAGACATACAACGATTTAAATGATGTACTGAAATGGTTAAATAAGTCTGAAAATACATTGGTGCCTTTAAATTCAATTAATATTATGGAGTTAGCTGCGAATAACCGTACACTAGGTGAAAATGTTGCGAAGGCTTTACAAGTTGATGTTTTAACTGAGAAAGAAAATCAAGAAATTAGCAAATTATCTAAACATACTTCTGCAGAATTAGAAGCATTACAGGTAAAATACTAGTAGCGACTACATTTGCTGTAGCAATTTACTTTTTTCTGATTTATTATTATAATATATTTCTAAATTGTATTATCTTTCTAGGTTTTACAAAACCCGGTGGCATTGGTTAACAAACCAGATGCCATATGCAATGCAGTTATGGGTGCAGCTATATCCGTGGGTGGTGGCCAAATGTTTTTGCAACACCCATCCGTCCATGCAACTTGTTGTTCTCATTGTAGAGGAGATATACAAGATATTTGACATAAACTTTATTATAAAAAACATTAATTTTTTAATTAAATGTAATACTTCGATCTGTTATTCAATGAATATTAATGTTGTCTTATAAACTTGTAAATAAATAACATTTATACTAAGCAATATTTTTATTTTTGTTTTTAATTAAAACAGTTAATAGTGAATTGGTTTCTCATTTAGTAGTGCAGTATTAAGTTGAAAGTTTTAGATGGTTACTGTTGTATAGCAAAATGCAAGAGTCAGGGATGATTGTAAAATATCACTAGAACAGATTTTTATGTATGTTTCTTAAATTTTGAAATTACCGCCTGTTCTCTAATGCTGAACTTTTCTTAATTTATGTTTTAAATTTTGCATTCATTGAAAGATTATTTAAGTTTATAAGTCAAATATAACTTATTTTACCCTGGAAGCCGTTATTGAGGCTAAAATTTAAGTTTTTAAAATGTTCTAAGATCAGCTGTTATGGTTGAATGAATGTAAACATGCTTAAAATACGGACATCAAATGTAAGCTAAATTGTTAATGAGTTAGAAGGAGAAACATTTTCTATCGGACGTTGTTTCTTATATCTAGTCCAGATATGCAAGATGTTGTTTGTCTCTGTTTAACACGTCGGTTGTAACAGTTGCATAAGTCGTAGCGTACTCGTCACCTCCTTTATTTGCTCCTGATACAAAATATAAGTAGAAAATGTCATGGATAGATGTCACGGCCTACACGATTTTGAATTGTATAATGTATAGCCAGTTTGGCTGACGTACTCCCATAACTTAATTGTTTTCAATGGAAACCCCTATAACCTTATTTTTTGTAAATTGCAGAAAATCCTCTATCAAATGACGTTAAATACGGTGAAATATATTAGATTTGCAAGAGTAAACTTTTTTTGAAAAATATAATAGCTTTGCAATAGCTGCACCTCTTCTATTTGAGAAAAAATAATCATGAAGAGCTGTAAAAAATAGTTTCAGGACGTTTTTGAACAAACTTAAGCCGGTAATGCATTGCTTATGGTGTTCTTAAGATTTTTAGTAAATAGGGAGACCATTGCAAAACTGTAAATTTTTGTCAACACTTGTAACGTTTTTGAAAACTGAAGAGCTGTTTTAGGTTTTTTTGAGCAACCTTTGGCTGGAAATGCATTATGTCTTTTAGATAATATAGAGACAATTGCAAATTTTTCTCAAAGACTGTAGCCAAAATATTGTATATTTAAGAAAATGCCATAAAATTCCATTCACACGTTTTATAAAAAACATTTTAATCATTATTTTAACCAACTGAGTGTAAATAACTGTTATTTATAAAATAGTCGAAGGTACAAGAAAAGTTATGAATGGTTTTTAATTTTTGAAATTACCGCGTGTTTCTTAATGTAAAACTTTTATCGATTTATATTTTGAATTTTGCATTTAATGAAAGTTTAGTTAAGTTTATGAGGCCAATATTTCTTATTTTACCCTGAAAGACGTTATTAAGGCTAAACTTTAACTTTTTAAAGTAATTTAAGATCAGCTGTTATGGTTGAATGAATGTAAACATGCTTATATACGGACATCAAATGGACGCTACATTGTTAATGAGTTAGAAGGAGATAGATTGAGTATCGGACGTTGGATATTATATCTAGTCCAGAAATGCAAGATGTTGTTTGTCACTTTTTAACACGTTCGTTGTAACAGTCGCATATGTCGTAGTTTACTCGTCACCTCCTTTATGTGCTCCTGGTACAAAATATAAGTAGAGAATTTCACTAACAGAGGTCGCAGCCTACACGATTTTAAAATTTATAATGTATCTATACCGCAGGGCTGTGCGACTGACGGCCCGCGGGTTAAATCAAGCTCGTGTAAGAACTTTTGTGGCCCCCAAACACCTTAAAAAATCATTTAACTTAACCCTTCTTCTACCCGATCTAAAGCCACATTGCGCCTCTTCCAAATTTCTTTCGAAATGTTTCCTTGATCTCTCCTCCAAAATTCTTTCATATAATTTTTCAACTACGCTAAGTAGAGACATGCCTCTATAGTTTTCGCATTTTTTACTATTGCCAGTCTTGAATATCGGTAATATAAGAGATGCCTCCCAGTCTCAGTTCTTGTACCAATTTTTAATACCATAAAAAGTGTTGATTTACAAACAGTTGCGACCCCATTCGCTTGAACAAATTCGTAATAGTAACATCCTGCAGAGAGTGAAGAAAATAATCTTTCACGTTTTTTTGTCGTGCGCTCTACGTTTTGTCTTAAAAATTATTGCTGCTAGAAGAGTTTTTAGTTGAAAGTAATTTTTGTAACTCATTTAAAAGCACTAAAATAATTTTCAAGGCACACCTTTGGAATATAAATTCAAAGAGAAAGAAAACACGTACTTTTAGGAAGTTTAAAGGGATGTTTGTAGAAAGTTTTCACGTTTTGTGCGAATTACTGCTGAAATAAGTTAGGTCTGTGCCGTAATTGCAGTCCTCGTTACGACTTCCAGTTAAACGATTCTTAACAGTCATTAAATGTTAGGAATTAATTAAAACATTGCAACAGATCAGTTGTTACGACAATTTAATTACTTAAAGCAATGTATTAAGGTGGAAATTAAATTTAGCGGCGCTTTACCTTTCAAATGAGAACGTAACTTGAGTGTGAAAATAATTAAAGTAATTTTGGAACTGCACCATTACTGGCTGAGAAGAGTAATGGCTCGAAGATTTCTTACAGGAGAAATCGTTGCCAGAAAATTGCGGTTTCGGGTGAATGATTGCAAACCGAATGAAGCGGATGAGTGCTGATGTTGGTCTGCAAACAAATAACCAGCCATATAGCACTTCCATTACAGCTCAGGCGATAAACTCACAATTTCATTCTACCGCACGCTGGAAATATCTAAAAAATCTATTACAATCTCTAGATTTTACCAACACAAAATGCCTCTTTAAAACGATTTAAACGCTATGGAAATACATCGACAAAAACTTCTCACCCATTAACACAAATGGAAAAATTCAAGTACTGTGATTGCCAGTCACCTCCCATTACTTTGATTAAGAGTAATAAAATACTATAATCTGCGACTTACTGTAAAAAAGGGGAGAATAGGGACTATTGTGATAAAACTGACCAAGGAACTGATTGATATTCTTTTAAAGAAAACACAATAATTACTACAGCTTTCATTGCATTTTCTTTGCGTAAAAAGAATATTACCCTCTTGTGTGTAAAGAAAAACAATTTAAAAGATTTGATGTTATAACAATAAAATGTTTTTCAACTTTTTCTTTAACGATTTTGATTAAAATGAAAAAAAAAACTATAATAGAGGAAGAGTTTTAATGGTGAAAAAAGAAATAACTCGCTGATTTAAAAATTGACATGTAACAAAAATTAATGAAGACAAATGTCAGATTGACTTATATTTGTAAAATTAATCCAATTTTAAAATATTAATTATAAACTAAATATTAAACATTTAAGCTTATTAATGGTCTCAAATGATGCGTAATAAATTTATCTTTTTATTGTTACCATTAATTTTAATATAAATTTAATTGGGGAGCAGGAATCCGAAAAAAAGTTAAAACCAATGTTAATTCCCTATGTTCACGGCTGGTGGTTAACACCCGGTATACAGGTATTTTAAAATAAAACCAAACAAATTATAAATTGTAGACATGCTTAAATTTTTCATCAGTAGGTGCAATTGCGTTATTAATAATTAAAAAATAAAAGTCTACCTTAAATTTTTGTTTAAAATCTGTTGTGATTTCATCCTTTGCATTATACGCAAACTGTTTTAATTTTTTTTTAAGTAGAACTCTTTCTTGTTCAGAATTAAGTAAGTATTATATCTTAGACCTCGGCTATTATATCCGTATCTGTTAAATTTTTTCAAATTCATTATCTTGTTGTATTTTGTTATGAGTAAGGCTGGCGCTCCTAGGCAATTGCCTAGAGTCGCCTAATGGCAAAACCGACTAGAAGTCAGTGTTACCGTGTTGTTCTCTGTTATCTAAAATAACTATTTCGTTACTTGCGAATCGATAATTTAACAACAAGAAGCGGAAGAATGGATAGTGACGGAAATACCACGGATGAAGGAAGAAAGTGAAAAGATTTAAGTGGGGAAGAACTCTTCGAAAGTAGGAAAAAGATGTTCACATCCACAATGAAAAAACCAAAAGAAGAAACAGAGGGAAAATTAAACCAAATATTAGGGTTGATCATGGAAATGAGAGTAGGCCAAAAGGATATGAAGCTAGAACAGAAAGAGATCAAGAAAGAAATTCAGGAAAGGAATACGCAACAAAGAGATTTTAATGATGAACTTCTAATACTAATACATTTTAAACACCGAATCAAAATTTTTGGTCCGCTAATAACGGAGTTACGAATTTTTTTGTAGACCGAGATGTTTTTATTTTTGCGAGCGAACTCTCGGCATATTGCAGGACCTTTTTCAGACGGCCGTGGATGATATAAAAAGGTGTTTTATTTGCACTTTCTTTACATCGTTGGATGCGCCAGTCTTTTAGCTACATTTTAAACACCGAATCAAAATTTTCGGGTCGCTAATAACGGAGTTACGAATTTTTTTGTAAACCGAGATGTTTTTATTTTTGCGAGCGAACTCTCGGCATATTGCCGGACCTTTTTCAGACGGCCGTGGATGATATCAAAAAGTGTTTTATTTGCACTTTCTTTACATCGTTGGATGCGCCAGTCTTTTAGCTACATTTTAAACACCGAATCAAAATTTTCGGGTCGCTAATAACGGAGTTACGAATTTTTTTGTAGACCGAGATGTTTTTATTTTTGCGAGCGAACTCTCGGCATATTGCAGGACCTTTTTCAGACGGCCGTGGATGATATTAAAAGGTGTTTTATTTGCACTTTCTTTACATCGTTGGATGCGCCAGTCTTTTAGCTACATTTTAAACACCGAATCAAAATTTTCGGGTCGCTAATAACGGAGTTACGAATTTTTTTGTAGACCGAGATGTTTTTATTTTTGCGAGCGAACTCTCGGCATATTGCAGGACCTTTTTCAGACGGCCGTGGATGATATTAAAAGGTGTTTTATTTGCACTTTCTTTACATCGTTGGATGCGCCAGTCTTTTAGCTACATTTTAAACACCGAATCAAAATTTTCGGGTCGCTAATAACGGAGTTACAAATTTTTTTGTAGACCGAGATGTTTTTATTTTTGCGAGCGAACTCTCGGCATATTGCAGGACCTTTTTCAGACGGCCGTGGATGATATTAAAAGGTGTTTTATTTGCACTTTCTTTACATCGTTGGATGCGCCGGTCTTTTAGCTACATTTTAAACACCGAATCAAAATTTTCGGTCCGCTAATAACGGAGTTACGAATTTTTTTGTAGACCGAGATGTTTTTATTTTTGCGAGCGAACTCTCGGCATATTGCAGGACCTTTTTCAGACGGCCGTGGATGATATTAAAAGGTGTTTTATTTGCACTTTCTTTACATCGTTGGATGCGCCAGTCTTTAAGCTACATTTTAAACACCGAATCAAAATTTTCGGTCCGCTAATAACGGAGTTACGAATTTTTTTGTAGACCGAGATGTTTTTATTTTTGCGAGCGAACTCTCGGCATGTTGCAGGACCTTTTTCAGACGGCCGTGGATGATATTAAAAGGTGTTTTATTTGCACTTTCTTTACATCGTTGGATGCGCCAGTCTTTTAGCTACATTTTAAACACCGAATCAAAATTTTCGGGTCGCTAATAACGGAGTTACGAATTTTTTTGTAGACCGAGATGTTTTTATTTTTGCGAGCGAACTCTCGGCATATTGCCGGACCTTTTTCAGACGGCCGTGGATGATATCAAAAAGTATTTTATTTTGCACTTTCTTTACATCGTTGGATGCGCCAGTCTTTTAGCTACATTTTAAACACCGAATCAAAATTTTCGGGACGCTAATAACGGAGTTACGAATTTTTTTGTAGACCGAGATGTTTTTATTTTTGCGAGCGAACTCTCGGCATATTGCAGGACCTTTTTCAGACGGCCGTGGATGATATTAAAAGGTGTTTTATTTGCACTTTCTTTACATCGTTGGATGCGCCAGTCTTTTAGCTACATTTTAAACACCGAATCAAAATTTTCGGGTCGCTAATAACGGAGTTACGAATTTTTTTGTAGACCGAGATGTTTTTGTTTTTGCGAGCGAACTCTCGGCATATTGCAGGACCTTTTTCAGACGGCCGTGGATGATATTAAAAGGTGTTTTATTTGCACTTTCTTTACATCGTTGGATGCGCCAGTCTTTTAGCTACATTTTAAACACCGAATCAAAATTTTCGGGTCGCTAATAACGGAGTTACGAATTTTTTTGTAGACCGAGATGTTTTTATTTTTGCGAGCGAACTCTCGGCATATTGCAGGACCTTTTTCAGACGGCCGTGGATGATATTAAAAGGTGTTTTATTTGCACTTTCTTTACATCGTTGGATGCGCCAGTCTTTTAGCTACATTTTAAACACCGAATCAAAATTTTCGGGTCGCTAATAACGGAGTTACAAATTTTTTTGTAGACTGAGATGTTTTTATTTTTGCGAGCGAACTCTCGGCATATTGCAGGACCTTTTTCAGACGGCCGTGGATGATATTAAAAGGTGTTTTATTTGCACTTTCTTTACATCGTTGGATGCGCCGGTCTTTTAGCTACATTTTAAACACCGAATCAAAATTTTCGGTCCGCTAATAACGGAGTTACGAATTTTTTTGTAGACCGAGATGTTTTTATTTTTGCGAGCGAACTCTCGGCATATTGCAGGACCTTTTTCAGACGGCCGTGGATGATATTAAAAGGTGTTTTATTTGCACTTTCTTTACATCGTTGGATGCGCCAGTCTTTTAGCTACATTTTAAACACCGAATCAAAATTTTCGGTCCGCTAATAACGGAGTTACGAATTTTTTTGTAGACCGAGATGTTTTTATTTTTGCGAGCGAACTGTCGGCATGTTGCAGGACCTTTTTCAGACGGCCGTGGATGATATTAAAAGGTGTTTTATTTGCACTTTCTTTACATCGTTGGATGCGCCAGTCTTTTAGCTACATTTTAAACACCGAATCAAAATTTTCGGGTCGCTAATAACGGAGTTACGAATTTTTTTGTAGACCGAGATGTTTTTATTTTTGCGAGCGAACTCTCGGCATATTGCCGGACCTTTTTCAGACGGCCGTGGATGATATCAAAAAGTATTTTATTTTGCACTTTCTTTACATCGTTGGATGCGCCAGTCTTTTAGCTACATTTTAAACACCGAATCAAAATTTTCGGGACGCTAATAACGGAGTTACGAATTTTTTTGTAGACCGAGATGTTTTTATTTTTGCGAGCGAACTCTCGGCATATTGCAGGACCTTTTTCAGACGGCCGTGGATGATATTAAAAGGTGTTTTATTTGCACTTTCTTTACATCGTTGGATGCGCCAGTCTTTTAGCTACATTTTAAACACCGAATCAAAATTTTCGGGTCGCTAATAACGGAGTTACGAATTTTTTTGTAGACCGAGATGTTTTTGTTTTTGCGAGCGAACTCTCGGCATATTGCAGGACCTTTTTCAGACGGCCGTGGATGATATTAAAAGGTGTTTTATTTGTACTTTCTTTACATCGTTGGATGCGCCAGTCTTTTAGCTACATTTTAAACACCGAATCAAAATTTTCGGCACGCTAATAACGGAGTTATGAATTTTGTTTGTTTCAACGAGGCAGATAATATTGTCTTCGTTTGTCGTATTGATGAGTGCAAATCTTAATCTTTTCAACATCAAGTGCACTAACTTTAGAAGTTAGGGCAAACATATCGCGGCCCCAGAGCGACCGGCCTACCGGGATTTCTCCCGGTGTCCCGCCGGCCCTGTCCTCCACTGTCCCAAGATTAGTGACCAAAACAGGAGAAAGAACATGTGTCATAGAATTGAATAGGGAACAAGAAAAGAGCGAAATCATGATAAACAAAAACCTAAACTGGAAAACAGCAAAGGGGATAGTATATTTATAAATTATATGACACCAAACGAAAGGGAGAAACAAAAACAAGAGAACATTTGCTAAAACGGAAAGGGAAAAAGGAAAGGAAGTGAAAATTGGGTATAGTAAAATAATTGTAAATGGAGAAGAATTGCGATGGAATAATATAACTTGGAGAATTAACAAGCAAAAAGCAAAAATCTAACAAAGTATAAACAGGACGGAAATATAGGAAAAATATTGGCCATGAAAGGAAAAGGGCATTGGAAATGAACAACAAAAATGATGCTAACAGAGGCAAAGTAAAGGAGAAGGAAAGGAATAATTATAGTAAAATAGGAACACGGAACGTAAAAAGTATTTACTAGAAAGGAAGACAAATTAATTACGGAAATAGACAAAATAAACATAGTTTATCTAGGTGTAACAGAAACGAAAAAGAAAGGGAATGGTACTAGAAAGCCACTAAGAGGGACATAATAGAGTGGTTGAAAAAGATGGGAATAATATATTTCATTTTATGTATAAGATTATTTGTATTATTTAAGAAATTAATAATTGACTTGGCACACCCGAAAGGGTAAACAATGCGTTAGGATTATGTAACGTAATGTACTTGCTTAAAATGTATTAGAACAAAGTACAATCTCTTAAACAAAAGAGTGCTTGTACTTTCCTGTGATGCATGTTTTAAGCTTTACTAAATTCCAAATTTTTTCACTAAACTACTAGAGGTTTTAGCAAGTAATAATAATTGTTTATTGACAATACAATGCCATCATAGCAAAAATGAATTCGAAGTAAAGAAAGATATTACAGTATTTTACGTTAATTTTGAGAATCTAATATGAATCTAACTCAATAGTTGGAATGCAGTATGAGTAGTATGTACTCATAAAATTACGAGTACTCCACATCATTCAAAAGAGAAACACTTTGCTCTGTGAAACTCTGGACTGCAGCAATTCACGTGACTTTTATGATTGAACTTTTTGAGTTAGTTTAACCAGCCCAACGTCTGCATATTAACCGGCATACTAATTAACAAATGGGTTTCCACGGACAAAGGAATTAAGTTCTATCAGCGAGTTATCGCAGCCACCCAACTATTTCATTAGGGTAATGTTATTTGTCACGTTACTGCATAAAAAGGTTAAATATGATTATCAAATAGGTGTGTATTCGCGAAACATAGTAGCAAATAAGCCACACCTTTGTATGTCTAGCTGAAGGATCATATTTCATTTGTTATATATTGTATAGGGATTGTACACAATTTTATTTACATATAGAGGTTTTGAATTACAGAATTATAGCTGTGAACGATAGCTCCCTACAGGGATTCTGTATAATTTCCCGAGTGGGTGGATTTTTTTCGTGATCGGTAGCAGCAAGCAAGAGTATGCAGTAAAACAAAGTGAAAATATTTACGGTTGCTTGTTGTTTTGAAGACGATATGTTATTTTGAAACTAAAGTTAAGGATTTTAGTAAAGAAGATAATTACAAAATCGAATAGAAAAATGGACAGATCATTTAAAAGGATATGGCCTGAAAATAAATTTAAATGAAACAAAAATTTTAATGATAAGAAGCGACAGAAAAAGTAGAAATAGTAATGCGACGAAAAAATTTAAGTATAAAACCAATTTAAATGTGTAGACAAAAGATAAAATTATAAGTTTCTTGTTTTTTTCTTTCAATTGTATCAAGTTACCGCTGTCTACCTTCATAGCCTACTGGAAAATATCACTTTGCCCTAATAATTAACAATAAAATCGCGATATCTTGGAAAATATCAATTTTAGGTGAAAAACAGCCTGAATGTTTTCGAAAGATAATTAAATTTTGTATAAGTCTGTGTAAAAGATTAATATTTTAAAAATGTAGGTGGTGCAAAGTGTTAATTAATTTATTGTAAATTTAATTTCAAAGCGAATTCATTCAGACTTTTTAAAGTTTCTAAATGTTGAAAATTTTTGAAAGTACTGTATTTTCATGAAAATGCGATTTTCACGAAAACGGCTAACTTTAGACCCATATAACCTCAAACATTTTTTGAAGTAAATTTAAAGAGGAATCCAAAAATGCAAAAATATACAGAGTGTTCTATAAGAAAAAGTATAACTTTGATATGCCACTCTTTTTTGGAGCACCCTGTATGTTTAAAAATATTTTTATAATGTAGCCCTTATTGACTTACATAATCCAACCGCGACAGAAGTTTGAAAATATATACCGTTTCGCCATAAAACTCCGCGGCGTCCGTCGTGACTCACCCTGTATATACACAATATAAATATTGTTTTGAAGGTTCTCGAGGTTGTAATTTATTGAACTAGGCTCTCGGGCGCTTCAGGAGTCTGAAGATGACGAGTGTGACCTCGTCGAAACGTCGAGAACTCGGTCTCTCCAGAGACCAGCAACAGACGCGGTTCAGCGCCCGAGAACCTAGTTCAACAATTAAATAAAATATAAAATATCTGTAATTTTGAAACTTTCACTTTCGTTGTATTATTTTTCCAGTCTAAACACTAAGCTAATGATGATGTTAAGAAACTGTATCAATCTCTTGAGAATGAGTATTTAACGCTTTTATTGTATAACATTTTTGTTACACATTCATCAGGTTGGCCCGGAAATAAATTTGAATAAAAATGTCCCTTTTATTATCTATTCATATTGCAGCACTTGCAGATGCTCAAGTTAGTGCATATTCGTTTAAGATAAATTGAATTAAAAATTAGTTAGTAACGGTTGCTTTCAAAACTTTTTTAAAATTATAAATTTTTAAGTAAATATGCCTTTATGTGGGTGTTTGTGCAAAAGAACTGTTCATATAGGTTGAAAATTGCTTACTGAACTGAAAATTGTTGATTTAGTAAACTCCATATCGACTTTTATGTGTTTAAATAAAACTTTACGGTTATGTTTATACAAACCAATTGAACTAAATGCAAACTTCCAGAGAAAAATATTTTCATATGTCACAGAATTGCGATTGGATAGCCTTTAAAAGCATTTTAAACTTATTTTTGATAATTAGTTAATTGGAAACCTCTGAACTTATTGGGCGTATTTCTACAGCGTTAAAATGTGTTCCCAGAATTGTAAGACTTATGGAAATCTTTTATTTTGAATGCTGGCATTAATACAAATTTCATATTCAAAATAATTAAACTTTTTGTTTCTTTAACTTAAATGTTTGCTTTTAGAGCTTCGAATCATAACAAACCTAATGATATTGTGTGCCTCAGTTTAATTTCTTATACTGTAACTGTAGACTTAAAAGTTTTGACGGCAGTATAAATATAATTAAAATATGTTATCCAAAGAATTTTAATGTTGTTATATAAACTTGAAATAAAATAACATTTAAAGTAAGCAATATTTTTATTTTTGTTTTAATTTATTTAAACAGTAGTGAATTGGTTTCTCATTTAGTAGTGCAGTATTAAGTAGAAAGTTTTGCAAAATCTTTCAAGGCCAATTTATTTTAGGTGGTTACTGTTGTATGGCAGAATACAGGAGTCAGGGATGATTGTAAAACATCACTAGAATAAATTTTCATGTTTGGAGAAAAAATATGTAGGTACTTCAGTCTTAGCTTTAAGTAAAAGCTAAATGCATCGCTATAGATCCTGTAAATTTTACGTGCAAGAGACATTTTTTAAAGAAAGCATAAGTAACGAATAGAGAAATTTCTTATTTTTGAAATTACCGCGTGTTTCCTAATGCTGCCTCTTGCAATTCGAAGTTATCATTTTTTATTTATTAAAAGATTATTCGAGTTTAATGAACACGTATATTTTATTTTACCCTAAGAGTTTTTATTAAGGCTAATATTTAACGTTCTAAAACTAATATGACGTCATTTGTTTTGATTGGTTAGTGTCATTATGCGCCGCTGAAGCACATCAAATGTACTGTACACAATTATAAGTTAAAAGGAGATAGATTTATTATCAGACGTCCAACCTCATTTTCTCAGTTTAACGTTCAACTAATAAATTATAACGTATTAGTTATGCTTTATCCTTGTTTAACACGTAAGATAGAATCGTTGCTCCCACAGTACGTATCTTATATACCTCCTTAGGATTATTACTCCTGGTATAAGTAAACAAAGTAGGAAATATATCCAACAGGTGGCGATATCTGTGTATTTGGTAATTTATGAGAAAAAGCATTTATGCATTTCTTTGTTAACGAGAGCACAAGACAAAAGGATTTTAAATTAAGTTAAAACTATTATCTATAAAAAGTTTCTAAACGTTAAATGTCGTTGTAATGTGGGCTTATTCCATTTCGATTTTAATGTTAGTTAATTTCTTTGTGATATACATAAAATTTATAAGACAATTAAACACAACATCTGAAATGCAATAAATAAATAATGTCTGATAAATGAAAACAAACTGTTTTGTTCCTACTTTATAATTGAATTTATGTGTTCAAATAAAACTGCGATTATATTTATACAAACCAATTGAACTGAATGCAAACTTCCAGAGAAAAATATTTTCATTCATCACAGGATTGCGATTGGATAGTTTTTAATTTTATTTTTAATAATCACTTAATTGGAAAACGTTAAATTTATGTCTACAGCATTAAAATGTGTTTCCAAAATTTTGAGACATGTGGAAATCTTTTATTTTAAATGGTGGCTTTAATAAAAATTTCATATTTAAAATAATTAAGCTTTTCGTTTCTTTAACTAAATGTTTGCTTTTAGAGCTTCGAATCATATTAAACCTAATGATTTTGCGTGCTTCAGAATAGTTTTTTTACTATCGCTGTAAAGTGTGAAGTTTTACAAGTTTTGACGGCAGGATAAATGTAATTTCAATGGGTAGCAATTTTTTTTATGAATACTGTATAAGAATTAGCTTCGAATAAATAAAGTGACAACTGATCTAAAATTAAATACAAAACGTTTGTCCTAACAATTTGATTTCATGGTTAAGGTGGTATTGCTTAAAACTATGTATCAAAAGAGCATAAAGCTTAATGCTTAATACAATTAAAGGATATCTAGAAATATGCAATAAAAATGTGAACATAGTGTAAATAACTAACACGTATTTATTAATAGATATTATTTGTTAAATAATCTCAATAGTTTTTTAAATTATCGAAATGATCATCGAGAAGTTTGCAATAAACATCTGAAATATCTCTTATTTGTTTTGAACAGTAAATTTCTTACTAGATACAAGTTTTGCTAAAAAATTGTCAAAATAAGGAAAGCTAGTTATTATAACGTATAACCAGCAACTGAGGATGTTTTGAATTTTTAATAAGTGATTTGAGAAGAAAAATTGAAACTCAAAGACATCAAAACGTTTAATTTTTTTGTTGTAATTTCATTAATAGGCAAAATATTTACCCTGATAAAGTGATTTAAATCAGAAAACCCTGTTTAGCTGTAGGCTAAATATTTTTAAAATTGTATAATTATTGTATTCATCATCAAAATCATCAACTGATAGCTTAAAAACGAATATAGCGCCTATAAGAACTAAAAACGTTGATTATCGCATCTCAAAAACAAAGTACACTAGGCTAATTTTGTCAACGCCAGGCGTTTAAGGCCTTTGTCTAACCTAAGATTGCAAAATTTTAGAGATCTGATGTTAAAAATAACGAAGTTATAGTTAACATTTGAAATTTTTCGATTTGTTTAGGAATCTGGCACGACTTGATACTTAAGATATACAGGGTGTCCCAATTATACACCGCCAAAAAGTAGGTGCATATTCCTGAGTGAAAATGATGACCATTTGTCAAATATTTTGTTATCCGAAAATGCTTTCTTTCAAAGTTAAGGACCTCCAAAGTTGCAAGAAAAAAAAAACAAAAAATCGATTACGTCCTAGCCGTTTAAGCTAGAGCTATCAAACTTGGCCGAAACGTTTGGGTGTTTCCCATTGACTTTGTGGGTTAATTAGAAAGAAAACAGGTAATTGGAAGTATGATTTATAGTCAGGTCATCCGCTTACCGGGCGAACAAGCTTTAAGTCAAGCACGACATTAGCCAACTAAGTTTAGTAAAAAAAATATTTGAGGTGTATAAACAGAGTTTGTCGATGCATCTTTAGCGCTAATTTTCTCGAAAACGGCTACGTTTACAGCAAAAAACAGAGGGACGAATTTTTTCCTCTTAAGTCCTACTTTCTTATGGACGAATGACATTTTCAATTTTATTCCAGAGAAAAAAATTCTGAAGATGGTAAGCGGATGACCTGACTATAAATCATACTTCCAATTACCTGTTTTCTTTCTAATTATCCCACAAAGTCAATGGGAAACACCTAAACGTTTCGGCCAAGTTTGATAGCTCTGGCTTAAACGGCTAGGACGTAATCGATTTTTTTATTTTTTTTTCTTGCAACTTTGAAAGGAAGCATTTTCGGATAACAAAATATTTGACAAATGGTCATCATTTTCACTCAGGAATATGCACCTACTTTTTGGCGGTGTATAATTGGGACACCCTGTATAACAAAAATAAAGTTGGTCATCATAAAACAAAAACGAATCGACCTTGAAAAAATTAGTGATTACCATCCAATTCGGTTTAAAAAGTTGCTTAGCCAATGTTTTTCCACATTTGAAATATTTTATAATTCTAAGGAGTTATAGACGATTTTTAAAAATCGTGTTTTCCGGTTTTTCCCAATTTTTTTCAAATACCGTTTGAGATAGTTTTAATTTATCTTTGGATTATTAATGAGCACCAAATTTAGCAGCTTTGCCAAATTTAAACTTATACTCTAGCTATTATAATAAGCGAGATACCCATGCTTAAACTCGAATTTCAAACACCCTGTATGTTTTATTTTACAAAATTCTATTCGCGGATTCTGCCACTAATTCATTTTGGATGTTTGTTGCGTTTTGTTGTGGTTTTCGTTCGAGGCTTTGAAGTAAGCGGATAACGATAATAAAAATGTTTTGCAGCTTAAAGATCTGTTTTCATTCTGTTTACGTTGTTTTGTTATTTTGCGAATTGAATTCGATATTTGTTGTAGTTACGAAGACGATAAAAAAAAAAAAACACTTGGGTAGTAAATAATTAGGCTTGCTTTAAACTTGTCGCGAGTTGGTATTAAAACAGACATGATAAATGTCGTATAAATTTAACGTTTGTCGCAAATTAAGCCGTATTGTAGTACCTGGAACGTACATATATTTTAAGCTGAGATTGTTTCCATAAATTGGTGTAAAATAACGTGTTAAGTTTTAAGTACAGTTAAATACAGTAGACAGGTAGTTCCGTAATAACTAAAACAAGATCCGTTTAGATTTCAAATTAATAACTGAGTATAATTTCACCACTAGTTAAGATTTATTATTAGCGAACATTTTTTTGTGCAAAATTTTTGGTTGTTAATAACGAACAAAAAGTTATAAATAAAAACTGTGGTTAAGCTTGCAATATTTTCGATTATTTTTATTGGTCAAACATTGTTTTACTATACTTAAGAGATAAAACTTTCTTAGGAATTTTTATTTTAATATTATTTTGGGCTTCATAGTGAAAATAGAATAAAACATTATATTTAGAGAGTAAATTGTACAGTACCTATATGACTTTTTTAAATTTATAAAGTAACGCCTTGAGAGATTTTCTGATGTTTTTTTCATAACAATCGTTAATTAAATGAGTGCAGAGCAAACAATTATTATTTAAGCAATAAGTAACCTGTGTAAGAAGTTTTAATCAATTTTTTCTTTAAAACAATGTTATAAGGCTTAAGCCATATGCTGTAATTTTAAAATGTTTTGGGTTTTCGAAAATTTAGTTTAAAAAAATGTTGGAAAACAAAACTAACTTAACTAGCAAAAAGTTACTGAAGCTCTTGAATACCAAAGAATGCGTTGATACAAAAAAGTTAAAAAAAAAATGAATAAATAAAATTTTCACATAAAGATTTAGAACCAAAGGAAAATATTCAGGGCGTTGTATTCAAAATAACAACTGATCACAGTATACAGGGATGCGCAATGGTATTGAAACAAATATTTAAAACATCATTATAGATACCTACTAAAATAAAATTTTGTATCTAAGCGTTATCGTATTTTTCGGATTCCATGAAAATACTGAGGTTGCAATACGACTTCCGTTTCAACCGGAAACGGACTCAAACTTTAAAATTTTAAATGGAACACCCTGTATATTTTCTTAAATACAACACCCTATATGCATTATGGAAAATTTTATTGTCTTTTAAAAACATTAACCATGATTTATCCTAAAACTGATATTTTTATTGTAAATTATTAGGGCAACGTAATATTTTCGAGCAGTCTTGTATTTAAGAAAATTGAGTTAACGATGTTAAAGTTTCACAAGTTAAACCACCCGTAAAAAACACCCTGCATAATAAAAAATGTGGCTAGTGCAAAATGCTAATTAATCTATTGTCAATCTAACTTTCAAACAAAATTCTACTGCCTTTTCAAAGAACTTAAATGTAAAAAAAAAATTGAAAGTGCTTATAGCTCAAAATTTTAATAAAAATGTGAATTTTATGAAAATGGTTGACTTTAGACCCATAAAACACAATACATTTTTAAAGTAAATTTTAAGAGGCACCAACAATATAAAATATACAGGGTGTTCCATTTAAAATTTCAAAGTTACCGGTTGAACCGGAAGTCCTATTGCAACCTCAGTATTTTCATCGAATCTGAAAAATACGATAACGCTGAGGTACAAAATTTCAGTGCAGAATCTTTAATGATGTTTTAGATATTTGTCTGTTTTCATACTTTTGCGCATCCCTGTATAAAAATTTAGTTTTATATTGTATAGCTCATAAATTCAAACATTTTTTTGTAACTGTAGTAATATACCTAATAAACAATAACAGATATATTAATTAATTTACATTTCTTTCGTACAGAACCTACGCCTCCACCAAATTTTTAAAGAAAATAAAAAACTTGCGTTATCTCGAAGTTAATTACCTTTAATTAAATTATCAGAAGAAAACGTAAAAATATACACAATGTTGTATTTAAAAAAACAAGTTGCATGTTGTTCCACGGAAGATAACGACCGGTAGATTAAAAAAAAATGCATTAAGCAGCTTGTGGTTCCAAACAGTTTTTGTATTATAAACTGTTTTGTATTCACTATAAAAACAGTTATATTAAAAACTTTTCCTTAAAAAGTACCTCTACCAATTTCATAAGGAAAATATTAAAATTGACCTAACTCATAAATATTAAAACGGTAATTATCTACAGAAAAACTTATAATATAGGATATTGTGTTTAAAATAACATTCATAATGAAATGTTTTGCAGAATTTTTATTCTATACAATTTTGTTGTTGTTGATATACAAAAAATTTATATAGATAATTTATATAAAAGTCGTTTAGAATACCGTAGAATAGGGCAACTTGGGACAGTAGGGTAACTTGGGACAAAATGATATTCTCACCTAAAAATTTTGTTTACAACTGTCAACTTTTGAGATAATCAAAGTTGCTTGGTAGAGTTTTAAAAGTATTATATAAGCTTAAAAAAACGAATCAGTTTTTGAAATTACTACAAGACGGTAAGTTGTTACATCCATTTTTTTAAATTAATATAAAATGGCCGAATTAAGAACTGGTTAAAATTTCTCTTGTACATTTGTTTTGAAAATATGCGTTTAATATTAAGTCTTAAATAACATCTCATTTTTTAATTTAATACTACCTATGTTCAAAAATGAATGATTGTCCGTTTTGGTGAACATTTTTGTTCAAAAATGATTGTCTCAATAGTTTTTAATTCAATTAATATATTGAATCCTGCTTTAAAAAACTTTTTTACAAATGAGACCATCATTTTTGAACAGAGGTAGTACAATTTTTTTAATTTTTCCAATCAAAATATCGTTTAGTTAAAAATTTTTGTAATTTGCGAATTAAAGTCTTATTTTCTTTATTTTTGATTTTTTTTTTCATGTTGGATAATTGTGAAAGATCAATTTAATATAAAAAATATAATATAACTGTCCCAAGTAGGACTTTATAGGCTAAACTTGAGTCAAACTACTGAAATTCATATGTGACCCAAGTTGCCCGGTCTTAAGTAGGTATTACTTGGGACAGAAAGTTTTTTTTGCTGGTATCTTGTATATATACATATATTTTTTATTTTATATATAGAATATTGTTCATTGGCAAGTCACCCAATTACATAAAAAAATTCAAAGTTTTTAATTAAAAAATGAACGTGGTACACGCTTTTAAATGTTGAAACTGCCCCAAGTAGCCCTATTCTACGGTACCCTTTGTAGAAATTGTGACGTTATACTTTATTTGAAGGTTATAATTGTAGATTTTAATTATTGAACAATATACTTTTTGTTAAAAGCTATTTAACAAATCGATTTTTATTAAAAGCGATGAATACAAACGTTTTGTAGAATATCTTGTTCGAACAACTTATTTTGCGTTCTATTATTATTGGATTAAAATTAAAAAACATATTTCTGTAGTAGTTTTACAGGTATTCAAGTTTCATTTCTATGAGGTAAACAACAAATAAAGTTGTAAAAGTTGACAATACAAATTGCATTTTTGAAACAAAACATAAAAACGTACCAAACATCATAGAAATAAAAACGTCTTCTGTTATCAAAACCGTGTAACGTGTTACCAATTTCTTTTATCAAAGTTATTCATTGGCGCTCTTTTGTTTTGTTCCCATTCGTGGACAATCGAAAATACAAGTTATAAATACCCTATAATAAATCAATGTCTTGCCTCAACGCTTTCTTGGAGGTTTCAGCAAAATTGTTTATAAGAGATACGTTAATTGATTTTCCTTATCTTTTAAATACGACACACCAAACGCTTTCAGTTTAAAACTTGCTTTTCTGAACTGCTGATGCGTTTATAAATAAATTTTATGTAAGACTTGAGAATTACAAACATCCTCCAATAGGGGGGCGAATATAAAGAGAATACAAAAAAACTCATTTGTTTTCAATTTTGTGCTTCATATCTTGCACGTAATGTAAATATCTATAATTATAAAGGATTTTATCGATTTTGTTTATTTCCACGTCGTCTGCTGAGGTCTCAGCACTCATTAGAGATACTTCTTCAGCTTGAACCACAAAGGTGGAAATTTCAGGAATGAATGTAGTGATCAGTGGCTGAAAAGTCGACTTGAAAGGACTCTGATGAACCGTAATGAATGTAACAAGGGTATGCGTTACTTTCGCATACATTCAATTCGATAAAAGAGGCTATCTATAACTTTTAATGCAATTTATGTATTCTTTAACGTTAAAACACTTTTGGAATTATAAGTGGCATCAGTTACGAATGTAATTAGACGGGTTATAAAGCTGTACAAGCTAGTACTTTTACTTATAAAAGGACTAATCACAGCAAAAATTTTTGTTAATTATCAACAGGGTGTTCCAAATAACTTGTTTACTAGATATACATCGCTTAAAGTAAAAGCTGTTCAGTTGGTTAAATAAACAGAAATTTTGTTTTAATGCTGATTGATAATCTAAAAGGAAAGCTTTTAAAACTACTTTACTTCAGAAATTGTTTAATAAATAAAAAAACAGTGTTCAAATGATTTTGTTTTACTGTCGATGCAAAATTTGAGGATATGTTTGATATTTATAAGTAGTTTGGTTTTCTTTTAAATCCCTTTACATAATATAAAAAAAATTGCTTCAACAGAACTGCTTAAACAGTAAAACTATATTCCTAAAACATGATATTTCGAGAGATATTGACGGAACATATTTATGTAGTGAATTAAAAATTAAGTCGAATAATTTTTTTTTTAAATTAAATTTCCTTCTATACACCTGTAAAAATTAATAATAATAATAATAAATCTTTATTTACCTTTTAGTGAATTTTACTATTATTTAGAAAATAGTATTCCAAATGTGTTTATTGTACCTACCTGCTGAGATTTTTGCGGCTAAATTACTTAATTTTTGTAAATGGCGTATATAATTTTAATTAGCCAACATATCCTGTATCACAACTTAATTGTTATTGTTACATATTACAGTAGTTACCAGATGTACAGAGCGATTCAAGATTAATGATGTGAGCTTGCACGCTAAATTACCATATTCAAAGTATGTGAAAGTGACACAAATTGAAGGAGTAGTTGTTGAAGTTAGTTAACGGTAGCCATCCCTGTAATCACTCTTGAGCGAGCTGCAGAGGAATGATTGATATCCTTAAGCAGTAACTTGGCGGATTACCTTATACCTACCTTAAACCTAAAATGCTCTAAAAATAAAAACTAGGAAATTTTAAGATTAATAGACGAGTTTCGAAACAGCCTAGTTAACATAAATATAAGTAATTTTTACTAAACTTATTTATGTTTATTTTATGATAATAATAAGAAGTATTTCACAATATTTTAAAGAACACTGTTTGTTTTTCTTTTCATATTTACCTGATAAATTCTAAATGTTATTTAAACACAAATCCACATTAAAAACTCTTTTATTCGGTTAAAGCGCATTTGATTTTATTTCTTTATATTTATTTGACCCCATTTACAGGCTTGAACCATTGCCTCTGCAATATTATCTAGACAAATATAATATTAATAATATAGTAGGACAGCTTATATTATTTGTGCATAATTCAGATGTGTCTCTTGCGGCCTCTAGGTCTCTGACGTTAATCTTACTGTCTCACTTAAAATGAATTATGAATCAATGTTAGCTTTACGTACATCTTCGCCATTGTTATGCTACAATCTAAATACAACTGTTGCAAGATGTTCAAAAAGCGACTCAAATAAAGTCTCTATTGTTGTTTTAGACCTTCGTCTTTGTGTTGTAATCTGAACAGATGAAACAAGCGACTAAAAAGACGCTTTTAATTGAGTTTGTGGATTGGAGAAATCTCGTATATTTGAACGCTCGGGAAAAAAAATGAGTTTTTCGTGTAATCTGTTGGACAGTCGACATGTAATATTTGTCTTTCAGAGGATACAAAAGAGATATTAGAAGACATCTCTGTTATGTGTTTTCTCCAACTTGGCTGATAAAGCTACTCTGATTAAAATACAATACCGGAAGTGCCAGCAACATTGTTTCGTTTTAATAGCTTTATGTGATTTACTTTCTTTGTTTCGAACAAACATATATTTTTTTGGGTATTGTAGCTAATTGCAATTAAAATAGGTAAGATTGCTGAGAAGACTAGCCTTATAAAAAAATATCCTTCCGATGGGATTAGATTGTTAAAAAGAAAATTAATGTTTGTGTAGGCGTTGTTACGTAATAATTTTCCATCGTATATTCAAGCAAAATAATACGTATATTAGTATGCAGGGTGAACCAAATTTAAATGTTTTAAGGGGTTTTTCGGTTACTATAATACTTGGCGAAAATCTGATATCGGTCTCTTGGACTATTTTTTTTTAATAACGCCTGTTTAATCAGATTTTATATCGCTTTCCATTTTGGCACTACAGACAAAAAATGAAATATCATCATTTGTGATAACTTACTACCTATAACTTCTTTATTTATTAAATAGAACAAAATGTTATGAACGTTTTTATACACATTTTTATGATTACACAGGCGACTTTTTCTTAAAATCATAGCCCAAGAGACCGATATCGGATTACGGTAACCGAGTTATCTTGTAGAACATTCGAATTTGGTCCAGACTGTAACCCAACTGATTCAGTTCATAAATAATTAAACTGGTAGAAAACTGTTGGGACAAGTTATGGTTCTTTGTGCAAACCGTTTTAATCTTGCTGAGTTTTCTAATACAGCGTTTAAAAGCATTCGAGCAATTGAAATAAACGAGTTTATGGTTGTAATCAGACTTGCTGTGCTAATAAATTCCTAATTGTTATTTCTGTTCAGGGACACTAGCTGAAATGTGCTTTTGATGTTGGCTGTAATTTTATTGTTGTAAGTAACACTGAAACAAACAATAAAGGAGAACAAAAAGGTGAATAATTCTTTTAAACAGTTAATTTTTTTAACTTTTTATAAAACTCCATTATTGTGCTATTGTATTTCTAACAAAATGTTGCCATTACAAATGAGAAATTTGATGTCAAAATAACAAAAACAAATCAAGATAGGTAACATTTATTGAAATTTTAAATCTACGGAAAAAAATCCTCCAAAAATGTAAAACATTACTTTGAGTGTGCTTTCAAATAAGCAGGTTATAAGCAAAAATTAAAAACTTGATGTGTTTTGTTTTTTTATCAATGTATTTATCTGAAATTTTGGTTATGACCATAATGACATCTGATCTGTTTATTGAAAATATTTTCAAAATGGCGACACTGCCGGATATTTCAAATACAATGGTCTATTTTTTAATGCATTTTTGGATTTTAAACGTTATTTTAGAGATACTTTAAATAACAATTCCTATACCTAAGTGTGCAGTCGTTTTTTAGATTTTTGGACTTTTTTGAAAATTATTTGATTTTCATTGTGATTGCAGATAGGTTTAGGAAACGCTAATACAGATTGATGCAGGATTTAATTTTGCATTACAAAATTTTAAAAAAATTGGGCATTGTATTTGAAATAAACGAGTTTTACTGGTCTGAAGTTGTATTAAAAGGAAATTAAATTTTGGACACCCTGTAAGTAAAACATTGATTGGAAAATTTCCAGCATGAACTCCAAGGTTTCTTCTATGCATAGTCTAAATTTAAGAGTTTGGTCTTTAAAAATGGCGACGGTAGATAATATTAAGCATCACAATGAAAATCAAAAGATTTTCAAAAAAGTCCAAAAATCCAAAAAACGACTGCACTTAGGTATAGCGAATACTATTAAAAGTCTCTCTAAATCCGAAAATGCAATAAAAAATAGACCATTGTATTTGAAATAAGAAAGTAGACGTCAACTTCCGGTATATCCGGAAGTGTCGCCATCTTGAAAATATTTTCATTTAACAGATCAAATGCCATTATGCTCATAACCAAAATTTCAGATCAATACCCTTTTTCATTCTTCATATCTTTTTAAGTACCGGTCTCAATCAATCGCCCTGTAGAACAGTTGCTCTTAAGTCATTTTGACCCATTAAACCAACTTCTCTTACCGTTCACGAGATTGTCATGCTGTTCACGATAACTGGGACACCCTGTTTAGAAAGAAAAACATACAGAGTTTTTTGTTGTCAAAACGTTTTATTTAGGTCAAAAACATTCGATTTATACAAAAATTAGCAAATGCATACCTTGTGGGACACTCTGTAATTAGTCTATGGAAAAGGCATTTCAATCATTTTCTTTGTTAAGCAGTGTCATTTACTAACGAATTTTCAGTTTTTCAAATTAAGTGGATATTTTAGTTTATATCAAGTGACGGATATAATTTTTTTACATAAGGCGAAAACGTTTTGAGGACTAGCAATCCTTAATACTTCGATTCAGCTGCCTTAAGTTACTTCAATATTTACTCACTACACAAAAATCCAGATCAATTGGCGCCCGGGCGCCCGGTCCCCCGGTCTTACATTTCGTTAAAGTAGATTTTAATGTTTCTTTGTTGCTTTTACATATTCACTAGTGCCGCTTTGAAATTGTTTTGGCTCAATGAATATGAATTAAAGTGACAAAAAATCGCAAAGATTACCGACAATGCAATTTTTGCCTCAGAACATTTTATCTGTTTATGATTATTCAGAAAATAAAATCGAGCTCAAAAATACAATTCGTTAGAAAAGAATTGTTTCCATCATTTGCTAACGCTGACAGCTTCGTGACAAGTAATTTAGATTGTGATACGTATGTATTTGTTTGCTGCGGAACTGAGCGTTTCTTTTTGTTTATTTTCTGCGAATGCAGATAATTTAAATTAAGGATTGATTGTATAAAGTTCAGAGATTCATAAATTGCCTAAGCGAGTACATTTCTGTCAACCTTAATTAATGATCGGTAAAGCCCGGAAGCGAGTAATTTCTATATCGCTGACACAGCATCACTTTATTGTCTAAACTTTATGCGAAAGTTTAACCCAATGAATGTTTTATCTCAATTGCTTAAACTCTGTTTGCTTTTAAATACTTTTTGGTTTATTTTGGTTAATTGCTTCCAAGGTAGACAAACGGAAGCTTGACTGAAAGTCAACAATTTATAAATTCATACAACAAGGGACGTTCATTTTTTATGTACATTGTATAATTGATATTTGGTGGTAAAATAACATGAGAAAAATACAATGTTCCTCATAAATATTGTTTTATTAAATTTAGGGTTGCATTCAGGAAACGTCGTCGGGTCTGCGGGAAAAATTTTACATGAGCCCCAAGTAAATAAATTATTTGAAAGTTTATTTACTAAAAATCAAATTATGGTATGATTTCTGTGCCCCTGTGAATCCTGAGCCCGAGGAATTTTAGTTTCACAATCCATCGATGACATTATACAAGGTGGCGCAAAAGTAATGTCATAATTTGAATTGGCTGCCATTTTGTTATAAATGAAAAAAAAGAGCTCTGTTTTCATCAAAAGTTTATTTGAAAGTGTAAAATTGATGACATTACTTGGAAAAAATTATATCGCTCAAATGGCCACCTCCTGAGTTGATGCATAATTGCGCTCGTTTTACGGCATTTTGAATTGTTGCTCGCAAAACATCTGGCTCCAAATTGGCGATTTCTTCTTCAATGTTAGCTTTCAAGACTTGCAAGGTTCGTGGTTTGTTGTGGTAAACGCGAGATTTTAAAAAGCCCCAAAGGAAGAAGTCTGGTGCTGTTAGATCTGGCGATCTGGACGGCCAGTTCAAATCTCCAAAACGGGAGATCACTCGACCTGGAAATTGGTGTCTCAAAATTTGCTTAAATTAGATGAATTATTCCTAGGGATGAGACGAGCCACAATCAATTTTTAAAAGTACAAAATACCTCGTGCTTCAGATGTTATAGCAAAAATGTCGAATTTCTTTTTTCTCTCATAACTTTTTTGTTTTAATCATTAGGTCAGTTTCATTAGTACCTTCTGAAGGTACTTTTTAATGGATAATATAACTGTTATTTTAGATTTTTTTTATCTTACAATTTTTGAGATATTACCCCTAACTTAATTTTTTCTTATGGGTGCGAAGTTGGCTATGGAATAGTTAAATGTGCTTTTTTTCTCTCTTTCTAATGAGATATCACTTGCTATATCTCTCTTTATAAATAGGTCACGAAATCAAGAAAAATCGTATTTTACCAATAACTTATCAAGCTATCTATGAAAAAAGAAACAAAAAACGTACGAAAACAAAGTGCTCCGACAGGCAGTAGACGTGCCATGGTTTGTTCGCAACATACAACTGCACGAAGAACTCGGAATACAATCAATTCACGAATTTATTAAAAAACGAACAACATTGGGGAAAAAAATACACAAAAGGCTAAATCGCAAGTTACCGTAGGGCATACACCTAAACTCTATAGTGAATAAGGCTAAACGCGATACGCCACAGGGAACTAAGCATCGCTCACATTTCCCTTATTAACTTTTAATTATGAACACAGCTATGCATAACATAAAATACTAGTTTATTAAACAGTTTAAAAAAACTTTTGAAGTAAAAAAAATATTTTTAGACCTATTCATCTTTTTTTCCATTTTGCCTGAAAAACTTGATGAGATAGCGAAAAACTGCGGGTACCATTGAATTCAGAGCATGTGATTTATATAAGAACAGCTATTCTTAGATCAATTATTCAAACAGTTTTTTGTTTAGATATTTTTGAAATTTAATTATCTGTTATTTTTCTTTAAAAAACACAATAATCTGTGTTTCCATTTTGCTGAAAAATTTGATTAGATAGCGAAAAACTGCCCGTTCCATTGAATTCAAAGCATGTAATTTATACAACAATTATTAAAATTAAAACAACGTTCACAAAGTTCTGAAATGTCGACCTGTGTTATTTACCGATTAATTAGTTTGATGTGTATTGCTGATGAATTAAGTGAAAAAATTACAAATATTAGCCCCAATTTTAAATAATTATTAGTTGGGGCCTCCATAATGAGTATACTTCATTGATAAACAAGAGGATAAAACAATAGAAAAATAATTATTCAGGACGATATATTAGAAAACGTTATCACTTCAAAGCAGGGACTGAGAACGGAACGAAAACGAAAACGTTAAACGAAATTAACCGAAATTTATTTAAGTACGAAAACGAAAACGAAATTATTGTTTTTCGTTCAAGAACGAAAACGAAATAAATATTTTCCAAAACCGGTTTTAACCGGTTTTATCTCTATTTTAATTTTATTTGTTAAACACAAACGCAAATTCACCTTCTATGCTGGGAAGACTCCACGAGGCAGTAAAAAATCTCACTTGAAATAAGTGAGCTTCACTTTTCTCCATATACATGATATGTTTTAACAATTTTTTGTTTATACTTGCAATTTCGTGTAACACAAGAAACGGTACAGATATTCTCTGTACACTTGATTGGATATATAATATTATTATTGTGTATGTTTTATTTGCGTTTATAGAGTTAATAAAAGTAAAATTTATTCTTACTTCGAAAAGGACTAATGTAAAAGAAGATGTATTGGATGATGTGTTGCTAGTAAGATTGAATGGATTGTGAAAATGATTGTGCAGTATGTACAAACTATAAGTTAAAGTATATTTCAAGTTAATTTTTTATATACTATTAATGTGCATGTTTTATATGCGTTTAGAGTTAATATAAGTTTTCTTCTAATATCTTTTTTATTTATAACGTTCATGGCAACATTTAGTAAACTATCCACTTGAATTAATTCTTTTGTCTTTTTAAATAATAACAGCAGGATCTATTTTAATTTAAATTCAAAGATTTTTAGTACTAAAACAAACTTAAAGCAGCACTGCTATATTTTTATATTTTTAAATAAACATCGTGTGTACAATTTAAACTAATCAAGTTGTATTTTTGCACCTTACGGGTGTTATACTAAATAAAATGGTTAAATGTTAATGTGTTTAACGATTTGGTAAATTTAATATGTCGGTGGTTCGTCAGTCAAAAATATGCTTTCCGTGAGCATCAAAACCCATCGTCATCGTTTATATTTTAGTGGAAACGCAAATATTGTTATGGTATTTATAGTGTTGTAGTGACTTGAAAAAAAAAATGAAAGTCCTTGATTTTTTGACGACAAAAAAAATTGTAAAACCGGTTTAACCGTTATTATTTCGGTTCACGAAAACGAAAAAGGAATTTTTTCGGTTAGAACGAAAAGAACGAAAACGATATATTTCGTTTTCGTTCCGAACAGAAACGAACGAAATTTTTTTCGTTTTTAGTCCCTGCTTCAAAGTAACTCCCAATTTAAGTTTAGGTTTCCCTTAATCATTTACAGCAATATTTGTTTTAGTTTCAAATGCTGTTTATTTGCACAGTTAAAATTGCTAACAATTTAAACGCTTGCAAGTTGATGAATATTTTACATGTGAAAGCTTCATAAATAAGAAATCAAATGACATCTCTAGGATGCGGTAAATAAAGTTTCCCGACGTAGCGACTCCAGAGAGCGGAAGGCGTCTATTCAAACAAACGGTGAGGACGAACTCCTAGGTTTTTATACCGAGGGAGTGTATTTGTGAGAAAAACAATGTCACCGTAACTTTTAATTAATATCTGCCACGCTGTTCCCCGCTATTAAACGGGTCTGTTCGGTTTTTTAAACTCTCAACACTTAGATTTTGGGTATTTATTTTCAGTAGCAATTTTAATTTTGTTACGTCCGCAAAGTTAAGCATTTTATCTCTGTAATTAATCGAAGTTATTAGGCAATCATTGTGATCGCTAAGAGCTTCTTAAATGTCTTGCGATTTCCAAAGAATTTAAAATAAATCCAAGCACTTTAAAATTACCTGAAATAAACTTTACTTCGTTAATTATTGTGTTGGCTTTACTACATAGGTTTAAAAACTGGAAGACCATTGATGTAAATTCAGTTTATTACTGATATAAATTTGTTGGCTTAATTGCCTAGTTAAAAATGTTTAATTTTATATTTTCGTCGAAGCAATTTGCTTGATTAAATTTTAATCTATTTAAAAGTTTGCACATTTTCGCCAATTGCTAAAATTCATCATCAGCACAGTGCTATGTTATTTAAACTCTAATAACGTGAAATTATGTTAGTTATACATACAATATTTTAGGGAATGAAAGCTTAGATGCGACATTAAATATAAAATTTATTTTCACAAATTATTGCTCGTTTGCTGTTCAGTTCCATTAAAATTTTATTACGTGCCCTTTTTTAGTTTCGCTATAACTCATAAAAAAGTTAATCAAATAAAAAAAAAGTGTATCTGTTTATTCATTTTATGAAAGAAATCAAAAGCAAATTCTTGTTTGCTTGTTTACTAAAACTAATCTTGAAAAGTACTCAAAATACGGGGTGGGCATACATACAGTCTTTACCTGATTATAAACTTTTATTACAATGAATGTGAACAATGTAAAACAATAGTTTTTGGCATACTTCTAGTACATGTTTAGAAGTTTTTATTCACATACATACGAAGTTCGGTAAGTCTGAGGTACCCTAGGCCATACCCTGTTATATAGAGTATACCGGTTGATTCAGTTTGACTGTCGCACCCCTATAACTTTGTAAGTATTGAAAATAACCCCAACAAACCTTGTATATTTGAAATCGGCGAGAAATTCTCTATTAAGAAGTGATGTGTTTTTGTTACCTTTACGATGACGTATGCCAAATCCGCGATAGGCAACTGTTTTTTTTTTAAATTACATAGTATACATTTTTTGGTTGATTCGGATAGAGAATTTAATGCTGAACCGACCATGTACTCAAAAAGTAGGCATACATGGGAAAATTTTCGGGAAAAATCAGTTCAAAGTTTATTCAAATCATAGCAAACAGTATATTTAACATAACAAAAAACGATCAAATCTTAAAAATTATACGGTAACTATCAATGGAAATGTATTCAAAATTAATTTTTAGTAAACATAAAATCAAATAATAAACGCCGACATAAAAAATTAGATTTTAATGTATTCAAAATGGCCGCCACTGCTGATTTTTTTCGATTTTTTTTAATGTATGCCTACTTTTTGAGTACATGGTCGGATTCAGAATTAAATTCTCTATCCGAATCAACAAAAGAAAGGTCCAATTACCCTGTCATGCAATAGACAGCACCAAACATTTACCTTACAGCTGTCTCTTTGGTGCTCTACCACAACGTGTGGATTCTCTGATCGCCAGATCCTGACATTGTGTGTGTTAACTAGTCCTGATATGTGGAAAGTCGCCTCGTCAGAAAACGCAACACGTTGTAGGTAGTCATTATCCGTGTTTTTTTTATATTCAGGGAAAGATTTTATGCTCACCGCATACATTGTTTAATTTTAATCACAGAACTTTGATCTTAAGAATATTTAAGAGCTCAAGATTGTTTAATGCGAATTTAATAATGACATATTAATAAACATGTCACCCTTTACTCAAAAAGAAAGATTTTCAGTTTATTGAAAACTAGCTAATATGCACGTCTGAAGACGAAAGTGCTATCGTTTGCTGACTATGTAATATAGAAACATAAGGACGTTATTTACAAAATGGTTAATAAATAAACGCAAAAAACATTACTCAGGAAAAACGTTAACCAAATACTTATTAAGTTAGGGAAAACTGTATTTTGAATGTAGCATTTAGTAACATACCTACAATATTAAACATTGAAGTTATACCTTTTTTAAAGAAAGTAAAATGAGTTGCGACAAATTAACGCATGAAATATTATGTAACGTGCTTGTTTAAAAGCTATATATAAATGATTCAGTAAAAGAATATTAAAGGGCGAATGCTTCGGAAAGAAGTGATAGATTTTACTTCTGAAATTACACTGTAATACAGTTCCAGGAAACTGAAATGAAATGAGGCCGTCATCTGCAGACATTGATTAATTATACACACATAATGAGTCTTATTAAAGCTGCATTATCGTAGAAATAATTAATATACAGTGATAAGAAGCGAAGTGCTATTGCCTTTACGACATCACTAATAAGTTTTTTTTTGTCTGATAATTACCTTTTTTGCTCTTTGCACAGCAAAGCTCATATAAATATGCTGTCTTAATGCTGGCTTTCTGATGTATTCACATTGTTAATTAATACACGAATATGTCTCCGAGAGTTTCCCTTGACGAAACAAAAGCAAATAAATGTAATTTGAATTGCGTTCTTCCAGTATATTCAAGTACGGAATGACTTTGAGGCTTCTTAGTTGACTTGACCTTAATTCTCAAAATGAACGAATGGACTAGAAATAAGAAAATATTGTCGAGAGGGTTTTTCCCAGCTTAAGGAATTGGATCATTAAGAGCATTTAATGAGTTCGAAGACCCGAGAAAAAATATTTTGGAGTTGTAATACATAAAACTAATTTCGCTGAATGACTTTCAAAAACTTACCTTCAAAAGAAATGAAATAAAAACATTTCGTCGTCAAGTACAGACGTACTGTATATTAATTTACTAATAATAAGAAAGGAAAAAGTTACTACCTGTAAAACAAAACAGAATCGGCACAGCAAAAAATTGATGGCACCATTAAAAGTAAAATGAAAAGTGGCTTCGTAAATGTTTAAAGTTTAACAGTAAAAAGATTATAGATAAATAAAAAAGTTATAGCAAAAAAAACGAAAAGTAATTTTTTCAGTTTCAAACCTGTTTTGATATTATTGATGAGCATAAAATTTAGCAACTTTTCCAAATTTAAACCTAACTTCTATCTTCAGTAATAAGCGAGATACCTATGGTCGCCCTCTAATTTGAATCACCCCGTATGTATACAGGGTGTCCCAGTTATCGTGAACAGCATGGGATCTCGTAAATGGTAAGAGATACAGAGTTTGTTAGAAACGACATTTTTGATTTTTGCTTATAACTTCCTTATTTGAAATCATACTCAAAAAAATATGTTTTGACAATTTTGGGACACTTTTTTGCTTAGATCAACTTTTTTATTTTAAATACGGGTTGTAGCTGGCCGTGAAACCATTAAAAGGAGATGTTTTTTTGTTTCATTGATGTATAAGTAAGGTTTATCTTTAGAAATAAGTAAGTTATTACAATATTATTGTATTTATTAAGTTTAATCAAAGTGGCAATTGAAAAACTAAATTAAACAAAACATCGCATAAATAAACTACATCAAAGAAACTAGAAAATAAGTCGCTTATTAATGGCGTCACGGCCAACTACAACCCGTAGTTGAAATAATATAGTTGATGTTAAAATAACAAAAACAAATGAAGATAGATTACATTTATTAACACATTTCAAATCTACGCAAAAAAGTGTCCTCACAATGTCAAAAAATATTTTGAGTATGATTTCAAATAAGCAAGTTATACTAAGTAAAAATCAAAAACGTCTTTTTCTTTTTTATGAATGGCGCAAAAACTATAATTTTTTTTATAGATATTTTTTCACAGACTTGTTGCTCTTAAATCATAGATAGTTTGACTTATTTAACCAAGTTTGTATCTCTTACCGTGTACGAAATTCCCATGCGGTTCAAGATAACTGGTGCACTTTGTATATTTAAAAATATTAATTACTGAAGGTAATTCAAAATAATTCTGTATTTTCAAGTTACCAACTATTCAACAAATTTTAATTAGTTCATTATTGCAGTCTATAAGTAAGTAAATGTTTGAATGAGTGGTACAGCTATTAAACTTTCTATTATTTAAAGCGAAACTGAATACAAGCGGGAAAATGAATCTTGCCCCTAGAACCCAAAAGTAACTCTTCAACCAAAACCTTATAATCCTTCTAATGGAGTAACGATTGTCCCAGCTTTTGAGAGGCGAGTTTTGTTTGAAGTTGAGCTAAAAGCATTCGACGATCCGCATTACCACTTTCCGTGCGTTCCTACCACAAATTTTAAATCTGGTATTGGTTGCGATTAAAATCTATTCCGAGACTTACATCATTTCGTCTTTCAATGTAACGAAAAATAAGAGAAAAACTAAATTAACCTAAAATAGGATAAAAACAAATATAAAATTTTAAAACAATATGACAAAATCTCATGCAACATTTTTAAAACGGCAAAACAAAAGACACGACACATTTTCAAGCTTTCATTTGTTTTGGTGCATTTTAATTGCCCTGTAAGAAATGTAAGAAAACTTGCATCTTTTTTTAGTTTAAAATTTTTGCTGTGTTTTAACTTTTAACGTTGACTATGTTAACGTGATACTTTATTCCAATTTTCTGGAAGTAATGAATGTTTCATGACGTAGATGATAATTATGCGTCTGCCACACCTTTCAGGGGATGTACATAATTCTCTAAGCACACTGTGCATTGTAATTGCCCTTATTAACCTGTTAAATTAGTGCCTCGGTATTAGGGAGTGTTATTTTATTAACGATTTAAGAAATTATGCAGGTTTCTTTTGTTAATTAAATTTTAATCCAAATTACCTTGGAGAACAATAATTTTATTGAGGTTTATAATTGCCTGAACGTGTGAGATAATAAAAATGGGTTTGCTGGAGAGCTGTGCACATTTTTAATTAAAAACATCTATACACGACAACAAAATATTGTTAGTAACGTAGTTTTTAGTCCGCTTCAGAAATTGTAGTACAAAAAGAACATTATACCTGAAAAATACCTTATATCCATTTTAAGAGATCTAAATAAAAAGTTTCAATAAACGACCAAGTTTCAAGAAAGCTATTTTAAAATCTTTTGTTTTAAGTAAAATAAAATAACATATTATATTTTTCTTCTGTAACTAAACAGATTGATAATAGTTTATTACATAACAAGAGTTGTAAGAAGCATATTACGCGTGAGTGGAAAAGTGCGCCTGGAACCGCGTTTCGGCGAGTGCGTAATTTCTTTACAAGCGTGTTATGTAGCATACTTTTTCTACGATCACATAATACATACGATTTAACGGCTTTTTGGCTAAAATACACATGTAATTACGTTGTCTTGTCAATTTTGACGTAAGCCTACTGTGACATTTCTACACAAGTGTGCGTTTAGCTTACTGTGCGTTAGGACTCACTTACTATGCATGCAGGATGTACGGTGAGTCATTTACATTAGTGGTCGTAGAAAAATTATTTTATACGTTTTGTTTTTATTTGTTAAAGTGTTAAACAGACTATTCCCCTCAAGGTCATATAAACCAATCACTTTAGTCAAATTATAGTCACGCCTTAATGTTTTGACCAATCACGTTCATTTTTAAGCGGCAAAATTCCTAGGGATTTTTTCACCTCCAAAATAGCGAAAACATCCCGTTGTCATGTCAATTATATCCTTAGCAACCTGGTTGTTTGTTTACAGATGTTTGACAGTTGTAAAATATATTAGATGAGCCGTTTTGGAATAACTTCCATAGAAGAAATACAAAAAACTGTTGCAAATATAACTCCCAAACATACTGTTGCATCCAAAACGTCAATATGGAAACAATTTGAAAAATTTTGCAAGGAAAGGAGTAACGATTTAAATGCGCCACAGAGGTTAGTACGCTATCGAAAATGTTAAATTTTTTTTTTTTTTTCTGTTTAACTCCCAGAATATTACAATCTGTCCCTAATGGACATTCAGTAATTTATATGAAACTGATACATTGTCATGTAGGAGGTTGCCCATTGGCGAGCTCCTTTTAGTTGCTTTAATGATTAGCTACTGGGGTTTGTTTTATTACTAAGATTAAAATTAAGAACTAAATCTAGTAGGTAAATCACTTGGAGCGCAGCGCTTAAGCCTACGGTAACCAGTCATTCTTTTACGGAGTTGCGTCACTAGTATGTTCGGATGAGCACTTAACCGTTGGTGGTAGTTTACACTATGGTTTTTTATTTCCTGTCTAACACTCACTATGTTGAGATCGCCACTGATAATTTTGTTAGGAACGTACCAGGGGGCGTTTGCGATTATTCGCAGCACTTTGGATTGGAACCGTTCTAGTATGTCAATATTGGAATTGGAGGTAGACCCCCACAGCTGGATCCCGTAGGTCCATACGGGTTTTAAAATGACTTTGTAGATTAACAGTTTATTCTCCAACGTTAGTTGCGATTTTCTTCCAATTAACCAATAGATGCTTCTTAGTTTTAGCCCTAGTTGTTTTCGTTTACTGAAAATATGTTTACGCCAGGTGAGTCGTCGATCTAAGTGTATTCCTAAATATTTGACTTCTTCTGATTGTGTCAGTAGCTGGTTGTTGAGGCGAACCGGAGGACAATTATCTTTTCTGAGAGTGAAGGTCACTTGCGTTGATTTGCTTTCGTTCACTTTTATGCGCCACGTTTTTAGCCATTTTTGCATCTTATTTAGATTTTCTTCCAATATGCTTGAAGCTATTGTAGATATTTTATGTGTAGCTAGGACTGCCGTGTCGTCCGCGAACGTAGCTGTAGTAATGTTACTGCTGGTTGGGAGGTCAGCCGTGTAAAGTAAGTACAATATGGGACCTAGCACACTTCCTTGTGGGACTCCAGAGTTGATCGGCAGTAGTGGTGAGTGTTCTTCTTGGAGTCTGATTCGGAAATGTCGGTTGTTTAAATATGATTTCAGTATGATGTAAATGTTATTCGGTAATGTTTTTCTGATTTTATACAGCAAGCCTGTATGCCACACCTTATCGAACGCTTGGCTGATATCAAAAAATTCCGCAGCGCAATAATTTTTGTCTTCCAGCGTTTCCCTTATTTTTAATACAATTCGATGGACTTGTTCTATGGTACTGTGTTCTTTCCTAAAGCCAAATTGGTGATCAGGTATCAGGTGTTTTTCTTTCAGTGTAGGTCTGAGCTTTTCCAGAAGTAGTTTTTCAAATAGTTTTGATATTACTGGGAGGAGACTAATCGGTCTATATGATTTTACTTCCTCTGGTGGTTTGCCAGGTTTCGGTATCATAATAATGTCAGCAACTTTCCACTGATTAGGAAAGTGACCAATTGAAATGATGGCGTTGAAAAGCTGTGTAATGTATTTAATGGCTGTTTCTGGTAGCTCTTTCAGTATTTTCCCTGTTATTAAATCGTAACCTGGGGATTTTTTTGGATTAAGCATTTTTATCATTGAACTTACCGCAGTTACTTTGAGCGGTTTCATTGGTAATTCCATGTTAACAAATAATAAACGAAAATTGTACCTAATTATATTTGGTATCTTATTTGGGAAATAGTCTAATCAAATATATTTCGGAACATTATTTTGCAGTGTCACATAAGGGATGTATGTGGCATGGGGTGCGTAGCCAAAATAAGCACAACAGTTAAAATATAACAAGTTTATTTAATAATTAAAATAACTTACATATAGAATAACATGGTTATTCTTTCTTGGAGAAGGCACAAGAACACACTTTGAATCGACATTAGATTCTAGCCTTCTGTGTTTTCTTGGGCTTCTTTTATACCAAGATTCAAGGCTTAATTTTACAATAACATGTTTTTTGCAAATACATATTTGACCAAAATCCGGATGTGGTTATAGAACCCAATATGAATAAATCAATCTCAAATAACAAGTTGTTTGTTGACCTTGACATTTGCAAAAATAACGCATTTTGCAAAACACGACGCGGGTGCAGATTACATCATCTATGTGGTTCTATAACCGTACAACCTGATAAGAAATTACTTATCTAAACCTCTTATTTAATACCACAACCAATATGCTAAAACTAATAAAGTTGGTAGATTATTCTGCGGTGACAGGTTGGGATTCATAAGCGCGACACACGCCCCGGTACGAACGAAGTCCGACCCCGGACTTAAAACAAAGTCAAAAGGAAAAAAAAAATTTTGGAAACGGGGTTTTAGCGGACGTTCGCCGGTGGTAACATGGGTACGTACAAATCACTACTCGTCGGTGCACAGGGTCGAGGGTGCCCAGCGGTTCTAGGATAATCATAATGCGGCTCATTTATCAGCCGGTCCTGTACAAAATTTGATGTAATGCTAGCCCCGCCGGTGGGAGTAACGTAACCACCAGAATCGTGAAACGTCGGAGTTGCGGTTTCGCTAGACGACGCTCGACGAGACTGGACGGTGGCGGTGTTATCCCCACCAGGTCTAGGCAATGGCAAAGGTGGACGACTAGAGGGTGTCCATCGTGAACTATCCGTGGGCAGCCTGGACCGTGTGAATAATCTACGCTTAAAAAATAGCATAAAACAAGAGTACAAACTAAGAAACGACATGACTAACGCTATACTACTAAGCAGGAGTGCAGGACCAGACGAAGGTTCTGTACGCGACGGTTCGAGCGTACTTATCCAGTTTCTATTTACGCATTCATTTAAGTCGTTAAAAATAGGGGGTTGTGCCGTTATCGGGGGAATGCGAATACTTTTAGCCGTGGACCAGAGGGCTGGTATTATTCGGGCATGTTCTAACTGAATCGTTTTATCGAGGCATGGATAAATTGGAGTTAAATTGTTAGGGCCATAGCTATAAATACAGTGGCACGGTAAAGAAATAAAAAGTAGACCAATATTTTCAGTATTACGAATTTCTCTCGATTGGTCAGGACAAGATATTGATGTTTCCGCGGGGGCGTGCGTTACTAAAAATTTGTTTCCTCCTAGTGCTGTGACAAATGGAAAATTAGAGCCGGTGTGACGACAGACGAAAGGACAAATTTCGGACAGTTCGATGGCTGATCCCCCACCAATGATTTTGCGCGCGCATAGCGTGCTAACGATGTATTCGTCGTATGTTTCGGAAATTAAACACAATCGGTTACGTAGAGGATCGCACCTCGGTCGTAGGATAATCATGGCTGACGTATTTGTCAGGGTACTGACAACAACGTCTTTAATACGGAGGTCAATACTACAAGACAAGTCGTGCCAAGCGAAAGGTGGTGAAATCAAACGGAGAAGAACCGATTGTTTTAGTTCCATTCGAATTAGGGGGACCGAAATGCCAACTAGAACATGATTAGTTGTTATAAAACAATCTACTAGAGGCAAAGAAAAATAGTCCGCTATGTTGCCAATAGCCATGTCGTACCCGTCTTTGTTGACATGTGCTTGTAATTTTTTAACTTGTTTTGCAACCTCAGGCATGGGCAAAACATCAGGAAACAATTTTTTCGTCACGCACATATTTAAAATGGCTCGTGAACGTTCTCTGTGAAAGAGAATGTCGAAAGTTGAAAGGTACAGTGAGTCAGAGCAGTTAGATAGAAAAAACGGTAGTGGATCTTTTAATTTATATTCGATTACAGGGAATGAATTAGATCTAATGAAATTTTGTAAGTGAAGAAGGTCGGTATAAGTACCATAAAGATGTTTTAAGTGGTCTGCTTCGATCATTTGGAATAACCAACCGTTTACGGTGACACGTTGTCCTAAAAATTCATCGGATTGGATATTTTTCTGAACAAATTCAGTCCGAATGTCAAAGAATATGCTGTCAAAGCTAGATAAATAATGACAGGAGACGTTATCTCGGTTGCAATATGTCTTTCTACAATTATTCTCAAAGTTCCATGAGCTATCCTCAATTTTAAAAATTATAGGAACATTCGCTTCATAAAGCGTTATGTTTGGAAGAAACTGAATAAACGAACCAGCTGATACCTTTATGTCTTCCTGCGCTCCGCTTACTATGCGGGTCAACAAAATTCCCACGAAAAGTAATCGTGAATTACAAAGATATGTGCATATCCTGTACAACAAATGCTTCCTGTGTGATAGCATAGTAGTAAAAATAGTATAGCTAAACGGCGGAAGGCCAAGGATACTTGATAAATCTACGTTAATGAAAAGATAATTATGACGCAGTCAGCACAAAAATGGCGGCAGGATACCAAGTGTTGATAACGTAACTCATACGTTACTTACTTACAATACAATACAATAATCGTTTACCCAAATAACTCAAAAATTCACATTGTGTATCCAAATAACTCAAAAATTCACAGCTGTGCACAGAAACAATTAAACAATTAGCAATAAAAGATGTGATATTGAGGCACCGACTCAATATAGAGACACTTTCTCTAACTGTAGTTATATACTGCTACAAATTTCAATGCTTTAAGATTACGGTGATCAAGCGAATCCTATTAAAAGCACCAAAAACCGCTGCAGTACATAACAGCAGTCCACTAAGGGTGGATATCCAGGTACGACCACCCTGGTCCTAGGACTAACACAATAATACACAATAATAATACACAATAATAATTCACAATAATATACTCAAATAATAACTCAAAAAGCGCTTACATAAACCTTTAACAAGGCGGATCCTTTATCGGTTACGGCTCCTTTCTCAAGCAACCGCTGTCTCACTCTCGGCCCTTGGTATCAGAAGCTGTTGAGGAGCTTGAGAAGGTTTTCTATTGGGCGGTATAGGATGTCCGGAAGTACTGCAGTTTCTTCCAGATGCCGTAGCGGTCTCTTCTCGTAACGAGACTTTTATACTTCTTCCAGTGGGTAACATCAACGTACCATCCCCCAGGGATCGCTCAGCGATTGGTGCCCCGAGCTCGTCCAGGATACTATTTTCTGTCAAATCACCATACGCGGGTTCCTGGATCAGCGGACGAGCTCCGGACCTCCGGCGTCGTGCGTAAAAATGTCGGTAAAGCCTAAAAGCTATATATCCGAGTAAACCAATTGTCAAAAGAATTATGCATAAAGCGTTAGCAGTGACAAGGCTTATTCCTATATCATGGGGATCGGAGGCCCGTGTGGGAGGTAAAACCGCGGTGGCTGACAACACCGGTACTTTATATAACACATATAAAACTACTGCCGTTAAAACTAAGTTCCAATAAAACAATAAAGAGTCACTTGTGTGAGCGTAAATGTCTCCATAGCTAGCAGCTTGATCTAGTGCCGAAGCTACTGATTGCACGGTTTCTTGAAGCACTGAGGTTGACGATAGATTCAAGTGAGGAATTGTCAAAGTCCAATTTGTGTTTAAACACTCGGAAAAGTTATGAAACACTGGATGGTCTTGTGGCCGCGTGGGGTTTATCACGTAAGTCTGTAAATTGGACCACATCGCGGGAAGCACATGGGTTGATTTATATTGTTTAAACCCAGAGGGCCCACAAGGAAAACGCGCGGGGATCACTACATTACCGTTAATGTTAAGAGAGCAATCACACGGTAATTGGAGTTCCAATGCGCCTGGCCGGATGTATGCTTCCTCGGGTAGAGCTATCGTCGACTGGGGACACTTGACTGTTGTCCTGTTCTCTGGGTGGGTTATAATGTAGACGTCATCGCTAACTTCAGAGATGACTAAAGCTTTCGAGGTGTGGCAACGAAATGGACAGTGTTGAGCGAGTTCCGTGACTGTAGCACCCTTATACATTTTAAAGGCGCACTGATGACCATAGTTTGCATCTGTCGAGAAGCGTGGGATGAAGCACAGCTTGTCGGTGTATGGTCGACATTCGTGTAATGACGATCCAGAAACGGGTATCAGGGAGTCTTGGGATACGGCCAGGTAAAGTGAATCATGCATTATTACACATGACTGATTTTCCCAAGCGAAAGGGATAGTTATCAGTTCCAAAAGCTTCCAGGCTTGTCGTACGCGAGTGATTGGTATCTTGACGTGTACGTAGATGTAATCATCTACCACGGTACAGTCGGCAATTTGAATTTTGTAGTAGCGAGATACTTCGGATATAGGAATGACTAGTTCTTGACTAACACTAGTCAGTTCGGTTTGAAGAGATTTGAGGTCGTGGATAAGGACTTGAGGGCTGATTATAGAGGAGGGAACATGGCGGTTTCGACAAGTGTTAAGGATTTCGTGGTTGCGGAATATTCTAGCCATTTCGGCTAGTCGTAAATTTGTTAAATAATGCAGATGTGACAGTACCAATCCATGATGGTTTAGTGTGGTAGTTTCATCCTTCCTAAGCCTGTTTTGTGTGCCTCTGATTAATCCTTCGATGGAGTCGATTCTTCGTTGAATTTGTCCAAAGGTATTTGACACGCCTTCTTCGTATTTGTTGAATTTTTTGGAGGTTGCTGTGATTGACAGCAAACTTTGACTAAGGCCGCTGTTGAGGTTCTTCAGATTGGCTTTTAAAATTGACTCGTCCGTCACTAATCCTTGGAATTTCTGTTCGCTGGCAACACCGCAGCACCAGGTTAGGGCGTCTGCTATGAAGTCCAGTGCTCGAGTCTGACGATGGACCAAACCGTCCTCCAGAAGGATCGGGTCTTCATCGAGAAACTCGGATGGTTTTAGTGACTGGGCCAGCAAATCCAAGTTGGCGTCCAAAGAGGTTCCCATGGACTGAAGCTGACGAGCAAGCACACAGATGAGGTCGTATCCATTCCTGGCTACTGCTCCTCCGCAAAGTTCATCGAGTCGGGAGTCGTTTCCAGATCGGCTGAACTCTTGAATCCATTTTGCCTTGTAAGTAAGTGGGATGGTTGCTTCGTATGCAATCGTTGTGGGTAGTGGCTTCCAGTAGGCACCAGAGACTACTTTTACTAGCGTCTTGTCCCCGGCGATTGGGGTTGCGCATAATGCGATAAATCTGTGAAAAACAAACTTGCTTGTTTTTAAACATTGGTGATGCCAGAATTATCTGGCATCCAGGGATCGAAATAGGGCTGTATTCTGGAGACATGGATCACTTCTTCCTTTGCCTGAGGAGTGGATCCCCTTTTTACAAGATAAGTGACGTCAGATTTCCGTTCTTTTATGAAGAAGGGACCAAACCAGCGTAATAACAGTTTTTCGCTTTTTCCTTTAATCCTAATCGGAGTAAAAACTTTTACTTTATCGCCCGGTAAAAATTCGACATGACGATGTCGTTCATCGTATCGCGTCTTATCGCGTTCCTGTCTCTTTTCTAAGTTTCGTATTGCTAGGTGCCGAACGGCGAGTGCTCGGTCCCTTAGAGACCGGATGTCTGGCAATTCTATGTCTGTTAACAAATTTGCCTCTGTCGGTAGTACCGCCTGTCTACCGTAAACTAATTCAAAGGGGGCGAACTGTAAACTGTCTTGCTTTGCTGAGTTATGCGCGAACGTTACATGAGGGAGGTACTCGTCCCAATCTGTTTGATCTGAATTCGTATAAACGCTTAGCATGTTTGCTAGCGTTTTGTTAAACCGTTCTGTGAGACCGTTAGTCGCGGGATGGTAACCAGTAGTAAATTGACTAGTACAACCCATAATTTTCAATAATTCGCTTATCATTTGTGACTGAAAAACCTTCCCTTGGTCTGTTAGTATATACTTAGGGCTTCCGTGCCGACAAATGATTTGTTCGAGAACAAATTTGGCCACCGGACCCGATTTACCGCTGGAAAGCGCGCGTGTTTCTACCCATCGAGTCGCATAACAAGTTGCTACTATTATCATAGTTTTGCCTGATTTACTTCGTTTAAAAGGGCCAAGTAAATCCATGCCTACTCGATGGAACGGGTAGCCTACTGCTATGGGCTGTAAAAGGCCGGCTGCTTTTAAATTCGTGCGACCTTTTCGAGCTTGACAGTCTCTACAACCATTGACATATTTTTCTACGTCTTTTAAAAGACCGTCCCAGTAATATCTATTTTTTATTCGATCATAGGTTTTATTTATTCCTAGGTGGCCTGCTAACGGCTCATTATGATTACTAAATAAAATTTCGAATTTCATTTCTGCGGGTACCACTAATAAATGAGGCCTTCCAGTGGCACTGACATTATTTTTATACAACACGTTATCTATGACCGAATAAGATTTAGATTTTTTACGTATACCGATTGTCGCGTCGTCAGGGTTATCGATCGCGTCAATAATAACTTTAACTTGAGGGTCTTGTAATTGTAATTCTTGTGTGTTATGGGGTATAATACAGAAAGAAACTATTTCTTGACTCTCTTCTTCATCTTTGGCTGTGCCAATGAGAGTGGGATACCGGCTCAGACAGTCGGCATCGCTGTGACTTTTTCCGCTTTTATGTACAATTTCGAAGTCATAATCCTGCAATTTGATTGCCCATCGAGCCAAACGGCCGGTAGGATCTTTGACTGTTTTTAAATAACAAAGAGCGTGATGATCAGTGAAAATTTTAATTTTCTTGCCATAGACAAAGTGTCTTAAATGATTCAAGGACCAAATAATTGCTAACGTTTCCATTTCCGTAATGGAATAATTCTTTTCTGCTTTAGTTAAACTGCGAGACACATAAACAACCGGATGAAAATCATCGTTATACTTTTGAAGTAACACTGCTCCAATGCCTGTTTGTGATGCGTCGGCATGGAGAACAGTTTCTGCCTCGGGGCGGAAATGAATTAGCACGGGTTTTGAAGTTAATTTTGTTTTTAAAGTCTCGAATGCCGATTGCTGAGCTTCTTCCCAGATAAATCCGGTTTCCTTACAAGTAGCTTGATACAAGGGGTTGGCTATTTTAGCAAATTCGGGAATGAATTTTCTGTAATAGTTACACAAACCAGTGAATGACTGGACATCCTTAACGTTACGCGGCACGGGAAATTCTGTGACTGCTTTAATTTTGTCCAGGTCCGGACTTATATGGTTTTCATTAATGACATGCCCTAGGACTTTTAACTCTGTCCTAGCGTATGTACACTTGCTTGGTTTCAGTCTTAACCCGTACTTCCGCAAACGATCGAATGTATGCCTTAAACGTACAAGATGTTCATCGAAAGTACGAGAAAATACTATTACGTCATCCAGATAAATCAGGACCTCCCTCCATTTCATCCCCTCAAAATATCAATATCTTGAAATTCGTGTATGAGCTCCTTTAGCCGGCTTTTATCTTGGTTACTTAGCAGTTCATTGATATCATGCTTAATTTCCGGTGCGTCTATTTCTGATAATGTTAAAATATTTGCAGTGTTTATATTTAAACTAATTTTAAAAAGATAACCAATTGTTGAATATTTTAATAATTTCACGGGATTTTTATCATAATTATTTAATTTTATAGTTAAGCCTCTTGGAGCGTAACTAATTTCTCCCTCAATTTGTATTCGCTTCTTCATCAAGAATTCGTGATTAGAAACGAACGCAAATTCGAGAAGAGTGGACAGTTCAACTTCTAATTTTGGAGAAATACTTAAAAGAATACTAATGGTTTGATTGGGTGTAAGGATGACGTCACTTGGCATGCCTAATTTGTATTTTATTTGAGGATCGTCTAATCGTGACTCGACCGCAAGGTCGTCCGTATTTATAGTAAGATTATTCAGTTGCGGAAGCGTATCCATCGCTTGAAATATGTCAAACTCGCATTGAAACATTTCTCGCACACTATTGGTCATTGTTAAGGTGTTATTGCAAAAATTAATAATGGCGCCATGTTGCGCTAGGAATTTTGTACCTAATATGAGAGGTCGGGGTAATTGGTCAATTACTACGGCGTCAACTGTGGTTTCTAAAGCACCTATTTTTAATTTAACTTTAGAGTTGCCTATGGAATTAATTGAAAGACCGCCTGCAGTGTGCAGCCGGATCGGATTATCTATAGCTGTGATCGGAAGATGTACATATTTTCTACATATTATGTTTAATGAGGAGCCGGTATCTAGTATGATTGATGTCTTAATATCATTTATGAAGCCACTGGTAGTCAAGATGGATGCGCGCCGCACGGACTCTAACGACGCGGATTTGAGTTTAAATTTTGCCTGTTACTTTGTTGCGAATTTTGAGGTCGGTATCGACTGTCAGAGGTAATGAATTCGCGGCTGTCACGGTACTCTCGTTCGTTATTGTTTTGTCTTTGGTCTCGGTCGTTATTGTTTCCTCTTCGTCTGTATGCGTTATCGCGCGGTGCTGTGCACGCGCGGGACAGATGGCCCTGGCGGCCACAGTTAAAACAGCGGGCTCTATTAAACGCTGAACGCGTTTGCTGAAAACGCGCGGCCATTTGTCGACTATTTTGATTGCGATTTTGTGGACGACCGTTGTTTTGTTGCCGCTGATCCCGAATTTGTTTTTCTCCCCCGCTGCTAAAAGGCTGTTCCCGCACGTCAGATATTTGTAAAGCAAGCAAATTCGGAGCATCTAACGTGAATTGAGCAAGGGACGCACGAGTACGTGCTTCTGAAATTCTTAGGACCAATTCTCTGAGTGACGTGTCCGTTGCGACGGATGGAGCTAGCAGAGAGTATTGGTACAGAAACGTCGGATGTAAATTTGACTCAAAAAAGTCTCTGAATTGTGAGAAAGAAATTTTTGGTTCGACTTGATCGCAAAGCGACAACAAGTCGTAGTAATATGTTTTTATATCCTCTAATGGTCCTTGCCGACGGGAACGTATTCTAAAAGTTAAATCACGGTTTGCGCCTTCAGTAGCAAATTGCGTCTTGAAGGCGATTTTTAAATCATCCCACGTCTTTGCGGCGTTTGATGGAATGGCAACATATTCCTGGAACCAAGTTTGGGCCGGTCCAGCCAAAAATGTACCAAAATACGCGATTTTATGTTGGTTATTCCAACAGTTGTTAAGCGCGCAGTGCTCGTATGTGCGCAGGAATTGTTGCGCGTTACCATCGAGAGGATTAAAAATTTCGGGTTTTTGGAATTTAGGGACCGCCGGTGCACGGTTTGCTTCGAGTGCGTCACTTATTGTTACATTCTGCATTTTTGCGGGTGGTGTAATGTTTATTGTTACTTGAGGTTGGATCGTCAAACTGTTATTAGCTGGCTGTTGCTGACGCGGTGGTATATCACTATCTCTAAAAAAGACGGTTGGCGTGACTGGGGTGTTTTCAAGGCTCGTTAAATCGAGACTTGAAATAGGGTCTAACAGGACTTGTAACGGTGGGGCTTGTTCCGTGACTTGTATCGGTGGGGAGCGTTCCGTTTTACGGGAACTTGAGAAGATATCCGGCGTGTCCGTAGAGGTGTCGCCGACTAAGCAACTAACGACGGTTTTGTCTAAGTTAGGGGTTATTTCGGAGCTTTGGTGCTCGGGATCGAAGGATTCGGTAAAGGTATTAAAGGTTGCCTCTGGTACTACAAGTATGGGATTTGTTCGGGTTGTTGGTTCGGGTTTTTGCCGGGTGTTATATTGATGATGGGTCATCGGGTATGGGGAGAATTGTACGATTGTCATGCACTAATTTAGAGCAGTCGTATCTGTAAATACAGTACCTATTGCAATACTTTGACGACTCGTCGTCTTCAAAAATAACATGCCCCCAAAACAACTTACAGTGCCGATATGGGCGGGTAGTGGATCTTAAGCATTTCGTTAGGTGTTTCAAATATTTAACACAAGGATCACCATTAGCTATTACCACGTATGAGTAGCACGTACGGCAGGGAAAAGAACGGAGCTTAAAATCAGTGCTCACGGGGGTATATGTTCGTTTACCAGTACCGACCATTATTTTCGGCTGGAAACGACGGCTGACGAAATTAAGCGGACCACTTAGTCTTGATTTCGTTGCAGAAATCGGTGCAGGTGTCCGATTTGGGGTCGTCTGGGAAAATTATGTGTGTCCACGTCCAACGGCAATGGCGGTATGGACGGTGGCACTGGCGCAAACACTTTACTAAGTGGTTCGGATATCGATGCGAGAGGACACGGTGGCTCGGATTTACCTTACAGATGACAAAGGTATTCGTATCCATGGGAAAAATTATGAAGAATTTTTCCCTATGAAGCCTAGAGCCTCCACCACTTTGTCACATAAGGGATGTATGTGGCATGGGGTGCGTAGCCAAAATAAGCACAACAGTTAAAATATAACAAGTTTATTTAATAATTAAAATAACTTACATATAGAATAACATGGTTATTCTTTCTTGGAGAAGGCACAAGAACACACTTTGAATCGACATTAGATTCTAGCCTTCTGTGTTTTCTTGGGCTTCTTTTATACCAAGATTCAAGGCTTAATTTTACAATAACATGTTTTTTGCAAATACATATTTGACCAAAATCCGGATGTGGTTATAGAACCCAATATGAATAAATCAATCTCAAATAACAAGTTGTTTGTTGACCTTGACATTTGCAAAAATAACGCATTTTGCAAAACACGACGCGGGTGCAGATTACATCATCTATGTGGTTCTATAACCGTACAACCTGATAAGAAATTACTTATCTAAACCTCTTATTTAATACCACAACCAATATGCTAAAACTAATAAAGTTGGTAGATTATTCTGCGGTGACAGGTTGGGATTCATAAGCGCGACAGCAGGAAAAATTTTAACTCAAGTTTGTTACTTATAGGTAACATCCCTCGACAAAATGAATGTTTTTTGTCTCAGGATGTTACCAAAGTAACAAACTTTTGTCAATAATTTTACCGGCAAAATAATGTTCCCTTAATATATTATAACTGAAAATTTGTGGTCGTAGTATCACAAAAAAAAACAGTGTGCAAAACTGGGTATACATTACAATTGTAACATAACGTTTTTTTATTGCATGATTTTGTCGAGAAACGTTATTAAAAAAACGTGGTCCTGGGTTACTTTTACTCTTAAAACTTTATAAAGAATATCATTTAAGTTGCCAATTTCGACGTTATTAAATTTGGTGCTTTGAAGCCCTCCCATGTTCAATTATATTTGGGTCAATATTTGTAATAATATTTTTTACTTATGCAATTATTACGTTAAAATTGTTTACCAATTTGTACACCCTTTACATATGCCTTGAAATGTTAGTTACTATTCATCAACGAAAATTAAACAATGAATGCCAACTGCTTCAAACGTCAGATTGTTTGATTATTTCAAAATGTTTTTATAAATACGTACAATATGTATGCAGGTGTTTTAGTTTAGAAGCATGGTCTCAGAGAGAGAAATAACAGATTGATTATTCTCTGCTCCGTAAATACTTATAGTCTTATGTGTTCGGATTATTTACGAAGTTTTATAAAGGGAAAAAGGAGAATCGAGCTTTACCCACAAAACTCATTGCACATCTCTAGCTCAGTAAATATTATATTCAAAATATAACAATAAAAACAAAAAGTGGGATGCATTAGCCACAAATAAATAACAAACAGCAAGTCGAGCTTTGTTGAGCCTATGCATTGTTTATGAAAGAAGAATGTTTTATTATTTAAATCGGTAGTCTTTTGTTATTTTATTATTAGGATTACGTTCATCGGCTTACGACGTTGCGGTATTTATGTTCCAATCAATTGTTTTGCAGTATTTGATTAAATAAAGTTTTCGGATTACCAAAACCGAAGCGCATAATTGCTTTTCAAATCCCATTATAAAAAAGTGCATGCGTTGATCCTTCTGAAACAAAATCCAGGTATTACAGCTACTCTTGAGATTTGCTTTGTTAAATGCGTGGCAGCAAACTTGGATTCTGTTTACGTTGAGCAAACTAACTTCAAAACTGTCGTTTTACGTACCTACGTACGTAAACATTTATACTTTTTGAACCAGTAGTTTAACTTTTCAAGTAACTATTCTTGTGAGAGCTTAAAATGGTTGTGGTAAATGGGGTTGGCAGGTTTTCACACCTATTCAAATGAATTCTTACTTACTTACAATTGACACACAGCGGTTGGTGACATAAAAGTTTGAAAGATTTTAGCGTTTATTGAGTCTTGGAGTAGTATCAATATAACGCTTCTTAACATCTTAAGTTATGGAAAGTAAAGTTAGATTCTCTACAACTTTTTTAGCTTAACATAACTTTAAAAAAAAATTGTTTATTGTCTATCAATTGCTAATATTTTTACACATTTCTTCTTATAGACAAAAAAATTACGGAGTGCTGAAAACACACCAGATAATTTTATTAAAAATGAAATCAATGGAGCCAATTTCTATGAAAGAACCAACTTAACAGTGTAATCTTATTGTTTAAGCAAATACATCAAAAATATACAATTTGATCTATAACGCTTGTGTACATGGAAAATTTTACAACCTTAAACACACAGATAGGTACTTTGTACTTCTGCATAACTTCAACGCTTTATACGGTTAAATCGCTCAGGCATTCGCAAAACTGTATGTAGAATCAAAGAAATGTTAAGTAATGGTTACGGTATTATGTATATTTTGTGATTTCATGTTTTCCTGTTTCTACTTGTGATTTGTCAATAAAAGATAATTATTGCGGCCAGCAGAAGACAAATACCTGCTTCAGAATACAGGACAACAGCAGATTTATATTTATAAAGAATGGCGTCTATTTGATCAAAAACTTATAATTTGGATGACAATGATTCGGAACTTGCTGAAAGTCAGGTTTCTGGAGATAACGGTTCTGCTGTAGAATGGCTTCCCCAGAACGTGGTTCTAATCATTCTCAGGTAAAATATTTATTGTTGTCTTACTCAACAATTTTATGGTTAAGTTAAAATGGGTTGACAATTAATTAAGCATCAGACATGGAAGATGTTTATGATGATCTAAATGTACAAATTGAATGTCACTCGGATGATAACGATAATATCTATGATTCTGATGACTGTGATATAGTCGGAGGAAATATCTCTGAAGTTCAAGTCATACGATAAAGATGAGACTGTATGGAATCGTCAACCACCACAGCCAACATAAACTCTTAGGCAAAATATATTTCTCCAAAAATTTGTACCAGTGAGAAGAACAGAAACTTTGCCCACGTCATGTGTTCAAGTATATTCTCGCGATGTCTGATAAATTAATTAACGAAACAAATTTCAAAAGCAACGAAAACCGACTGAAATTTTAAAATGTAGAAGGTCAGAAAAACTACCGACTCCCGACTCGTCTTTGATTTAATTTTTTTTTTCGCTGATAAGAACAAAACGAAACATTTAAAACAGAAACTAAATAACGACATCAATCTTTTTTTTATACAGAAACAAGAACGGTTTTAGTAACTCAAACTAGTTTTTTACATTTCATTCATTATTTAGTAAATATGCAAAAATAAACTCTGTTCACGTGTTCACCATTATAAAATACACATAGGAACGAGAAAAAAAAACGACTTTCACTGTAGTAAATGTATATTAATTACGTATTTTTTTTTAACGAATGAAGTCGGTAGTTGGAATCGGTTTTAAAAAATACCGACTCAGGAGTCGAAAGTCAGTTATTTTTCTACCCCACTTTTTTACTTAAGTAATAGATTCTATTTTGTCTTTCTGCAAGAATGCTAAATTTAAGACCATTTTAACGACCTTTAAACGTTAATCAAATCTGAAATTTTACCGACAAGAGGGTTTCTATAGGTATAGTAGGATTTTATTCCCGGAATCCCGGTCCATTTTAAGCTATTTTATATTTCCCGGGAAATGCTATTTGTCCCGGGAATTCCCGGGATTTAAAAAAAGTGTTGTTTTCGTTTATTTTGTGCTAAGATCTTTGTAATACTATCATAACTTATCAGAATTTTATGCTTAAAATGTCTTTACTAACAGTAAATTATGGAAAAACTTCAAAATAATTTTTTTTTTAGTATGGCGCAAAGAAGCCCGATCTCCATTACAAAGTTAATATCTTCAAAATACTTTTACAGTTTTATTTTTGTGTACCCTGATAATTCAAAGCTAAATAGCTTATAAATAAAATTTTATTGATAATAACGATGTGTCTTTGCTGCTAGATGCTCTTAAGACAATTTCACCTACATCAATAGAGACTGAGAGAGCATTTTATGCAGCAGGACTTTGTTAATAAATTAAGAAAAAGACTAATTGACTGAAGCACAGATCACCTGTGTTTTCTTAAATCACATTACAAACATTCATTGTAAAAATTATATTATTGTATTCATAAATATGAAATAGCAATAGAAAGGTTATAATTCCCAAATGTATGTTTCTCTCACCAATATTATTAAATTATTTGTAATAATCATGGAGCAAAATGTATTACATATATGACTTGGAGTTGTTTTTAAGTAATAAACCGCTCCCTTAATTTTTTGGGTTATTTATTTAAAAATATTGATATAATTTATTACATCCCGCGATCCCGGGAAATCCCGGGACAAAGGCCGATTTCTTCCCGGAATCCCGGGACAAGCAAAATGGTCAAATAAGAGAAACCCTAGTAGGTAGAACAAAATTGAGGGGGGTGCCCCAATGACATTTAAAAAAAAAAGATAAATAAGGCCTACCCTAATTAATGCGTTAAATTTGTTTTAAATTCAACCGTTCAATTGCGAAATACTTGTAAGTATTAACAAAAAAATCAAAGCATTTATGTAAATTAAAAGTTTGTTTACTATATTTATTTAAGTTTCCACTTATTTAATTAAGAAATAGGAAGAACTACTTCTTACAAGTGAAAAATAGTATTAAATTTATATTAGTCGGTGACATTCTTTTAATTTTTCATTATAGAAATTTCAGTAAAGTGCGTTCTATGTGGTAATATCGTTTTAATAACGGTTGATTTATATCCTTAATCTGAGCAGGTGTCCTTGGCAATCGAAGTGGCACCCTCGCTATAAATTATTGAAAGTTCACAGTTCCTCGTCTCGCACTTTCAGATTTCCTTGCGGTTACACGTAAATTACAAGCTTTTGCAAGTACGTTATCAACCTTATAAAACATAATCTCGAAAGTTTTAGTAATAAAATGAACAAGAAGAGAGATTGGTAACGAACAACAAGAAATTGAATTTTATAAAAACCTTTTCGTATGGAACACGAAAATATCGATATCCTATAGACTTGTGCTTTTTTTTGGAACAAGCATTTTCCAACATTTTATGGTTTATGAGAAAGTATGTAAATTGATATTATCATCTTAATCGCTTTATCAAAGTTTGTGATCACAGGCAAGTGATGTATTTTGTAGGGATTGTAAATTTACCGACTTTTTGAATTACCGGTAATTCGGTAAAACTGATGTCAATCAAAACCGGTTTACCGGTAATTTACCGGTAAATCATATTATTATATATATTTATATTATATTGTTTCTTTTTAGATTTTTTGCGGTTACTAACATTTTTAATGTAGTTTTCGGAGTTTATCCGCGTCTCCCCTATAGTGAGAGCTTGCCGAAACGTCGAGCCAATTTAAATATTACGGATAAACTCCGAAAACCATATTAAAAATAAATATATCTATATACATTTATTTATTATGGAACTGATTGAGATAGTTGAAGTCTAAACTATCCCAATTAGTTTCATACAATATATTAGTTAACAGCCATTAACGTAACTAATATATTTTTATGTCATATTAATATAACACAATATAAAATGACAATATATAATATATAAAATAAAAATATTACAAAAATATAATCCAGCATTACAAAAAACACATGAAAATAGAACTATTCTGAACATAAAATATAAAATGATATAACATAAAATATGTAGTCAAACTATTAACAATATTTTTTATTTTAAACTTTTCTTAAAAAATAACCACGTAGAAAATATAATTTATTTTAACCATCGTCTCCTAATTGCGATCTAATTTTTGTACAAAATAATCCAGCCGCGGAAAAAGCTTTTTCGGATTCTACTACACTTGTTGGTCGAGTAGTGAGTAAACAATCAAACAATCATATGCCATTTGTATGCTTTCCCCTTATTTTTTCTCTTTGAAAATACGTCAATTTTTTTTCGATTATTTGATTTAGATTTTTATCATGATTAAAAAGATGTAAAATTATCGGAATTACCGGTAAAAAACTGGCAAATTACCGGTAAAATTTGAAGAGCATTTTTTGCGATTTACCGGTAAAGCGGTAAACCGGTTTACCGGTATTACAATCCCTAGTATTTTGTTGATCAAGTGAATTAAGTTTATAAATATTAAAATCAAACAAAGTAAGTCATAAATTAATAAGTTAAGAAATTAGCCTTTTGCTGTTGTCAACAATTCAAGAAAAAGTTTATTGCTCACATATTGACCATAAAAAAAGCAATTTATTGATTCCCTAAGCTAAAATTAACAAAAGCAAGTATAGAACTAATATTGTTTCCTATCAACGTATGTTCTTTTCTTGATTTATGAAACATGCAGTGGCGGATTTACCTGTAGGCTAAGTAGGCTATAGTCTAGGGCGGCAAATTTCATGGGGCGGCAAATTTGTACTCAATCAATTTTTTTTTATTAAAAAAAATCTTATAATAAGGGCACTTTACTTCTAAGAATATTTCTAAAATCGTTAAAACCTAGTGTCATGAATTTTTATTAAACTATTTTTCATCATACTAATTGTAGTTTCAGATTACGCACCAGCTTTTTTAGGAATAAAATTTTCTGAGATATGGATAATAACAAACTTTCCAATTTGTTGCCGACTTTATGAATGTTTAAATGACTACAAAAATTAAACTTGGAATTTAAACGTTGGATTTTTATACTGGGCTTATTTTAAAGTTCTAAACAACTTTTTTCTGTGACCTTTATTTGTAACTTTTAAAATACAGGCACTATACAGGGTGGTCCAAATTCGATGGGATTGCATGGGTATCTCGGTTAATATTTAAGATAGGGGAACGGTTAAATTACCAAAAATGTGCAGTTTTTTGAGACAAACTCAGAACCGTTTTCAAAGATATTCTATCATTTCCGGTTTTTGAGTTATCGAATAAAAAGTGTTTTTTTGTCATATTAATAATGGGTCATATCTCCGTTATTGTTGTAAATATCAAAAATATTTATAAAAATCATTTTTAGATATTTTTATGTTTAATTTGATTATACTAAAAAAAAAATTTTTACGCTCGCCGTTAAAAAGTTATGACATAAACTTACCTTTTTTTAAATAGAAACGATAGTTGGCTATGACCTATTTAAATTCCTAATTTTTTTCTCATTTTAAATATATAAGGGTTGATGTATTTATTTTTAATAATACGCAAGTTATGAAGGTTTTTCAGGTTTTTTTTCTAAGAAAATCATAGTATGCTATGAAAACAAAAACCAAACAAGGTGTAAAACCTTACAAAACTCATGTTGTACAAGTTACCAAGGTTTTTTAATTTGTTGTGGAGATAAACATTGTAAATATTTGAAAATAAGAAAACAACGATATAGTCGGTATCAGCAGTAATGTAGGATATTGTTGTTTATCTTATGTTAAAAAAATTTCGTATTTATCTCAATAACAAATTAAAAAACCTTGGTAACTTGTACCACATGAGTTTTATAAGGTTTTACACCTTGTTTATTTTTTGTTTTCACAGCCTACTATGATTTTCTTTAAAAAAAAAACTGAAAAACTTTCATAACTTGCGTATTGTTGAAAATAAATACATCGACCCTTATATATTTGGAATGAAAAAAAATGAGCAATTTAAATAGGTCATAGCCAACTATCGTTTCCATTTAAAAAAAGGTAAGTTTGTGTCATAACTTTTTAACGGCGAGCGTAAAATTTTTTTTTTTAGTATAATCAAATTAAACATAAAAATATCCAAAAATAATCTTCGTAAATATTTTTGATATTTACAACAATAACGGAGATATGACACATTAATATGACAAAAAAACACTTTTTATTCGATAACTCAAAAACCGGAAATGATAGAATATTTTTGAAAACGGTTCTGAGTTTGTCTCAAAAAACTGCACATTTTTGGTAATTTAACCGTTTCTCTATCTTAAATATTAACCGAGATACCCATGCAATCCCATCGAATTTGGACCACCCTGTACTCTTGGAAATATTTCTAAAATCGCAAAATCTAGTGTCATATAATATTTTATTAAACTTCTTTTACTTAAAATTAGTTTTAGATCATGCACCAACATTTACTAAAAATAAAATTAAAAAAAAAACGGTATTAACTTTTTTTTGATTTGTTGCAGACTTTTTGGATTACACTGTATATAAAAACTTATAGGACTGCAAAAAGCTCTTACAATTAGCCTACAAGCCGCAAAATCATAAAGCCGCCACTGGACATGTATATATTATTTCGTGTTTTTTATGAAGATAAACGTTAAAGTTTTAATAATTTCGTATGAACAAAAGTTAAGCCCAAACTTTGACACGTCTAAAATAAAAAATCTGAAAATATAAAAGCAGGTTTTGTGCTTCTACTGTTTATTTACCTTTGTGTATTTGAGTTAAGGAACACTTTTTCATGTAAATTTAAAGAATAAACGAGGAACTCAAAAAAGCAAAGTATTTAACTTTGATAACCGTCTGCTCCCGTATTAAATATTCAGACTTTTTTCGGTTTTTAATAGGTCGCCCGAAACCAAAATGTTAATTTACTTGTTACTTGTTTAAAGATCAAAGCGCTGATAGAGTTTCATATTTCTTTTCGTCGTGTTTTTCCTTCCTATTAACTTTAATGACAACATTTTAATAAAAATTGATTGCCTTAACGGTATCACTGGAATATAAGTTTTCAACAGTCTCGGTTCATTTGTAATATCGTGCAGAACATTGGCTTTCGACGAAAGTGGCAATAATATATCAAATATCTCATTTTAGTTTTCGTCTTTAATCTTTTAAAAAACCAAACAGTTTTATAACTTCCTTATGTCATGCCGAAAAGAACTTTAATAAATTTGAAACTTTGGTAATAAGGAAAATAAAAATTATCAAGTAAATGGGAAATGATACGTTGGCAAGCCTGTGATGGAAATATATATTTATTAAGTCGTAAGGAAAGTTTTTTTTCTAGTAGTAAAGTATTTTAACCGATAGGTTTTCGATAAAACAAAATAACCGACATTCGTTTGTTTATTTTTAAACAAAAGTATTCTTTCGGTTGTTCCTTAGTTTTTAGTTAAATTAAGTATTAACATGCCTAAAAATTCAATAAAAATAATAATTAGGAAATGTTTTAAAGAGCTAGTTTTAATGCATTACATTTACTAATTAAGCTTGGCACATAGAAACCTAATAATAAGGTGGGTACTATCGTTATTTCATTGGGCTAAAGTTCTGTTGTAATAAGATCAAAAATTGCGAGCATGGAAGAAAAATGTTAGACGTTTTTTTTGACTGACTTGTATCTTAAATTTAATTGATTAGATAAATCTTTAAAATCACAACATTTATTTAGTTGTGATAATTATTATCACTAATTTAGATAAGATAAATTTACAGCGGTTTCTTAATTTTTGTATCATTGTTAAACACACAAACAAATTTTGTGCAAATTTTATAGTATGGACGATTCTCTATCATACACACCATTATTGGAGGGTCGCAGTGGGTAAGTTATTCTAGCCAAACTATTTTTGGCAATGTTACAACTCAAAAGACCACTTATTTCAGTTTATAGAACAGCAAGTCACTTTATGTTTGTACTTATTGGTTATCGATAGAATAAGCAGCGCGCTATGGAAAATTTGGTTTTGGCGCGTATCACATAAACTGTTGCTCTTCTATAATCTGTACTACAAAATATTTGGTACCTTATACTAGTAACCCTCTTTAACATAGTACACAGTTTTGCTCTAACAGCAAGGTCAGACAGGTGCGCATTGCACTGGGCCTGCTTCAATGTTGCATGAAGATGAACAAACGCGTATTGTCTGCTATGTGTACAGTTTTAAGAAATTGGTTTGTAACAAAAATGAAGTTTCCGATTATAATTTAAATGATTGTGTTATTTTTTGTACTGATTTTTAGTCCTGCATAACACTCTTTCGGAATAAACCAGTTTTTACAGCAACCTAACTATTGTTTTGTGTGGAGGTTACTTGTATATTTAAAATTTGTTTATTATTAACGGTTTTGTTTTTGCTATTGTAGAGTTTGGAGGAGGCGCACGCTTTTAGAGAAGAAACTAATTATTTTGTGCACAATTTTCGCCGTTACAATTATTTCGATGTTCGTTGTATTCGCTTGTATAAGTAAGTTCTTGATTAGTATTACAGGTACAACACAGATTTTCCGCCACTCTTGATTCCAGAACCTTGTCGGATTAAAGATTTTGCCGGACCAACCGTTAAGCCATAGTTAGGGCAAAATTTAAGCAAAATTAGATAAGAACCTTACAAAATTGGAACATCGCCATCAACAAATAATAAATAGTATAAGTAAGCGCGCCTGTGGCCGCCCAATAAACTAATCAGGAGGCCGCGAAAATTTCTAACTCTCTTTCGTAATTTTGGTAATGCTTAAGGAGGCAACGAACCATTAGTTTCCGGTAAATCGGTGTTGTACCTGTGTTAATATTTTTGTTGCCATTTATCTTAACCCTCATAATACCATGGGATCACCGGACACCCGACAAGCTCTTTGTAGCTGTATATTTTTGAAATGCTCCTTCTTAAAATAAAAAAAAAGACTTTTCCCAAAACAATGCATTTTACATTCTGGTAAAATAAATTTTTCGTAGCATTTACCGTTAAAAAAAATTTAAACAAGTTACACTTAATACCACTGGGGTCACCGTTGAACCCTAATACTAAGCATGGTGCCTGAGTTTATTGGTCTGCTGATATTAGCAGGAGTTTTTAAATCTCATTACAAATTTGTGACACGTTGAAGATGAACGTCCTTTATTTAATAAAAGAAACCTTTTCACTGCAATTTCTCAATGCCCCGCTTTGATCGATCATTCTGAAGTAGAAAAAAAATGAGACCCAGATAAACTGGCACTGATTTAAACACTTTTTGAATTATGGCTACCTACTCTCCAAGACGCATCAATCTCCATGAGAACACAACGGTTGACAAACAGCTGCCAAGTTACCGAGGTAGGTGTTTCTTCAATCAATCCAAACCATCAAAGCCAGAAAAATATTGTACAAACATTTGGGCTAACTGCGACAGTAAAACCGCATACGTTAACAATTGTCAGATTTACAGTGGTAAATCAGGCGACCAGCATAAATGCAACCAAGGCAAACGATTCGTTTTAGAAATGAAAGAGAGGTTAGAGAAATCAGAGAGGAATGTTACCACCGATAATTTCTTTACGAGTCTCGAACAAGCAAGAGATTTGAAAGAGAAGAATCTAACATTGCTTGGTAGAGTACTGAAAAACAGAGCTTCCTAAGGAGGAAGTAGGTTCACGTAGAAGAGACCTACATTTAAGTAAATTCGGCTATCAAGACGACGCTATATTTGTGTCTTATTTTCCAAAAAAGGTAAAAACTGTTATCGCTTCTATTAACTACACACGAAACTGGTAATATTTCTGAAGGTAACAAGAAGAAACCACAAATAATAATTGACTATAACAAAACAAAATCAGATGGACAAGCTTGTTAGAACATAAACTGTAAAGAGACAAACACGAAGATTACCTGTTGCGGTTTTTTTAATAGTATTATAGAAATATTAGTGACCTTAACGTCTACATTGTATGGTGTCACCTTAATAAAGATTAGCAAGCGTAAAACGACGATAATTCCTTCCTTATGCAACTAGGAAAACAACTAGCGGCTACTGAAACAGTTACATGAAGCATCAACTTTACAGAGGCAGTTACAAGATTTGCTAAAACTAAAACGTGGTAGATGTTGGGAATGTCCAAAAAATTTAGATAGAAAGCAATCAAATAGATGCAACCACTGCAGTCGCTTTTTGTGTAATAATCACCAGACAATTGCTTGTATGGCATGCAAACGTAATATAAACGTAAAATAGTTGTTATTTATTGTTATTATTATTTAAAATCAATTACTAATACATATTTTCCAGTATTTGATAGAACCATATTACTATTATTATTATTATTATTATTTCCGCGGAGGTGGTCCCCTTTCGGGTTCCTTAACTGCGACCTATTGGTCTATTGTACCCTTAAAGGAGTCCTGTGTTTTTAAAAAACTCCAGAATTTTCTTTAAGGGTGTTTTTCTTAACTCTTCTTGGTTGGCTTTTTCCATCCCTAGAAGTGTACGCCGATAGGGTGTGAATCCTTCACACTGGCATATTACGTGAAGAGGAGTTTCTTCTTCTTCACCACATCCTCTGCATATGTCGGTCTCTGAGAGCCCTATTATGTAGAAGTGTTTGTTTAGCCCACAGTGTCCTGTGACGAGTCCTGTGGTTGCTCTGATGTCTGCTCTGCTCATCCTGAGCATTTCTTCTGTCTTTTCTTTAGAGACCATTGACAGGATAGCCTTAGAATGGGCTTGTCCTGCAACTTTTTTCCAATGAGCATCATGCCCTTGTTAATATGTTATTAAGACACCGCTTGACTGTTCCATAGGATGTGCCAACTGCGGGTTCTGGTCCGAAGAAGGGTGTCTCTCTACCAATTTTGGTTAGGCCATCTGCCTTCTCGTTTCCTGGTATGTTTGTGTGCCCTGGGCACCATACCAGTTTAAGATTATTCCTGCTTCCCAGAACGTTTAGTGCCCGCATGCAGTTCAGAACAAGTCCTGAGTTTACTTCCGACGAGCCAAGAGCTTTTAACGCTGCTTGGCTGTCGGACACTATGAAGATTATTTTATTATTAAAACCTCTTTCTAATAGTGTTTTTGCACATAAGTGCATAGCGACACCTTGGCTTGAAATATGTTTGCACACTGTCCAAGGCTTACGGATGTGCCTTGTCTCAGTTGTGCTGCTCCCCATATTCCGCAGCCTGTGTCATTTTGCGTTTTTGACCCGTCTGTATACCAGACTATGCCATTTAGCTCTATTTCTTGACGCTCCCATTGGTCCCGTGTTGGAATTGTAATTCCAAAGGTTTTCTCAATGGCTAGCGTCCTGTTTATTCTATCCGAGATCATGTTTAACGTCGGATGCGTGTCGATCTCGTTGAGAATAACTAAGTGCCCTTCTCTACGGCTCCCCTCCTTGGAGATGATTTTCAGTCTATACCCCCCTCTTAGTGCTTGTGATTTGACCACAAGGTGAAGAGGAGGTAAGTTCAGCAACGCTTCCATTGCCGCCGTGGGCGTTGTTGTCATTGCCCCCGTAATACTTAGGCAAGCCAATCGCTGTAACTTGTCTAGCTTGTTTCTGCAGTCTTTTATCTGTGTTCTAGTCCACCAGATCAGACTTGAGTAGGTTACGATGGGTATGACCATCTTGGTATATATCCAGTACATCATGCTGGGTGTTAGTATCCAGTTTTTCCCAAGCATAGAACTATAAGTTGTTTAAACAATGTATACCAAGCTTAGAATAAAGTTTTTACTTAATAATCATGATTTTACATAGTAAAGAGCTTTGGGGTCAATAATGCCCCAGTGGTATCACGTGTCATAAAAACAGTACAATATTATGAGGGTTAAATAGGTTTAGAACTCAAAACGCATTTTGTTGTTGTTAATATCAGTGTTATGTATACCACGTGTGTGAAAAAAATAGTTTTAGGCATAAAAGTGTTACAAGCAAACTTTTTATGTAAAATGTTATCATTTATAGGTCATGATTCATCCAATAAACTAACGACAATAGTTTCTACCACTTCAAGTTCTGCTACCACTTCTGTAACAACCGCTACCACAATTACCACAACCAACACTGACACAACATCTATCTTTAGTAATTCAAATTCTACGGATGAATCCAGCAACGCAGAAGTACCCGTTTATAATAATCTAACAAAATTTGGTTTATATTAATTATAGAATTTTACTACAGTATCTTTAACTTTGCTTCGTACACATTTTTTTATATTTGTTTAAAATTTTTATTATAATTAGGTCATTGTGAAGACTAACAATCTAATATTATACTAAGCTATAAAATGTGTTCTGTCGTATTTCTCAAGTAAGCACAGGTGTTATTAAATCTTATACTGATAAACATAATATCTTTATTGCTGCTTGGTGAAACATTGAGGATAACCTCTTCAGAGATTCTCTTAAAACGTAAGCTACACGGATCAGCGAATCACTATTACATCTTTACCGAATGATGTTAAGAAGTCTTGTTAAAGTATCGCTTAATAATATTGTTGAAGGAAAATCGTTATTATACGAAACATAATATAATAAGATCGTGTCTTGTTGTTCTAAAAATGGAAAAGGAGAGAGCACAGCTGTATGTGGATTAGATTTGCTTCTGCCATTGGGTAATACATTTTCAGCGATTGTGTTCTACAGGGACAACTAGGTTACAAGAAAGTTTATTCGAAGTTACCTTTGTTTATGTGATTTAACTATTTTTTTATAAGTTCTGCGAATTAACTCGGTGTCTTTTTAACATAGGTTAGGTTAGGTTGGATTAAAATATTTCCGAAATGGCCACCAAGGGGTAACTTTTTTACAAATATTTTTTTATCGTTATACTGGCAACTCGAAAACATAAATTAACTGCAAACTTCAAATCGATTCTTTCAAATTATCTGGTTTTGACAAGCATGTTCGTGATTGATTCTGTCCCTTCTTAATTATGGATAGAAAAGAAATTCGAGTGGTCATCAAATTTATTCGTTTGAAGGGAAAACCTGCAATGGAAATCAAATCCAGATTGGATGCTGTTCTTGGAGATTCATCGCCTTCATTTTCCACGGTGAGTTTTTGGGTTTCGAAATTCAAGCGTGGCCGTACACCCACAAGTGATAAACCACGTTCAGGGCGTTCAAAAAACGGTTACGCCACCAGAAATTGTGAATAAAATGAATGACATAGGTTTAGCAGATCGCCGAATAGGTGCGTGAAATTAAGGAAGCTGTGAGCATTTCTCATGAACGAGTAGTTAAAATTTTACACAATGGATTGGGTTTAAAAAAGCTTTCTGCTAGTTGAGTGCCGCATTTGCTCAATTCAAAACAAAAACGCATTTGAGTATTAACCTCGGCCGATAATTTGGATGTGTTTAAGAGGTATCCAATGTATTTTAAGAGCCGATTTGTGCTCATGGATGAGACCTGGATTCGCCACTACATACCGGAAACCAAAATACAATCTAAATAGTTGATTGAACATGGTGAATCGGTTTCAAAGAAAGCAGAGACCATTCAATCGGCCAGAAAGGTGAGACGTCAGTATTTTGGGATTTTAAGGGAATCTTTCTCATTCATTATCTTGAAAAAAAAACTTTTACTGGCCAATATTATGTAACATCATTAGACAAACTGAAACATACTATTCAGAAAAAAATTCCGGGAATGCTCAATAAAAAAGTATTGTTTCACCAAGACAATGTATCCGTTCATTCCAGCGCCATCGCTGGCTGGAAAGAAATTTCGGTCGAATGAAGAGGTGGTCGACTATTTTAAGAATCTCGAAGAAAGTCACTGGAGAGACGTTGCAGCAAGTTTGTTGCACTTTAAGGGGATTATGTTGAAAAATAAAACAACTGTAACAATCTTCTTTTGTTTTCATTGTCATTCCGAAAAATTTTCAATCCACTCTCGTAAGTCAGAGCAATCTATTATGTATATTTATAAACCATATCGTAATGGATGAATCTAAATTTTTATATTACCTATACTTTAATGCAGCTAGCTTCAACTTTTCATAACTTATTACGAGCCGAAGATACTTAAAGTTTATCGTCGCATAAACTACGGTAACTTTGTGATGCCTTGGTTATAATTAACAAATGCATTTAGACCTTAATTAAGTTACAATTTGTTGTCGAAAACTAACCCAAGCTCTTCATATTTTTTGCTCTAGAAACAGTTGTTGTAAAAAATTTATGAGTTATTGTGATATACCGAATATATTGCATTTTTATAAAGATTTTGTCTTCCTTGTAATATTACAACATATCTCCGCTCTTCAAATATTTAACAGCGCTTTATTATGAACATACTTAAATCACATTTGTGTACAAGCAAACGCAATTTCATGAGCTTCAAATAAAATGTTTATAAAAGCTGTAATTTTTAAATAATTCCCCACTAGAAATATGGATAATATCAAATATAACGAAGTTTTAATATGTTTTATTAAAATATATCTAATAATAATTTTTAAATGCTAAAGTTATTTTGGGTCTGAAATTCCGATAATTCACAGGTTTGTGCTGAAAATCGTTGCTGTACTCGCTTAATTAGAGGACTGTGGTGATTGCTCTAATCACAATGATAAAAATAAACACAATCAGAAGAGAGTAATCCGAAACAGTTAATTAAAATAATTTAGTAATTAAACTCGCCTCGCATACGTTCAACTGCAATGAAATGATTTACATCGTTAAAACATTTTGTGTGTTAGTTGTGCTCTGTGGTCTTAATAAAGAACGAGTTGGCTGGACGTTCTCATCAGATTTTGCTGACCACAACATACGTATATCGAAGCTGGCCGAAATGAACATTATTGATTTTGGTATTTATTGGTAAACGCAGTTGTTTGTAAACATATGGATTAACTAAATACATAATACATAAAAAGAATAACATGATTTAGTAAATTTAGCAGTTTAACAACCATTTTTGTTTAGTGCAGTTATTTGTTTTCAAAATAGTAAGATTTTAAAGCATAGGTCTATAAGAATAGTATTTAAGCTTTCTTCATTCTTGGTTTTCAATTTAGAACCGCACAGTATAGACGGCACTGAAAAGATTGTTGTAACAACAATAATAAATGAATCACATATTTCAGAAATCCCGCAAGTACAACAAACATAAGTTTTCAGGAAACACAAAAAACTGATTATCGACCAATTATAATTATTTATTTAAATTTAAAAAATTTCCATCCTTAGAAATAAGGGTTTTTCACCGGTTTGTACAATTTTTAGGTTTGTGAATTGTGTATTGATAATTTTATTAACAAACTTTGTTGCTGAATTACATGGTAAGAAATAAAGTAAAATCAGTTATTTATAGTATATTTTTGCTCATGTAATCATGCAAGTGCATATGTTAATGTTGTTATGAAAATAGCTGGTCAAAAATGTCTCCTGGATCATCCTTATCTACTACTGGCCATTCAAAGACCTCATCATAGAAGCGCTGGACATGGTTGTCGCCTGGTAGATAAGCTTTTAGCTTCTGAATATCTCTCATTTTTTTTCACATTAATATAGGTATAAGCCCTTCTAGAAAGCAGGTATTTTGGGTAGAATAGGTGTCGAATTTGTAGTATCTACTTAGCTGATATTTAAAGTTTACTCAGTCAATAAAAACGCGCGCCATGATATAGATTTGCTTGATGAAATTATAAATAAAATGCATAAACTGTGTTTCCTTGTCTTGAATGAAACTGTGTCGATATAATGCATAATGAAAGAGCAAACATCATTACAACCCTTCTTCGAAATATCTTCATGATTCACATAAAACATTGCTTTGCAGTTTCACCCTTTATGGCGTTACCTGATATACCTTGCCCACGTTATCAAAAGGATATTTCACGTTGAGGAAGATAAAACGAACGTAAAAGTTCCGTTAGAAAAAGATGAAGCAAGAAAAAAGAAAAATGTATGTGCCCCACCCTCAAGAAAGAAAATATTAAATAAAAAAATCAAAGTGTTTGGGTTGATGGTGAATTAGCTAACGTTGAACATACCAACAAAATTTTTATATCATCTTTACTTTAGTACTTTAGTAAAAAGAGTGATCCTCTTGACTTTTTTCTTTTGTTTATGGACAACAGCGTTGTTGAATTATTAGTAACAATTACTGTTATTTACGCGGCATCAAAAAATAATCAAATTGAACTCTGAAGTGATTAACTGCTCGGTTTTATAGCGATCTTGTTTTTTAGTGGATATGTAAATGTAACACGCAGAAGAATGTTGTGGAAAAACTAGGACATTACAAAAAATATTTTAGTTTTAATCTCAATGAGACGAAACAGATTTAGGAAATGTTTGATAACTTACACGTTATTGATAATTATAACTTATAACTTACCTCAAAATAACAAAATTGCGAAAGTACAGCCACTTGTGCATACCTTGAATGAAAAGTTTATGATATATTGTCCTGTTGAAAATAATGTTTCTATAGATGAAGCTATGATACCTTATTTCGGTAGACACGGTTGGTGTATGAATAATGCATGGAGTTTAGCTGGATCATATGGCAAAAACATTCATAATTTGAAATTTAGGTGTAGTGTGGTACTTTCCTTGCTGCAAAAATATGGGGAAAAAAAACATCCAATCTGGGGCCAGTTGGGAAGCGCATTATAACAAATTCGTTAAAAAAAGGACAGCATATTATCATTGACCAGCAATCGAGAAGACAGTGTATTTTGCGTAAAAATATAACGACGAAAGCTTGTGATCAGTGTAATGTGCCGTTACACGATAAATATTTTTCTGAATATCATAAATAAATGTTTTTTACTTATGTTTAAAAGTTATTGTTTATTTTTGTTCATTTTTGCAAATAAATTCTGCACTTATAAAGTGTTTTCTTATTCTATATATTATTATTTGAATAAAATAGTTGTCATGGATTTGCTCAAAGAGTCGTTATCGACCCACTCAAAATATCGACAACTAATTACTTTTTTTTTGTTTAACATTTTATGTCCTTTGTTAAGACACTAAACAACAGTTTTTAAAAGTACTATAAAAAGTCTTAGCCAAAAATAGTTCTGGGCAAAAATGGGTTAAATAACGTTGGTTTGATTCGTTAAACGGTACTAATAATTTTATACTTTATAGATATCGCTGGCGCATTAAAGGTTGAATTATTACTAAAGTTTATGAATCAAAAACTTGCCCATGTTATCGTACCGTATTCGATTGATAATGTTTATTTACAGAATCGATATTGGACTACTTTTACTGTTACAAAATACTGGACTGAAGTAGGTTGACTAGGCCATTAGTTCTTTGGGGCACAGAAAATCTGTATAATACTATAATGTATAAAGTTTTCCTACGTGCTATAGCCCAGATTAAAAGCTTTACTCATAGGTAACTGGTTTAAGTGCCCAAGGAGCTGCAACAACTCGAGCTGCCGAATAAAATAAATGTACACCTTCAGCAACATTCATTAACGTTTCAACTAAAAACTCGGCGTTTGCTTTTGAGTTTGAAACTCGCATTTCTCAAATCGACAGTTTTCCAATATTTCCTAGCGGCAGTGGGGGTAAATTTAAGGTTGGTTATTTCTACATCATTTAAATACTCTGTTTATGAAATGTTAAACCATTATAACAAATTAATACATTGCCTAAATTTTATACCAGTTGAAAAAGTAAAATTTGTTTTTAAAAATATAGATATTAGAGATCCTTTTTTATTTTTTAACTGGTATACGATTTAATTGCTGTTTTGTATATTTGCATAAAATCTGATTAATAACTATTTTATATCGCCAAATTTGGTTATTCATCAAATTGACTTTACTTATTGTTAAAATAAAAAATTGAATAGCAACCACTTAAAACAGAAAACAGGTTTTTCAGAATTCTCGTTCAAATGAGTTTCTCTTTTAAACGTTCTGACTCATAACTGTTTCAGGACTTATTCTAATACTTTTTACAATTAATCTGAAACTTAATTATTTAATACATCCAGATTCACACAACTTTATTTTCATAATAAATGCTTCCGAGCTAGCAATATGCTTTTGATCAAGACTTTCAATTTGAGGTGAAGCTGCAAGGTGGAGTGATAAACAAATTGTTTTTAAAGTGCTTATACAACAAACATAAACGAAATTTAAAAAAATAAATAAAAGAAATTAAAGTCATTACATTTTAACCTAATATCATCGCTTTAAAATGAAAATTTGAATTTTTGTAACTTAATTTTTGTGTTTTATTTAAAACCATATTGAAGTATAATATCTGAAACAAGTTGCCTATATACTGTTATCCATCACCCAATTTCTATATATGCTTAGGGTTTCTATGGTGATAAGCTTTGATATGGCATATGTACGTTGACAATACAAATCAATCTGGACGCAATAAAATTAACATGTAACCACAAAATTACTTCAATAAGTGTTCAAAATGACCTCCATCATTTTCAATCACGTAATCGCACTCTCTTTAATAGTTATTTATGTATCAAGGCCAAAAAGTTTAACTTTTTCGGCCGCGTCTGGTTTGCTGGCCGAGACGTAGTCGAGGCCAGCAAACAGGCAAGGCTGAAAAAGTACGTTTTGGCCGAGGTGCATATTACATTTTTTGTGCGATCGAATTAAAAACAATTTAAATTTTTAGTAATTTTCAAAATTATAGGTTAAAAACTACGTGACATTCTGTCACTGACACATTACGGCGTATGTACTGCATTACCGGCCCTCTCCTTAGCAACGGCCGTAAAAGTTACTTTTTCGGCCGTTGCTAAGGGTAACGGCCTGAAAAGTAACTTTTACGGCCGTTGCTAAAGATAGGGCCGGTAATGCAGTACTTTATGGTTGCTAACGCGTCCGTCAAACAGCTGTTTCTAGTACGATCGCACAAAAAAGCATTTTTAAATACAAAAGAATATTTGTAGGAAATTTTGTTTTTGCACTCTATTCCTTATTTTCAGCTTTTACGGAAAATCGGTTTGATTTTCAAAAAATTTCACTTAATCAAAGTTGTAGCCCATAAAATTTGCTATCCGGAATGGGCCGTCGTTTTTTTTTTACAACCTTTCGTTTTAAAGATACAGCGGTTGCAAAGTCTAAGAAACAATCAAATTTTGTAAATTTTTTTAAATTTTTTTTGTACAAACTGCTTTATAACTCTCAAACCATTGCCTGTAGACAAAAAACAAATAAAGCTAATTTTGTAGATAATTTTATGTTCTATTAAAAAGCTTTATGGTATTTTACGATAAAATTGATATTTTCGGCTACAGACTCTTATAAATGCAGAAGTGTAAAAAAATCAAGTAAGTGTTGATATCAGCTTAGCATTTGATTTTAGGAAAATAATTTACTTGAAATTTTTTCTTAGAAAAAGGTCCTCTATCACCACTTAAAATATTCGCGGTGATAACGGGGACACCCTGTATATCTTAAAATAAAAGCGAGGCAAATCAACAGGGGAAAATTACTTTAAAACTACTACAAACTTAGAGTAGTGACCAGAAAATACTTCAAATATAAAAATATTTCGACGTTAATAAATTCTTAAACCACTAATTGAAAACCGCTCAGAACCTGTTAAATTTTTGTATCTAAGCCAAATTTTTATTGGACACGAACCTTACTAAACGAAGCATTTTTACCCGCGTTACTTTAGCAATAAAAACTGGCAATATTAAATTACTCCCTGAAAAAAAGAGATACAAACTTCAAATTTTGGGGATAGTTAGGAATTCAAAGCCTCTACATGCCCATCCTGTTAAAAAAATATTTACCGCCCCCGGAGGCGGAAGGTCAAATGTCAAATTTTGACGGAAGAATGTGCCACCTTCAAATTCACACCAATTGTAACTTATACAACTAGTAGATGATCCCCTATCTCAAAATCGTTTAGGCGGCCGTAGGTCGGCGGCGGCGAATTTTAAAAAAAATTTAATAAATTTATTGCTGGATCGAACGGAAGACAGTGCCACCTTCAAATTCACACCAATTGTAGCTTATACAACTAGTAGATGATCCCCTATCTCAAAATCGTTTAGGCGGCCGTAGGTCGGCGGCGGCGAATTTTTAAAAAAATTTAATAAATTTATTGCTGGATCGAACGGAAGACCGTGCCACCTTCAAATTCACACCAATTGTAACTTATACAACTAGTAGATGATCCCCTATCTCAAAATCGTTTAGGCGGCCGTAGGTCGGCGGCGGCGAATTTTTAAAAAAATGTAATAAATTTATTGCTGGATCGAACGGAAGACCGTACCACCTATAAATTCACACCAATTGTAGCTTATACAACTAGTAGATGATCCCCTATCTCAAAATCGTTAAGGCGGCCGTAGGTCGGCGGCGGCGAATTTTTAAAAAAATGTAATAAATTTATTGCTGTATCGAACGAAAGACCGTTCCACCTTCAAATTCCCACCAATTGTAACTTATACAACTAGTAGATGATCCCCTATCTCAAAATCGTTTAGGCGGCCGTAGGTCGGCGGCGGCGAATTTTTAAAAAAATGTAATAAATTTATTGCTGGATCGAAGGGAAGACCGTGCCACCTTCAAATTCACACCAATTGTAGCTTATACAACTAGTAGATGATCCCCTATCTCAAAATCGTTTAGGCGGCCGTAGGTCGGCGGCGGCGAATTTTTAAAAAAATGTAATAAATTTATTGCTGGATCGAACGGAAGACCGTGCCACCTTCAAATTCACAATAATTGTAACTTATACAACTAGTAGATGATCCCTTATCTCAAAATCGTTTAGGCGGCCGTAGGTCGGCGGCGGCGAATTTTTAAAAAAATTTAATAAATTTATTGCTGGATCGAAGGGAAGACCGTGCCACCTTCAAATTCACACCAATTGTAGCTTATACAACTAGTAGATGATCCCCTATCTCAAAATCGTTTAGGCGGCCGTAGGTTGGCGGCGGCGAATTTTAAAAAAAAATTAATAAATTTATTGCTGGATCGAACGGAAGACCGTGCCACCTTCAAATTCACACCAATTGTAACTTATACAACTAGTAGACGATCTCCTATCTCAAAATCGTTTAGGCGGCCGTAGGTCGGCGGCGGCGAATTTTTAAAAAAATTTAATAAATTTATTGCTGGATCGAACGGAAGACCGTGCCACCTATAAATTCACACCAATTGTAGCTTATACAACTAGTAGATGATCCCCTATCTCAAAATCGTTTAGGCGGCCGTAGGTCAACGGCGGCGAATTTTTAAAAAAATTTAATAAATTTATTGCTGGATCGAACGGAAGACCGTGCCACCTTCAAATTCACACCAATTGTAACTTATACAACTAGTAGATGATCCCCTATCTCAAAATCGTTTAGGCGGCCGTAGGTCGGCGGCGGCGAATTTTAAAAAAAATTTAATAAACCTATTGCTGGATCGAACGGAAGACCGTGCCACCTTCAAATTCACACCAATTGTAGCTTATACAACTAGTAGATGATCCCCTGTCTCAAAATCGTTTAGGCGGCCGTAGGTCGGCGGCGGCGAATTTAAAAAAAAATGTAATAAATTTATTGCTGGATCGAACGGAAGACCGTGCCACCTTCAAATTCACACCAATTGTAACTTATACAACTAGTAGATGATCCCCTATCTCAAAATCGTTTAGGCGGCCGTAGGTCGGCGGCGGCGAATTTTTAAAAAAATTTAATAAATTTATTGCTGGATCGAACGGAAGACCGTGCCACCTTCAAATTCACACCAATTGTAGCTTATACAACTAGTAGATGATCCCCTATCTCAAAATCCAGCAATAAATTTATTAAATTTTTTTTAAAATTCGCCGCTGCTGACCTACGGCCGCCTAAACGATTTTGAGATAGGTGATCATCTATTAGTTGTATAAGCTACAATTGGTGTGAATTTGAAGGTGGCATGGTCTTCCGTTCGATCCAGCAATAACTTTATTAATTTTTTTTTTAAATTCGTCGCCGCCGACCTACGGCCGCCTAAACGATTTTGAGATAGGGGATCATCTACTAGTTGTATAAGTTACAATTGGTGTGATATTGAAGGTGGCACGGTCTTCCGTTAAAATTTGACCTTTGACCTTCCGCCTCCGGGGGCGGTAAATATTTTTTTAACGGGATGGGCATGTAGAGGCTTTGAATTCCTAACTATCCCCAAAATTTGAAGTTTGTATCTTTTTTTTTCAGGGAGTAATTTAATATTGCCAGTTTTTATTGCTAAAGTAACGCGGGTAGCATTTTTAGCGTTTAAATTTGCAATATAACTAGCCGATTAGTATGCAAAGAAAATTTTTAGACACTATAGATTACAGATTGCAATTATCAAAGAAACCGGACACACAGTTTTTTCTTTAGATTAAATTTATAAATTAATTATTAAATAGGCTTCGCTTATTTTTTTCAATTCTTCGCAATATTTTCCCTTACTCTATGTCAAGCCTAATTTTTTTAAAACTTTCTGGGATAACTTCATTTTATGTTGTTTACCGCTTGTTCGTTTTTTTTTTTTTTGTTTGTCAGATCCTTGCTTTGGTCTTTTTCCTCCATCCTTATTATAAATGTCCAAGCCAATTTTATTGTTTTATCTCGATGCTTTTTCTAACAACTTCCATTATGTGCATTAAACTTAGTTATTTGAAGACATGGCCACCTTAACATAATTTCCGGGTTTGTCGGATATTCCTGTAAGTTGGTTACTTCAAAAGGGACATGTTTGCAATTTTTTAAAGAGGAAGCCCAGTTTTAATACAACTGCATTATTCTGAAAGACTTTTAAGATCTTGAAAAATTTCATTATGTCAGCAAGTGCCCCAATAACGTTTTTAAATGTAATTGACATTTTGCTTACTAAAGTTAGCTTTAGATTTTAAGAAATCGACTTTTTAACAGAAAATATTTTTTTAAACTGAAGTTAAAGTATTTTTATAGGAAGGTTGCTACAATATTTATTAAAAACAGTCCTACGTAATCACAAATGCGTGTACTTTGTGGCTGTAATATCAGTAGCCTTGCAACCATCAAATGATTGTCCTTAGATTTAATTGAGGTACCTTTAACATCATCTCGCAGTGACTCACTTCCCAAAGATTTTAGAGATGGTAGAATACGTTTGAAAATTCAACGACCGACATAGCTTGTCATTCTTCAAAGTAAATGGAATATTTTACTTGTTCGTATGTAGTTAATAGTTTTAACACTATGCTAACGTCAGCGGGAGAGGATTTAGCCCGATTTAAAGGAAATGCAAGCTAATTAGAATTGACAAAGACGTGCCCGTTGCGACAATTAACTAGTCTAGGGTACGCTGTATCCTCGTAATATGTCAGTGCACTTATTAATCTAGTTAACTTGTTTAGACATATTACCATTAGGTTGATAGATTTATGTTAAATTATTAGAAACCGTAACGGCTCAAGTATATCAGCTAAATACTGTGACGGCTGCATTAGTAATATAAATAATTTTAAATAAAATCAATATTTTCAAGTTATGCACCTTCAATAATGGTTCCAAACTATTCCAAAACTATCGTGGGAATTTTAAAATTAAAGAATATTTTTAAACTTAAGTTTGTTTAGTCTGTTTCTTATCAACTATTTCTTAAAAAACATTAGCTTAGCCATGGACGGGTTACGTTATTAAATACGTAAATAATACACTCAAAAATAAGGTCAGGGTGTTTGGGGTTGTTTCGTGGGCATATGGCCTGACTAATAGTAAATGACATCGTAAATTATCGGTACTTGGACCGATGGTATGCTAGCTAGGTCGGCTAAAGAAAGTATGGAATGACTTGATGATTGAAATATTGTATGTGAACCACAAACTCAATGAACATTCCGAAGGGAACACCTGTTAGTTTATTAAAAAGGGCCATGACCTCTTTCAGTGTATGTATTTTGTATCGTTTTTAATGACAATGTTTATTCTTGTAAAATATTAGCATAGATGTAATTTTATTATTATTTGATGTAACTTGAATGCAGTTTAACTTATTTTAGCGTGTACAACTTTATTTAGGAATTTTGGTGGGGTGAAAACAGAAATCAGTTTTGGTTAGATAATCTAGTTTTGGAGGGGCACAGTCAGTAACAAACTAAAACATCCGGATTGCACCCCCTCTCTGTGCACACAACTAAATAACGAATTAACAAACGACTAAACTTTGTTTTACGCCTTTTTTATTCAATACTAGGATTGTAATTAGTTCAGAGCGACTAATAGGCGTAGTTTAGCTATTTTTCACCCCACGCTTCCAAAAACATGTATAAAAAGATGTGTATGTCAAAATAAAGGGGTTCAACACAGAACCACACGACACAATCATACACATTCCACCTGATATACAGAGCCAGCTTCTGCGGCGAGTTTTCGCTAGATTCTGAAGCTCCTGTTATCTTGTAACCCTTTGGGCCATTGCACGTGCAGTTTGGGCGAGTTTTCGCTACGAGAGCACACGGCTCAATTATTTTTATGGACTTTAGAGCGAGGTCTGCGGGCGAATTATCGCTTATCGATCGACCCCATAAAGTCTTCCTACCAACTCCAACAAAGAGGTCTGATGGGCGAGCTTTCGCTATTCGACAGACCTAGTTGGAGTTTAAACAGATACACGCATACACAAACACAATATTTACACCTACACCAACATTTAATTGTACACATAAAACACATAATTTCATACAGACACCAACATTCGATTGCACCCACAATCACACGTAATTTTATACATACGCATCCACACACATACTCACGAATCTATGTTAAAACTCCAACTCCAAAATATTGAACAAAATATGAATAATAAACACCGATCACAAAGTAAATGTTGTTTAATTTCGCCAACCTCACTACCTTACAGCTACTCTAGACCTGGAGCACTACGCTAAACGACGTGAAGGAGTCCTCCAGAGCATCCGACGACACGAGCCACATCAAAAGCAACAAAACCTTTAAGTAAATAACGACGTTGCATAAGCGCACGTCACAATACCTATAATGGCGAATGAAATACCAGTATTCACAAAGACGAAGTAACACATATTATGATGGTAAAACAGTTAACAATAAAAGTTAATATTTGAATGAATCTATTGTCCATATTAAGTTGCTTAATTTTTCATCAGAAAATCTTATAAAAAATTAAACAATAAATGTATACAAATAAAAAGTTTTTAATTTAACACATACCTACCATTAATTCGTCGCATATTTCTTTCTAATAGCAAAAGATACTGAGATGTAGAAAAACTTAATTGTTAAATCTGTAACATATATTAACATATTATGCTAAAAAGGCTGATGTTATATATTGATTCTGAAATTTGACCCTCTTGGGTAAAATAATGGCACAGAATATGGCGTCAATCCTTTTTTATGGGGCGTCTTTGCGTCCCAGTTCATAAAATATCTAGTCTAAAGTGAGCGCAATTTCAGGAACAATTTTTAAACCTGCTTCGTCTTGAACAAAGCGTGATCCTTGATTCTGAAATGAAAGAGTACCGAAGAAAAAACTATAGATAGTTCCTAAACTACTGTAACGTTTATTTAAAATTTATCATCATCCTTTTAATGATATTTAAACTTCGTTGATTTTATAAAAATTACATATTTAGTAGTAAAAAAAAAATATGTATTGGCAAAAGATCAAACTACACTGCATGAAAATGACGAGATGAACTGAGAAATTCGGAATATAATATTTCAATATGATTAATAGTGGCTTCCACATATTATAACTTCACAGTTGATACTCTATTATAATAGAAACATTTCTATTTTTTGCTGGCCGAAAAGCCACCAGTCTAATAAATCATTTCTAGACGTTTATAAAGACCTGACGCTCTTCTCAAATATTTCATTTTTGCTGAAGTTTAGACTTTTCTTTCTGTTCATTTCTTTTTTGTGACAACAATAACTCTAGATAAGGGAAGTCTATTATTCCGAAACGCTTTTTAAACTGATGTCATCATCAGTCAACTATGAACTGTCATTTTAACAGTAAACATTCGAGTAAATTGCTTAGTTGTCAATATAAAATTAATATAAAATTAAGATGAAATTATTTTATTAGTTATTGTATAGAGTGGACCAAATTCAAATGTTTTACGGGGTATCTCGGTTATCGTAATAATTAGCGAAAATCTAATATCGGTCCTTTAGGCTGTATGTTTGAGAAAAGAACGCCTGTGTTATCAGATTTTTTCAATCGCTTTGCATTTTGGCACTACAGACAAAAACTAAATTTTATAATTTTTGAAAATTTACTATTTCTTTATTTATTAAATTAAAACAAAATGTAAAAAAAAAATTATAGAGATTTTTATGATTAATTTTAAAACCAAATAACAATTTTTTTAGGGACCTTGTTTTTTGAGAGATAATTACTTGCCATAGTTGGCAATGACTTTATAAGAAAAAGCATTTTTTTGGATTTATTAAAAATATACAGTTTTAGAAAATCGTTTAAGAAAATAACCAAGATATTATGGCTAATTTTGTGACAATTTTAACATCAAAGTTTGCCGTGGTTTCGTAAACAAGTGATATTTGCAATTAAAAAACCACTAAACGTCATTTCCAAGTAAATTCTGCAGCGGCCGCTACGTTTTTACCAGTTTAAATGTGAACTTCTAACATATTAAACTTTTCATGATCTTTAAATTTAGCCATGTTTAGCATATTGCAATAAACAGTAAAAAATACATACAAATATATGATTTTGCTTAAAAAAATTGAAAATGTACTTAGATATGACGTTTAGGTGTTTATTAATTGTTAACATCACTTGTACAGGGTGACTTGTGGGAAACGGACGTTTTTTGAATGAACAGAACTCGGTCGATTTTCAAGTTTTTTTTTTTTTTTTTTTGTTTTTTTTTGCAAAATGAAGAATAACTTCTACCATTTGCTATAACAAAGTCAAGTATCCTCTTGAACGAAAAGCATACTGCAAACGCATCCATGGAAGTTGTTAGAAACACGTTCCCTGGCCGCGTTATTTCGCGTTTCGGTGACTTGCCTTGGCCCCCAAGATCACCAGACTTATTTTCCTGCGACTTTTTCTTTTGGGGGCACTTAAAAGAACGTGTTTTTGCCCACAATCCGCGTACACTAAGGGAGGAAAGATGCCATTACAGAAGAGACGCATTTAATTGACGAACAGCCTGCTGCTAGACCGAGTCATGAATGACTTCAGGCAGAGACTTGAAACGTGTATTCAGGAGGGTGGCCGCCACCTAATGGATATAATTTTTCATAACTAAATAATTATGGTAAATCAAATAGCATTTGTTGTTTCTCAATTTGTAATAAATAAGTTTGCTTTTTCTTGAAAATCAAACGAGTTCTGTTCATTCATTTGTATACTTGATTAAAAACAAACAAAAAACAAACAACTTTTCGTTCAAGAGGATACTTGACTTTGTTATATCAAATGGCAGATGTTATTCTTCACTTTGCAAAAAAAAAACAAAAAAAAAAAAAAATTGAAAATCAACCAAGTTCTGTTCATTCAAAAAACGTCCGTTTCCCACAAGTCACCCTGTATGAGAAATCGAAGTAAAGTTTGATGATAACATTGTCACAAAATTAGCTATATCTCGGTTAACTTTTGCAACAAATATAACAGGTGGCGCAAAAGTAATGTCATAATTTGAATTGGCTGCCATTTTTGCAGATGGGGCCAAATGTCACTGTGCTTTGACATTTATGATGTAGATATATAGTGAATTAGTTGTCAACAAGCCATGGAGCGATACACACCTCAACAACGTGGAATTATTGTTACTGCTTATTTGACAAATTTTCAGTCTGTTGTTTTAACGCAACGTGAATTTCGTCGTCGTTTTCCTCGTCGTCGTGTTCCATGTGCTCGAACAATTAAGCGTTTGGCTGAGCGCCTCGTGCAAACTGGGTCCACTACAAATGTCAAAAGAAGTGGCCGGCCTCGTAGTGCTCGTTCGAACGAGAACATCGCTGCTTTTTTGAAGACGCCGATGGCACCACCGTAGCCGTAAATGGCGAGCGTTACAGGCAGATGCAAAACGAGTTTTTTTTTGCCGCAAGTTGCTGCATTGGGTTTCGATCATTGTTGGTTTCAACAGGATGGAGCAACCGCACACACAGCTCGGGTAACTATGGAGATTTTGAGACACCAATTTCCAGGTCGAGTGATCTCCCGTTTTGGAGATTTGAACTGGCCGTCCAGATCGCCAGATCTAACAGCACCAGACTTCTTCCTTTGGGGCTTTTTAAAATCTCGCGTTTACCACAACAAACCACGAACCTTGCAAGTCTTGAAAGCTAACGTTGAAGAAGAAATCGCCAATTTGGAGCCAGATGTTTTGCGAGCAACAATTCAAAATGCCGTAAAACGAGCGCAATTATGCATCAACTCAGGAGGTGGCCATTTGAGCGATATAATTTTTTCCAAGTAATGTCATCAATTTTACACTTTCAAATAAACTTTTGATGAAAACAGAGCTATTTTTTTTCATTTATAACAAAATGGCAGCCAATTCAAATTATGACATTACTTTTGCGCCACTTGTATAAGACTTTATATATTTGAAAAAATAAAAAAATGCTCTTTCATATAAAGTAATGGCCAACTAGGGTTTCCATTTAAATAAATAAAAGTTTATGTATTTCATATCTTTAAAAACAAGATCACAAGAAAAATTTAATTTGGTTTTTAAATTAATCATGAAAATCTGTATAAAGCGTTGATGACCTATTGTTTTATTCTAATTAAAAAAAAAAAAAAAATAGTCAATTTAAAAACATGATGAAATTTCATTTTTCATTTCTACTGCCAAAATGAAAAGCAATATAAAAAATTTGGTTACACAGACGTTCTTTCTTAAAAAAATAGCCCAAGAGACCAATATCAGTTTCTCGCTAATTGTTGCAGTAGCTGAGATACCCCGTAAACATTCGAATTTGGTCCATCATGTATATCAAACTAATTTTGTTTTTACCTTACTAAATTTTTTTTTTGTATACAAATTTAGATCAGAATTACAAATTTTTCTTTACAACCGGCATAGCAAACTCCTAAATAGACTTAATATAATCATGATTATAGGTTTAACTAGAAAAAACCGTTGTGTAACAATAAAAACTTATAGAAAATATCTGTTATGTTTTCAAATAACCAAATAAAAAGTATGATAGAAATTTGAAACGAGAAATATCTACATTATTTTACAGTATATTTAATACAGCTAACCCGACGTTTTGGCGAAAACACATTCATAAACATAACGAGTGACATATGGGACTCTTGGTAGTTTTTTTTATTTTTATATGGAAATTATATTATTATCAAGGGAAGTTACAATCCACAACAGCGTATAATATTTATAAACTGAGAAGCATTTCGAGACAATATCCATAGTTAATGATGCTGCTATTTTTTACCAACATAACTCAAATGTAATTAGCGTTCTCACGTCATTATGGTTAACAAAACTCTTTTCCTACGAGGGTGTATCCATAAAGTTGTGACACTTATTTAAGCATTATTCTAATCCGTTTTTTAGATTATAAAAGTTCATGAGTTAAAGAACAACACTACATTTGGATTCCTGTTAATTACAGTTAATAAACATACATACATAATATGAACTCTTATCACAGAACTGGCCTTCGCAGATAATGTGGTGCTATTCGCTTAAAACGAAAAAAACTTGCTAAATAATCTGTGGGTATGGGCAGATAAGTTAAGAAGATACAATATAAAAAAAAACTATTTTATAACGATAAAATCATTTAACGGTTTCAATTATGTTAGACTAAAAAAGGATAGCGCAGGTATAAAATTTAAAATATTTAGGAACGATAATTACAATTACTGGTAAATTGGAAGAAGATTTGAATAAGAGAATAGCTGCAGCGGCGAAATTTTATCTAAATGCTTGATAAGTAAAAAGATGTTAAAAGAAACTAAGACGCGAGTGTTTATCGCATTATATCAATTCTTATTCTTACATACAGTCCAAAAAATTGGGCGCTAACAAGAAATCAAAAACAAAGTATACAGACGCAGGGGATAAGATTTTTGAGAAGAATAGAAGAAAAAGAATGGATACGATTAGCAATAAAAAAATCAGAAAAGGCCCAGGAGAGAAAGACATAAGTAAAAAGATTAAGACAAACCAATTTAAATAGCTGGTACAGCTACTACGCATGCTAGAAAACAGGTACGCAAAAATTGGATGTTTCGAGGAATAAGAAATAGAGGAAGACCAAAAACAAAATGGGTAAACGGAAGTGAGATAACGAATGTAACCTTTGTTTGATTTATTGCTATTTTATAAATACATTTTTTATAAAGGCTAACTTAAACATTCTTAAAAACTTCATTTGCTCTTCAAGTGTTACACGGTTCAATAGATATTAATGTGTTTATTGTCCATCAAACAAAATTTACTAGTAAGATCCAGGGGTTTGGAGCAGTGCAATTTTTTAATTGCTTCGCTCCAGCTTCGCTCCGACATCAAAATGCCTACTCCAGCTCCGCACCATGCTCTAAATATTGTTAACATTTTTAAAAAAAGTTTTTGATTTAAAAAATTGCTTTTAAAAACAGTTTTAATTTTATTGGATATGTAGAAGTTGGTCAAAAACAACAATATTCGACCCTAACAAACAAGTGAAGTTAAATAAATGTTTGAAAAAACAAATTATTGATCTTCAAACGTTGGAAAAAAGAAGAAGAAAGAGGTTTTTTTAAAAAAATTGTTCTTACATAATAAACTGGAGCAGTGGAGCAATCAAAATTATTTGCTCCGGACTCCGCTCCTGCTGCGGGCAAAAACCCATTGCTCTACTGCTCCGTGCTCCAGCTCCGTGCTCCGCTCTAAACCCCTGGTTAAATCTCTTGTACAGCTTGTAGAAACATTTACTTAAAGTAAAGTCAATTACACACTCAAGTATGCTACTTAATTAGGCAAATATGGACGCAAAACAAGATGCCAAAGGACTGGAATACTAGTATAATCACACCACTGCACAAAAAAGTAGGAAAGGAGATCTGTATTGACTATAGACCCATATAGCTCTTTTAAATACCACCTACAAAATCTTAGCGAAGTTGATAAACAAAAGGCGCTCGCTGAGAAAATACTCGGAGACTACCAAAATCCACTATAGATGCTATACACACATTAGAACAAATACTTCAAAAACGGTGGACACATAATAAAGAGATATATGTAGCTTTCACAGACTTTAAAACTGATTTTGATTAAGTCAACAGAAAATAATCGCTAAGAGAACTGGAACTATTAGGAATATCTGGCAAACGAATAACACTGCTAGAAATGACGCTAAATAACACTACAGCAAAAGTAAGATTTCAAGGAATGATAACGGAATCCTTTAAAGTAAACTAAGATGTGAAACAAGGGTACTCACTATCCCTAACCATATTTAATTTAATATTAGAAGGCGTACTACGAAGAGCGAAACTAGATAAGAAAAACATTATGATCAACCAAATACAAATATAGCGTATGCCGACGAAAAAGCAATCATAAGAAATAAAACAGAAGACATAATAAGAGCGATAGATCAACTAGACAAAGAGGCAAAAAAACTTGGTCTGGAAATAAATGAAGAAAAAACTAAATATATGAGGATAGGAAGAGAAAATATGCACACACAGAACGATCTGGGAACAAAAAAATACACCTTTGAAGAAGTCAATACTTTCAATAACTTGGGCGTGACAGTGGGACAAGCTGAAAAGGACAGAGTGAAGGAGAGAATTCTGAAAGGAAATCAGCCATACGGTTTTAACAAAACCTTACTAAAGAGTAAAACAATAAAAATAAAAATATACAAAACCCTGATAAGACTCGTCATAACATACGCTATGGAAGCAATAACAATAAATAAGAAAGAAAAGGAAGACTTAAAAATAGTGGAGATAAAAGTAATGAGAGCAATACTAGAACCTAACGTAACAAGAGTTGGAGAAGTAAGACTGATGAGAAGGAACAAAGAAATGGAAGAGGAACTCGGAGGGGAAAATATCATTCGACACATTAACGCACAACGATTACGATGGGCAGGACACATCATGAGAAGGAAACCAAGCGAAATGATCGAGAGGATAACACAATGGATTCCTATTTGGCCCAGGAACAAAGGAGACCAAGGAAAAGATGGAGAGACGCCATGGAGGAAGATACAAAAGCATTGAGAATAAATGCAAAGATAGAAAAAAATGAAAGAAAATAACGGAGGCAGCCAGGACCAACAAGCTTTGAAAAAATCATAGAGAGAGGACCAACCTACCTCAATAAATGGATTTAAAAAACGCCTTGGCGTTCGCCATAATCCTAAGGATTATACGGCTCAATGATGATGTAATGAAAGTCATTTTAAAATAGCTATTTATGCAACTAGAAGAATAAACTAGTTGCAAAATAAAGATATCCACAGTTCTTGCTTTTGGAGTGTACTTCAAAATTTGTTTGAGAATTCCATTTTCTGCCATGTTGCTTTCATTTCTATTTCTAGTTTGTTATTTTATTTGCAGGAGTTTGAACTTTTATGTCATTTAATACGTATAGGGGAAGGTCGGGTTATATCGGACGGTAAAGCTTTTTTACTATTTGTGAATTTGTTAAAGGTTCAATTTGACCATACTACGCATCAAAGCATACTTAGATATGTTGTACAAACACCCATAAAAGCAATTACCCCTAGGGGGAATTTTTTTACCATTTTTAGGCACTCGAAAAAGACCTTAGTTTTTGCCCATTCAAAAAGTTGGAGGGTTATATCGGACATGATTTAATGTTTAGAAAATTACATATTTTTGGTTATCCAAACAAGTTTTTATTACTGTCCAGGCCTGATCAGATTTAAGCGTAAAACATTAAAAAAATTATTTTTTGTTGCTACCAATACACTTAGAAAGTGATTGTACTTATACGTTTAAGCAGGATCAGCACTCCAAACTTAGCGTCGTCCACAAAAAAACACTCTCTAAACAGAAAAAACTCTATTGCTTTGACACACGGAAACGACGTATTCTAATGTAGTGTGCGTTTTCCTTCTACTAGTTGCTGTCAACAGCCAATATCGCGACAGGTGCCTCTGTGCATGGCAAGTGCCCGAAAAACCTCTTGTCCGATATTACCCGCTGTCCGATATTACCCGACTTTCCCCTATGTCTTCGTTTTCTAATCAAGAAGTGTGTGGAAAACAAGAGGGAGAATAAAAGAAGCAATAAAATAAGAAAATATTTGCCATTGTGTTTATAAATATTGCTATCAAAACGATTAAAAGATCTAGTCCAGCCCTTTCACTGCGGGAACAGTAATAATCCGCATTTATTTTTCGTGTCCCATGTGCGGGATCCGTATTATTACGCGAGCGTAACCCACAAACTCCATAAGACCCGAAAAACGCCGCACTGATGGCACGAACTTCTCAAAGAGTGCCGCAGCGAAAGGGCTAGTCTAGTAATATCCTTTCATGGAAGTAGAAACGTTGTTATGTATACATTTGTAAATTATAACCACTTCAATTTTGATGTTGGCTTTTGGCGTGTCTTATAAACATTGAAAAATAATTTTTTTTTCCTAAAGAAGATTCAAAAATGTGACATTTCAGTAGCCTGAAAAATCAAAACTAAAAGTAAAATGATTCTGTCGCTGGTTATAAAATCTTCCACTATTACTAGTGATGACTGATTTGATATTTTGAGGTATTAATAAACAATTTAACAACACCTTTTCAAATATCTTGTTTCTTTACTGGGCTACGCAATATTTACTATAATATCAAAATAAAACTCTCGCAATTTGTTTAACCTACAACAATTAGTTTTTAACGTGATAAAGAAGTCTTGCAAATGTGTACAGAACCCTTGTTCTACGCAGGATGTAGACAGCACGTGAAATGGTGTCAACAAGAGTAGCAAAACAAACAGGACAACAGGAATTAACGTATTTGCCTTGGTCTTAAATTAGTTTCCAGCGTGCGGTTTTTGTGACAAAATTTTTACAACTCTGTCCACACTCTAAACTAATTACATAGGTGGGCCTTTTGTGCATTTGATGGTTGTTTTGAAGCGTTACAAAGTTATCAAAATCTGTCCGTTTTTAGACTAGCACCGCTATATTTCTTCAAGCTCTCCGCTGCGCAAAAGTAAATAATTTCATAGTAGATGAGGTTCAATTTTACCCAGACTTTCTGACGCCGCTTTCTTAAAGAAAAATACGTAATATCTGAAGCATATACAATTCTCTGAAACACTAATTAATTAATGCTGCATTTACAACGCTAATTAGGTCAAATATTCGCTTGTTTTCGAGATAATCCTATTTTTTTTTTGTTTCGTTCTTCGTAGCTACACAATTTACAGTGTTTCTTGCTTATGTTTTATGTTTAATTTGCATCGGAAAATGGTATGCTTTGATCTTGGAAAAGTAATTTGTAAAGATCTAAAATAATTTTCTTTTTCAGAGCATTTTCGATAGAAATGCTCGAGACAATACGTCGTCTGCATACTTTCTAGAACTGCTTTAATTTCTTGAATGTGTTCTTGTGTATTATCGCGAAATAAAATAACGGTTTCTTTGTACTTTTTAAGAGCTATTTACCTAATGTTGGAGCAAAATGAATTGCAAAGTGGGTTCTGGTTTTATGTACCTAAAATTCGCTTACTCGAACCAGCAACTATTTTTGCGATCAAGAGTTATGAGGTAGAGTATTTGTCTCGGAGGAAGGTTATCGTTAAAATAAAATAACTTCGTTTTAGACGGAACAAGAGCCCGCTACGTGCGCAGAAATTTGCTGATAGACAGGATACGATATGAACAATAAAACGTGATGTGCTCAATAACCAATAAATTAAGGGATAAGCTGACGTTGATGGATCTATCTTAAAAATTTATCCATTTTGTAGGAGAGTTTTTCTCTAGGGTAAAGCGATTTGCGGTACACGTAAACTTCTCTATACATATGTAAGTCAGCTGGAAAATTACATTTCCACAAAACTGTGGATAATTTTGTAAGGATTTTAGTTTTTAAAATGCTAAAAGCGTCGAACTTTGAACGGATCTCCGAAGTTTGGTGGTTTTAAGATAGTTAAAAATAAGGTTAAACTTTATACAGGGTGATTCAAATTCGAGGGCGCCGTGGGGATCTCGCTTATTACTGAAGATAGAGGGTTGGTTTAAATTTGTCAGTTGCTAAATTTTATGCTCATCAATGACATAAAACAGATTTGAAATATCTTCAACGGTTTTTGAAAAAATTGAAAAAAAGTGAAAAATGACTTCGTTTTTTTTTGTTATAACTTTTTTATTTATAATTTTTTTTAAATCTAAAAACTTTTACATGGCCACTTTTTATTTTACTTTTAATGGTGCTATCAATTTTTTGCTGTGTTGATTCAGTTTTGTCTTATAAGTACTGACTTTTTAATTTCTTATGGGCGACAAACTTGATTTTCATCTAGTTAGCTAGAACTTTTTTTCTAATTTCAAAAATGTATTACATGATCATGTTATTTACATAAACAACATATTTATTTAAACAAAAAGGTTTTTATATATTTATCATATCTAATAAGTAGATGAAAATTAAGTTTGTCGCCCATAAGAAAATAAAAAGTTAGCACCTATAAAAACAAAACGTAATCGGCACAGCAAAAAATTGATGGCACCATTAAAATTAAAAAAAGTTTTACAGATAAAAAAAAATTTAATTAAATAAAAAAGTTATAGCAAAAAACAAATAGTCGTTTTTTCAGTTTTTTTCAATTTTTTCTAAAACAGTTGAAGATATTTCAAATCTGTTTTAATATTATTGACGAGAATAAAATTAAGCAACTTTGCCAAATTTAAACGTACCTTCTATCTTCAGTAATAAGCGAGATCCCCATGGTTTCCCTCGATTTTAAATCACCCTGTATACAGGAGAAATATGTTTCTAATCTATTGTGTTAAATACAGATTTGTAAAATAATTTTTGGATTTTCTTAAACCCGGTGAAAAGATATTGAAGGTTGAGATTTCTCACAAAATTTTATTCTCAAGCGAATGAAAATTTTCTTCTAAATCACAATTCATTTTGAATTTTCTTTTCCTTGTAAATAAACAGTCGCTTTTACTTGGGAATTATAATGTTACGAATGGAACTAGGGTAATACTTTGTTTTAGCTTGTTTTTAAACTTCTATAATATACATCAATGTCATTTGACCTTGTTGCGAGTTACGAAGATTTATCTACTTAACTTTTTGCAAGAATGGTGTGTTCTTGTGTTGTGTGCGCTTTAGTTTTCAGTTAATTTATCTTTTTCTTGCGTAGATCCAATTCGAAGAAAGCTTATTTACAGTCAGTTGCTCCCTTAGTAATTTCAACTTGAAGGTGAATCTCAGGTGAAATGTATTTTGCGAAGTGATGTAAGCAATTTTATACAATCGAAAGAACTATAGCTGTAAATTAAGGTTATTGCAATGATGTACAATTTTATTAAAACTACAATAGCAGGTGATTGAAGTTTAAATGAAAACCATCATAGTTTTTGAAGGAATCAAATAATGTGCGGGATGCTGTACGGCCAATTTCAATTATTATGTAAGTAATATATTATAATGTATGTAGGGGAGAACGGGGTAATGACGCTCAGTGGGTAATTACGCTCACCGTCATTTTGCGCCAGTTTTCAAACATTTAAAAGTAAAACTTAGCAACCACCTAGCTCTCGTTCTAATAAACACAATGCCGTAAGTAAACAAAGGTATTTCACCAAATAACGTAAGTTAATTGCATGTGTGCCATTTTTAACATTTTCTTATAAGAAATCGCCGACTAAAAAAGGTATGTAGTCAATTAGTTTTGTTTGAGTTTGTGCTTTGGTCTTCTACGAAATTTATGTCATTTTTAGCAGCAGTGACCATATCAAGCTATTTCTTAAATTCAAGGCTAGTTTGGTAAAATACCGAATTTAGACAATAATTGTACAACAGGGCTCAGTGAGCGGCATTACCCTCATTGATATTTTTATATACTTTAATTTATATTTTAATTTTTCTCATAGTAATTGTGCACAATTCCTTGTACAAGAAAAAGAACAACTAGTAAAACATCCTGGAATATCAATATCCAAAGCTGTTTGCACATAAAACAGGTGAACGCTATTACCCACCAGCAGGTGGGTAATTCGTTCACTTACATGTTTTTATATTTTTACTAAGTTTCCGTTCTTTAAGGTTCAATCAAATTTGACTTAACCCGAACACTAATTAATGTTTTGGCGACAATAACCTCTAATAACAGCGTAATTTTGGTTACGATTTAGAATATATGAATTATTTTGCTTGTGGACGCCTATATCCCTCCCACCCCTACACGTATAGGGTATTTTAAATTTAAAGCTCAAAATGAAGGTCTCGCTTATCTGAAGAGCTAAAAGTCGGTGAAACTGATGAAACGCTGCATGATTTGAAAGTGAATTTAAGGCTGGAAAAACATTTCATGGATTTTTAAGTACAGATTTTTACTGGAAAACTTTTTTCATATGTTTATTGTTGGGTTTTTCTTACTCCTGGTTCCTTCAGGTCTTTTCCACCACCTCTAATCATGTTCTCCGGGGTCTTCCTCTTGTCTTTCTTCCCGTTACTCCTTCCTCAAACACTTGTTTCGTTATTCTTTTCTCCGTTAATCTTCATATATGTTCTATACACCTTATTCGTTGTGTCTTTACTACATTAATTATATTTGGTTAACCACATAATTTCTTAAGTTCCTCATTTGTTCTTCTTCTCCGTTATTCTCATCTTTTCCCCCTCAATCATCTTCCGTAGTACTTTTCTTTTCCAGACATATAATGTTTTTGATCCATTTTTCAACATCTCACCCCCATGCATAACTATTGTAGAATTTAATTTTTACCCACTTTGAGATATTCTCTTACCTGATTACTTACATGTCGCTAGTTTGAATCTTTTGTGATACTTTCTTTTATATCAGCTCCTCTCTCTCTATTGTTTAATAATGTGACTTCCAATTCATCCTTATATTGAGTTCCATCGTCCATGGCCTGCTCAAATTTTGTGTCTCGAGTCCTGTTTTGCTGCCCATCCAGTATCATAAGCTTAGTTTTCTTTTAATTTATTTTCAGTCCTTACTCCTTAGCTCCTACTTCGACTTTTTTGATTGCTTCTATTAAATTCGTTTTATTTCTAGCGAAGAGGACTAAGTCATTTGTGTAAGTCATAATTTTTATCCGTTGGCTATCAATTTTTCTTTTCGTGGTTATAAATGTACCCCTTATGGCTTTTTCGAATACTGCATTAAATAGATTGTTGGCAAGGAATCTTTTTGTCTTAAACGTCTCTTAATTTTAAATTCCGCTGATATATGTTCCTCCCTTAACCAGAATCTTGTAGTTTCCTTCAGTGCTATCTTAGCTAACCTCTCTAATTTTTCTGGAACACCCAATTCTCTCATTGCTTTGTATACCTTTGATTTTTTATGGTATCGTTGGCCTATTTAAGATCTATGAAAAACATATGGAGCGGTAATCTCTGGTCTATGCTATTGTCTATGAAAACTTAAATTTATTTTAATTTAATTGATTTGGTTTCTTTAGTAATAGCAACTCCTTTAAGCTCCTCTTTCTTGCGGAAGTTCTGTGTTTGTATGTTTGAGGTTAGGTCGCCATCCTAACGCTTCTTGGTTAACTTGCTCTGTTAATTGTATATTTATCCTTGTGTTGGTTCAGTGCTATTCCTAGTTACATATCTGGTTTACGAATTATTTCCATTCTTTTTTGTTTATTGCTTCACTTTATTGTTTCACTTCAGTCCAACTTTTATTACTTCTCTCTGTTTCTCTAATGGTTCTTTTCTTTCATGAGTTTGTTGGGCGTCCTCTTCTCCTTTTTCCTTTCACATTAAAATCTAAGCTTTGTTTTGTAATGTCCGCATTTTCTTTTCGTAGGGTGTGTACAATCCACTTTCATTTTCTCCTGTTTATTGATGTTTCCATTGGTGTTTGGTTCGTGAGATGCCATTTTTTTTTTTTTGATATTATGTTGGGCCAATAGATATTCATTATTCTTCGAAAGCATTTGTTAACAAAAGCTTGAATTTTGGTGTTATCAGTTTCGTTCTTATTGTTAACTCTTTTGATGACCATATCTTTTTTAATCTATTAAATGTTATTTGTGCTTTGTTTATTCTATTTTGAATATCTTCGTGGCAAGTTCCATCTTCGACCAATATACTTCCTAAAAATGTGAACTCTGATTCGCTTTTTACTTGGCGTTCGTCTATTATCACATAATCTGCGTCATTTGAGTTTATCGACATCATTTTGGTTTTGTTGGGGTTTATCTACAGACCTATTCTCTTTGCACTTTTTCTAAGTTTGTCTATTTTCATTTGCATATGTTTAATTTCCTCTGCTATAAGGCTTACGTTCTTCGCAAAGTCAAGGTTTTCCAGATATTTGCCAAATCTCCAAGTTAGTCCATTTTGATTCTTCATTGTTTTCTTCATTAGCCAGTCTGTGGCAATCAAGAACAGAAAGGGAGAGATTATATATCCTTGTCTTACACCTTTGTTTAAATGGATTTTATTTGTTTTTTGACCTTTCCATTCCATTATTACTCCAGAGTCTTGGTACAGTGTTTTAATGATATTAATTAATTTCTTTGGAATGTCATATTCTTGTAAGATATGCCAAAGGGTTAGTTGATCTATAGTGTCGAACGCTTTTTTAAAGTCGATGAACAGTAGATGAATTTCTTATTGCCATTTGGTTTCTTTATTTTTTTAAAAATTAAAAAACTAAAAAATCTTTAATACCAGTAGATTTTATTTGCTTATTGGTATAGAGTATAGCTATAGACAGTACTTGGTGTTTTTTGTGAAGCAAATGAAAATTCTAATTCCTAATTAAAATTATATGGACATGATTATTTATTTAACGTGTTTGGTTTATAAAAAGTATTCCAACACCCCGTGTTGTTTGGCTTATATTTTTGTACGAGTGAATAATTCCTTCCGACTTTTGTTCGGAAAATTATCGCTATATCGTGTTTGTTTCTCGAACTATATTTTCGATAAAACAAACAGTAAATTATTCTACCCTATCTAACGGAGCGTATCCCATCATCACGTATAGTGGTAGTTTGTATCGCTGAAATCTGGAGTTGTCACCAGCTGCTTTACTGTCCATGATTTATAATAATACATGGGTGGTTAAATGCCGCTCTGTTGCTAGAAAACATGCTATAAAACGTAAATCCTCGAATTTCGAGCGATCTTTTTCAGCAGCTACCGTCTGGTTATGTTCGTGTTAAATCCAATGCAGAACGAATTGGAGTGGGTAGCTAATACCAAAGGGCCAACCATGTTATGTAAAGGCTGGACCAGAAAACATTACCATCTTGAGTTTTTATTGTTTTATAGAAATAATAGCATTATAACCTTATATGTTATATAAATAAAGTATTTTAAAAAACTGTATAAATATTAATTGATAAATTAAGGGAAACTAATAAGATAAAATCCAATTTATTATAAAGGTATAATACGTCTTTAAATGGGAGTTTGTAGCGACCATTTTTTGGTTTTTAAAGCTAAATGAAATAATTTATTAGGATCAACTTTTATATTCAAAATTTGTTCTTGTGTATTTTTAAACATGAACAGTATTAAAGTGTTTACATGTTCAAAACGAAAACAACATAAACTTTAAACAATAATAACGTAATTTGGGAAGAAAGTTTAAAAAAGTATTTGCAAGTTACATCAAAATTTCGCATATATTTTAATGTAACATGTCTGCAGTTTTCCACAATTTCATAATATTACTTAGTATTAGTTTAAAAAGCAACATGGTAACTATGGATGGTGGTAATAATATGTGGCACACACTCTATATACATTTTGATATACCATGCTAGTTATCGACTCTTTTTTTTGAAGCAGCAAGCGAACAAGTGAAAGCAGTTTCAAAATAATTAACATTTGCTAAACTTTGCTTTAAAATGGTAATGAAGTCTCTTGTTTTGTCAACTTTGTAATAAAACCGCAAGGTAAAATAACGTTATTTTATGTAAAATCCACAAGTATATTGTCCTTTTTTGCTGCAAATGTAAATTTTAGTTCATTGTTGCCTCAGTTTATATTAAAAGTGACAAAGTACAGCAAAGAAATTATAAACCACACAGTTGATTGTAAAAAATGTATTTTAAATTGTAACCACAAGGATCAATTTCGTCTAATATTTGCTTAACCTTTAACTAGTCGCGTGTACTGTGTATACATAACTACTCGCATGGCGCCTCGGAGGCACCATTGGGGTTTTATAACAATATTTTTGACTTAAAATCTTAAAAATGTGTTAAACTGCATTATTCATGAAATATAAGCTAAATCTTAAAAAGAATAACAATGACTAAATAAATTATAAGATATAAAAAATATATACAGTGAGCTCGCGTTATAAGCAACTAACGGCGGCCAATTCCGATCTAAAAGTTGCTTATAACGTGAAAGTTGCTTATATGATAGAAATAGAAACGATTCGATTTTTAACATAAATAAATCTTGTTTTTAGTAGTAAAACTAAAAATAAAAGTTTACACCATAACAACGCGATCGTTGTCGCGTTGCTATGGTGATCTGTACATACCTATGTCAAACGAAATACGCGCGTGCCACGTACCTTTAGTCGTGATCTATGTACTTATACATCTCTCAAATAAAAAAATATGATGTGATTTCATAGCAAGTATACAGAGCGGATGAAACGGCCTTATTTTACAAGTGTTTACCGGACAAAACTCTTGTTCATACACGTAAAAAAAATATTCCCGGGAGTAAAATATCTAAGCAACGAGTTAGGTACTATTATACCGTGTGCTAATTCCACCGACAATCATAAACTGAACTTATGGTCTTTGGTAAATTATATAAAGCCAAAAAATTTTAGTAATTTAACCTACGAGTTTATTATATTATCATACAGCGTCATTCAAAAAGTCTGCAACAAATTGAAAAAATTTTTATTATTGATTTCTCAGAAAATTTTATTGTTGATAAAAGTTGGTGAATGGTCTAAAACTAATTTTAAGATGAAAAAAGTTCAATAAAAAATCATAGGACGCTAGATTTTAGCGACTTTTTGAAATATTCGCAAGAATAAAGTGCTCTTATTTTAAGAGAAACAAAAAAGCTATTAAAAAAAAATATTTAGAATCTAAAAATAAGCCTAAATTTAAATTTAGATCGTCACATTCTAATTTTTATTTTTTAAGAAACAAACATTAAAAAAGTGCAACAAATAGAACCATTTTTTATTATCAATTGGTCAGAAAATTTTATTTTTGTTAAAGTTGGTACATACATGGTCTACAACTAATTTTAAGATGAAAAAAAGTTGAATAAAAAGTCAGGATATTTTCCATTTGTTGCAGACTTTAAATGTTGAAACTTCTTAAAAAATAAAAACTAGAATTTAACCGTCAGAATTTAAACCTAGTTCGGTTTTAAGATTCTTAATAACTTTTTTCGATAAAAATAAAATTTTCCATTTGTTGCAGACTTTTTGAATGTTAAAATTTCTTAAAAAATGAAAATTGAAATTTGACCGTCAAAATTTAAATTTAGCCTTATTTTGGGATTTTTAAAAACTCTGTCCATAATTTTTTTTTGTATCTCTTAAAATATTTCAAAAATCACTAATATCTAGTGTCATATGATTTTTTATTGAACTTTTTTTATCTTATAATTAGTTTTAGACCATGCACCATTTTTTATCAAGAATACAATTTTCTGAGAAAAAAATAATAAAAAACTTTTCCATTCGTTGCAGACTTTTTGAATGACGCTGTATATTAATAATCTCCTAAAAATAAAATGATTGTTAAAAAATCTATTGTTAATCTAGATTTCACACGATATTTTACTGCCCTTTTAAATAACCTGAATATTAAAAAAAAACTGAAAGTGCTATATCACTCAAAATTTTCGTAAAAATGTAAATATTTTGAAAACTGTTGACTTTAGACCCATATAACCTTTTACATTTATTAAAGTAAATTTTAAGACAAATTCAAAAATGTAAAAATATACAGATGTTCTATTTAAAATTTCAAAGTTTGAGTCCGTTTCCGGTTGAACCGGAAGTCGCATTGCAACCTTAATATTTCCATCTAATCCGAAAAATACCATAACGCTCAGATACAAAATTTCATTGTTATATCTGCAATTGTATTTTAGATATTTGTATTTTTAACTGTCACACTGACAGTTGCTTATATCGTGTACTTTGATACGATAGTTGCTTATATCGAGTGTTGCTTATAACGCGAGTTGCTTATATCGTGGGTTGCTTATAACGCGAGCTCACTGTATCTGTATATAAAACATAACTGTAAAAACAGTTTTTTTTTTTTTTTAATACGAATCAAACATTGGATGCAAAGCATTCACTGCACAATTTTATTGTATGCTCTGAACAAATATTTTTATGGCATTGCGAACAAATTTGTTGCGAATGTCGATTTTTAGCCCTAGGGCATAAATGATAGCGTTCATGCCGAGTAGTACATAATTGCATTTTACGGACTGTAAAATAGAGAAATATGAATAATACTATATAATTCGTATTCCTAAAAGTACAATTGAGGAATACATAAACAGATATTAGTGACAAAAAAATTATTAAAAATGTAACAACGATTTAAAAAACGCTTGGCGCCTCTGCGGCGCCGTGCGACTACTTAAAGGTTAATGTAATGTTTCGCTGCAGATAAATGTTTAAAAAAAATACAAGGTACAGTAGTTTGCTGTTCTAACTAAAGCTTCTGCATACATTCCGCTTTAAGTATTGCGTAGTTAACTTATTTCGCAATAAAGCAATGTACTTGTACAACATTTAGCAACATGCGCCCCTGTTATACGTTATACTACCAGTGCTCTCAATAGCTATTGTGAAAAAATTATCCTAATTAAAAAGCATCTCATTACTCTCAGAAATAATTGAAAATACGCAGTTAATATCAAACAATTGTTAACAAACAGCTTGATCACATTTTGAAAATAATCGCTATATGCTTTGTGTAACTTTCGTTCCGCTAGTTTTAATTAGCAAGAAAGCTGTGCTTTAGTTTGTCTTATGTGATTGCATATTTATCTTTTCTGGTAGCATTTACTAATTAACAGGTCGTGTGTTTGTTATATCTACAAACACTAGAGCTAAAGTGGTCTTCAGAGTTTTGTATTTACTGCGTTTATAATTATCAGAATCAGAATCAGGAATACTCCATATCAACATGGATCCAAAAACGCTTCATTTTAAAGATACAGGGTGTAGAAATGTTCGAAAAAATATTGATAATGTTTAACCGTTTCTCAACCAGTAGATATATTTAAACCAAAGGTATACACTAGGGTTTCTCATATTTGACCATTTTGCTTGTCCCGGGATTCCGGGAAGAAATCGGCCTTTGTCCCGGGATTTCCCGGGATCCCGGGATGTAATAAATTATGTCAATATTTTTAAATAAATAACCCAACAAATTAAGGGAGCGGTTTATTACTTAAAAACAACTTCACGTCATTTATGTAATACATTTTGCTCCATGATTATTACAAATAATTCAATAATATTGGTGAGAGAAACATACATTTGGTAATTATAACCTTTCTATTGCAGTTTCATATTTATGAATACAATAATATAATTTTTACAATGAATGTTTGTAATTAAGAAAACAAAGGTGATCTGTGCTTCAGTCAATTAGTCTTTTTCTTAATTTATTAACAAAAAGTTCTGCTGCATAAAATGCTCTTTAAGTCTCTATTCATGTAGGTGAAATTGTCTTGAGAGCATCTAGCAGCAAAGAAACATAATTATTATCAATAAAATTTCATTTATAAGCTATTTTGCTTTGAATTATCAGGGTACACAAAAATAAAACTGTAAAAGTATTTTGAAGATATTAACTTTGTAATGGAGACCGGGCTTCTTTGCGCCATACTAAAAGAGAAAAATTCTTTTGAAGTTTTTTCATAATTTACTGTTAGTAAAGACATTTTAAGCATAAAATTCTGATGTTACGATAGTATTACAAAGATCTTAGCACAAAATAAACGAAAACAACACTTTTTTAAAATCCCGGGAATTCCCGGGACAAAAAGCATTTCCCGGGAAATATAAAATAGCTTAAAATGGACCGGGATCCCGGGTTCCCGGGATCCCGGGATCCCGGGAAAGAAACCCTAGTATACACCTTACCAGTGTACCAGTGGAGGAGTTGTGGGGGTTCAGTTTCCATAAATTTTATAAAAAACTAGTATACGGCCCTGTTCAACATCAAACTTGAACTTGTTTTGGGTGGAGCATTTTATTGTAAACAAAAAGTGTTCCTTGATTTTCTTGGTATCTGCCACCATTTGGCGCGAAATTTGATTTATTTTACCATTTTCGCGTAAAATTTGCTCTTAAGTTCAATCCAAAAATATAGCTAATATTCGTAATAAAGAAGTTATTACCGATTTTTGCAGTTTTTAATAACAGAACATACTAATAATGAGGGAAGAAAATCCGCTAAATTAACGATTAATGAGCATTTACTCTGCAAGTTGCAATTTTCTGTTTTTCACGATATTTTTAGATCGAACTTGGGAGCAAATTTTTCGCGAAAATAGTAAAATAAATCAAATTCCGCGCCAAACGGTGGCAGATACGAAGAAAACTTAAAAGACATTTTTTGTTTAGAATAAAATGTTATATCCAGAAAAAAGTTTGAGTTTGATTTTAAACAGGTCCGTACTAGTTTTTTATAAAATTTATTGAAACTGAACCCCCACAACTCCGCCACTGGTTGCTTGTGGGACTTGAAATTTTCACAGATTGAGGTAACCTGTAAGGTGGTGCTGTATACCAAATTTGGTTTAAATATTTCTACTGGTTGGAAAACGTTTAAACATTATTGATATTTTTGAAAATTTCAACACCCTGTATCTTTAAAATTAAGCGTTTTTGGATCCATGTTGATATGGAATATTCGCTTTAAAATAAGTTTTTCTATCGACTGTTAAAGTTCTGCTCCTAAAAAGTGGACCACCCTGTATAAAGTTCATTTATATAAATCAACCAAATGCATCAACTAATCAATAGCATATTTTCTTGGTTAGTCTACGATTGACTTCCAACATTCTGGCAGTATATCGATTCCACGTCTGAGAAAATCTGGTAGTTTGGAGGTGACGATCGTCAACCCAACTTTAAAGCAGCGTCGGTAATGAAAGAGACGCCTTGGAGATTGTTGGATAAAGAGCGGAAAATATAATAATCTAATAGAGTAAGATTAGGAGAATAGGGCAGATGTGCAATAACCTCTTCACCGCTCTTTTAAATTACCTATTTTGTAATGTTAGCAGTATGCGGACAAGCATTATCATGCTGCAAAATCACTGATGACGTCTTGCCGGTCGTTTTTCTTGAATCTCGGCCTCAAGCGACGAAGCTGTTGACAAATAACTTCAAAAGTGATAGTTACATTCCTCGTAAACAATTTATAGTAGTTGACGCATTCTTTGGGCCACCAGTTGCACAATGTTACCTTACGCGGATGGACACCAACTTTTGTATAGGAAGTAGCTTGTTCGTAAGCGCTCAGCCATTCCTTTTTGTTCTTAAAGTCGATGCAAAGGCACCATTTTTATTAACCAGTTAAAATTTGAAACAAAAACGGTCTATGTTGTTGACGAGCTAAGCGATGACGAGCAAGCAAAGAATCACAAATGGTAACACGCTGGTTTTTGTTGTTTTCGCTCTAACCGTGTGGACCCATACCCCCCCCCCCTCATACACAAGGTTTTTGAACCTTGCCCATGGAATACAAACTTCGTACGATGGTCCATTGATCACAATTCATCATATTGCCAAATTTCAGAGTTGACTCACGTGGATTATCAGAGGTGAAGCGTTAAACGCTCTTCATCAAAGTCGGAGGTCTTCCTGAACGTGAAAAACCATTCATGTCAAAATGACCCGCTTCGAAAAAAACAAACCAATTTCGGGCCGTATTTTTTCCGATCGTATTCTCATTGTAAACGGCACAGATGCTTCTAGCACCTTCCGATACCTTAACTCATGTTTAGACTCAAACAAGATGAAACATCGAAAATGTTAGTTATTTTCGTACTTTACACTTATTTTGCCAACCCTTAACACAAACTATCTGCAAATTGAAAAATTTAAGGCGTATTCAAAAAAATCATACTATGGCATTAAAGTGACCCTGACATATGTCGAACAAATTTCTTTCCAAACCACTTTTGCACTGGATACCAAAAATGCAATTCATCAGCTTTAAGAATGAAACGAATTTTTTTAAATTTCTGAAAATCAAAACAGGTGATAAGTGATTCTCTAATAATTTTGTGTTCTTGTATTCAAAGACTATTGTCTCAAAGAGTTCCTAATTAAAGGTACTAAAGTTTTTGCAACGTTGTATGGTTAAAATAGTGAAACCTTTATAATCGTCAGTGCCTATATTCGTCAAATCCAATATTCGTCCCATTTTACGGCAAACAATGCTCTGATATTCGTCCAAAAACCCAATATTCGTCGCAAATTATCAGTAGTAATATAACAAGTGCATTGAAAATTATCGATAATTTTTGGTAAATATGCCCGAATGCAAGTTAAGCTGCTTCAACTTGCATGAGTGAAGATTTGTCAAAAATTATAGATTATTTGCAATGCACGAGTTATATTTTGTCAGAAAATTTCCTTCACCTAACCTATCTGTCAAATTAAAATGTTGTTTAATTTAGATAAATTAAAGTATACCTACTACTTACTGCGATTGTTATTATTAATAGACCATTTATAACTAATTTTTAATTCAGGAATTATATTTTAATAAAAATTAATGAACCAAATAATATTTAGGTACATATATAATCTGTTATGTCAAATTTTACAAGTACTGTCAGAGTGGTGTGTCAGGGGTGTGGTTTAATCTATATTAAAGTAACGTTATTGGTCGCCGACATTTGTCAAAAAATTATCAAGACCAAAATACCTTATTCCCTCTTCAAATTTATATTTTCCACCAATCAAAAACTCAGATTTTTTAGAAACGACCAATAAACGCATGAAAATCTGCGAAAAGTAAATTATCAGTGTATGATTATGTTTAGTGGCCGTTTAAACGGAATCTGAGTTTGTTATTGGTCGAAAACGCAAATTTGACAGGAGGATCAACTCCTGGCAGAGGAATGTAAAATTATTACCGTGTAATATAGCTCCTGTTGGTAGTCTCTAAAAGATTTAAGATTAGTGATTGGTTGAAAACGCAAAATTGACAGGTGAAGGGAATTTTCATAAATAGACAGAAACAGACAACGCTTAATAATACCTTTGCTAAACTAAGTACCTAATGATTCTTTTGGAAAGCGAACAAAAACACATCGGTCACCAGAATTTGAGTTACCTGGTGTTTTTATGGAAGGTGACTTTACACTAAGCAACAATAAATTTCTTTAGCTTCCGCCAACATCCCTGCTTAGTAAGGGTGTAGTTTTGGTTAAATTTTATTTATATCTGGATATGATTTGGGCTAAAAACGGATTATTTTAATTTATGTTAATTTCTATTGAAAAAGTTAATTCTATATTCCTGCGATTCAACATCCGTCTGAGAGATTCAACTGTTTACGGCTTTTTTTATTGTAAGTAACGCGTGGGTAACACTTGTACGTACATAAATATTACCTCAGAAAAATGTGTGCAGTTCTTATTTCAAAATTCGGCTAATATATTGCCAAATAATGGCTGAGAATGGTTTTAAACGTAAAGAAAATGGTCTACGAAAAGTTTCCTCATATGTTTGCACAAAGTTTTCACATTGTGTTGAATTACGCTGAAATAACTTTCGGTGTGACTTCCAGCCAAACAATTTGTACTTGTTAAGCGCTACAAAAGCAACTAAATAAATTAGTTTTATTTGAAAAGTTATGTTCGTGTAGAAAAGTAATTTGTGATAAATTATCGCCAACGAATTTAGAGTAGGTAACGGTTTGAAAAAAGTGGGAATTTCAAAACAAACGCGAATGATTATTTGTCGTTGCGACTTTTTGTTATTTTAATAAGGTGAATTTTTGTTGTTGTCCGATTTTTATTCATGAACCAGAAAACGATGTAAGCGCTTCGACTTTGAAACACAGATGTTTACATTCAGTCTAATGATATTGAAGTTATTTGCCTCATTCAGCCCCCTTTTGCAGGTTTAGTTCGCCTTTGTTTTTATCAAAGAAGATCTTTTTAGAACCGCGAAGCCGGCTATATTGAATAAATAAGAAAATATGGACCATTGCTATAAAAAGCATTACATGTTTTTCACAAAATTTAAAAAAGATTTGTAAAAAAACAGTATTTAACTGTGATGTGCTGATTTAAAGGTTAAATATAATTCTATAAACCATAGGGTAGTGTTTTCAACCTATGTGCCGCAGCATACTATGTGTAAAACGGAGGTGGCTCCAATTTTATAAATGTCTGGGAAACTAGAAAAAAAGTTTTACATTTTCAAATTTAAAAAATTTTAAGACAAATTTGTTTTCTCACATAATGTACATAAGTTTTTGCCACAAAATATATGATCAACCACTCTGTAAGAAAAAAATTTTGCAAACAATTTCGTACTACTGTTTTGGTATTTTATTTACGAAATTGAACATTGAACTTGAACATCTTTCAATAGAATTTTAAAAAATGGCACCTTTCATTCGTCAAAATGGCACAGTATTAAAGAACGACGTCCAAATACAAAAAGAACAAAAATTCTGTCAAAACGACGTTCTGGAAGCAAGCAAAATACCACACGTCAGTCTGAACAACAGAAGCTGTCAACTATAAACTTCATGTCAACAAACCACATCAGTCATTTGTTGAAAATAGGCGGCAGCTTCAGGAGCTGCCTCTTTCTTGCCCGAGACGAGTAAGAAAGTCAGCTTCATTTGTAGAATAAGTCAGGAAATAACGCTGGGAGCCAGGGGTTTGGAGCGGAGCTCGGAGCTGGAGCACGGAGCAGTGGAGCAATGGGTTTTTGCCCGGAGCAGGAGCGGAGCCCGGAGCAAAGATTTTTGATTGCTCCACTGCTCTAGTTTATTATGCACAATTTTTTTAAAAACTATATTTTTTTTCTTTTTTTTAACGTTTGAAGATCAATAATTTGTTTTTTCAAACATTTATTTAAGTTCACTTGTTTGTTAGGCTTAAATATTGTTATTATTGACCAACTTCTACATATCTGATAAAATTAAAATTTTATTTTTAAAAACAAATTTATTAATCAAAAAAGTGTTTTTTTTTACTGTTAACAATATTTGGAGCATGGAGCGGAGCTGGAGCAGGAATTTGATGCCGGAGCGGAGCAATTAAAAAATTGTTTTGCTCCAAACCCCTGCTGGGAGCTACGTGCTTCTTGCACCAATCGGAAGAGTCACTTTGTTTTTGTACAAGATAGAATGTTTAACTCAAAACACAAAAAAAAAATTGGAGCTACCTCCCTTACCATTACAGCAAAAACAGTATTTAAATTAGCAGTTTAATAATCGAAACTTTGCGCTTACTAGAAACTAAAATTTTACATTATATTCCAACCATAAAACAAAACAAATTTTTATTTGGATAAGATATCCATTAGCAACACAAAATAGTGCTACGTTTGAATCAAATCTGCAGGAGGAAAATTTTTTGCTGACATCCGAAACGACCAGTTGTTATTTACTGATTTCGGCAATAATAATATATATTTATTTGCAAATTTTGAATTAAAATAAACATGACTATCAAGAAATATAAGAAAAAGCTATTGGAATATCATTACAATTTTTTTTGACGATTTTATGCGAAACAGGATTTTTAGCTTAAAATTATACAAAAAATGAGAAAGGAGGCAGTTGACTTAAACGTATGCTTATTCAAAATACAACCTTGTATTAAAAATGATGTGCCTGCTACCTCATTGGATTTCCTCTTATTTTAAAATGTTAAATATTTTATTATTGTTGTACATTTTAGGGGGGATTAGGGGTAATATCGCGAAAATGCTAGGTGCTAAAAAAATATAAAATAATGGTTACATTCTACATAAAAAAGTACCTTGAGAAGGTTCAAATAAACTTGTGCCAACGAATAAAAAAAAAGTTATGAAACAAAAAAAAAATTAGACATTTTCTTATTTTTTGCTATAACATCTGAAGCACGAGCAATTTTGTATTTTTAAAAATTGATTGTGGCTCCTTTCATACTAAGGAATAATTAATTTAGTTTAAACATATCTGTATCTCTTACAATAAGCGAGATACCCATGCTGGAAATGTTATCTGTAACGCGAAATTTTAGCGTTGTTATAAGTGTGTTGCCACATTGGAAAGGTTGAAAAACACTGCCATAAAGTTTCAAATATATTTGCTGTATGATATGTATGATATCTGCTTTTAGATCTCAATAATTTCGTAATTATTGTTCCAAAAGTTTAATTTAAGATTTTCATTGATCAATATGAATAAAAATCGAGTAAAAATTGATGCAAATTTGTCATTTTAAATCTCCAATATGACAAACATGCCCTAAAATTTGAATAGAATGACGGGATAGTGGTCCTTAGGTTTATAAAGAAAACTCTTTACATCAGCTAAATATTTCGGATCTTTATTTGATCCTTCATCGGTAGCGATGAGCGAGGATGTTTGAAAGCAACAAAAAGGTGAACATTAAAAATTTTTTCTCGAAGATGAAATGGTTAAAATTGATGGAAGTACTTCATTAAAATTTGCTTGAATTATTAATTGTCGACACATGTGTTTTCTCTTGAATAAAAATAAATTGAAATTTGAAAAATTGAAAATTGAAGCTATAAAGAGAAAATCAACATGTGGATTCGTTGAAAATTTGTCACTTTAATCACTAGGATAGATCAACATCCAATAAATAAAAGGTACAAAGGATGATGTTAAACATAATAAAAGTTTACGACGGCACGATCAAAACAGTTAACACATAATTAATTTAAATTAAAACAGATTCATTATAGCGTGGCAACCATCGCTTCTTGATGTGCAGAATCAGACTGTCAAATGGTCACTTTGTCGTCGAAATATTTAGCTGATGTAAAGAGTTTTCTTTATAAACCTAAGGACCACTATCCCGTCATTCTATTCAAACTACTACATGGTCGTAATTTTTGGTTAATACCCTAAAATATTTAAAATTTTTGGGCTTTACTAAACTCTTATAAGGATTGTCAATCTTCGTGGAATATAAATAAAAAACTTTTGCATTAATTTGTTAATTTTCAGTTTAATTTATAACTTATACATTTTTGGAAACGTCACGTCATTATTTATCAAACTATCAAACTACTAAACTGTCAGAGCACAATTTTCAAAGATCGATGGCACAGGCGACAAAAATCTCGTGGTATTTTGTGGCAGGTAGCAAATGTTACTTAACTTAGATTTCCACGTACGGAATTGAACGTGATCGAATTTGCCGAGTGGAAATGATCCTTCAACAGCGTGACGGAAAGGACAGACTACATTACGATTTTAATCCACCCGTTACAATTAGAGGCTCAATCTAACTTGAACTAGACCTGACCTTTCGGCCAGTTTCATTTACGGCAGATGCTTTAATCAAATGGACACTGATACAATATACCCTTACATTGCTAGATTTGTCCCAGTAGTCAAAATCATCAAGCCCTTATTGGATTACTTGCTAAATTTATTCCAATGTAAATATTTGGTTGGTCATTTACAAGTTGAGGAGGAAGAATAATAAACTTATTTCTTACGATTCAATTTTCAGTATTGTCTTTGATTTTCACTAATACATTGTAACAAGAACAACAATTAGGGAATGCACTCTCCAAATTTTAAAGAAATTGTATGATAAATGAAAATATAATCTGAAAACCAAGTAGATTAAGAGGTACATAGATGTTCGAAAGTTCAATAATAATCTTAAGCCCACACGATCAATACTAAAACCAAGGGTTTATTTTATGTCAACAGTAATCTAAAGCACCTAATGTGTTCCTTTAAAGTATGTATGAACACGGCGCTTGTCATGTAAACGTCCAGCGAAATCCGTTGGAAAAATCGTGGAACAGGAGTAAGCAAATTCAAATGTGCGTTGAAATATTCAGTGAGCCCGTCACACGTACGCAATAGAATCTATTATAAAATGGATATCAATTTTATAAAGAAGCTTTTATTTGCTTCAGTGGTTGTTATTTGAATAGGCACGTATCACAATTTGATGTTAATTTTTTTGCTGTATGAGTGAATAATATGCGTCTATTTGGCACCACGAATATACTTTTGAAAGACAATTGATATTTTTCCGCTAAACACTCTTCTTAAAACGATACATGGTGATATCAAAAAATAGCTTGGTCCAAGGTGGTCATCGGATGAAAAAATGCCGTCTTAGCTTATATCAACGTTTTGTAATAATTTTGTCATAGTTGTCAAGTCAAGTCCCATACCAGGGGTGGCTAACCTTATTATGTGGGCGTGCCAAAATTTTACAGATATTATTTATCGAGTTGGTGACGTGTTGGACAGTTTTTAATGGGAAAAAAAATTAATTTATGAGATTTTCGCCGGTGTAGGCACATTAGTTGCCAAATCTTCGACCTAAAGTTGTTGTAATAACCATATCACATTTAGATCGTTTTGAGAAAATTGACTTTAAAGTTTCTGTTTTTATCACTCTTTTAAGAAGAAATATTTATGCGTTTAAATTTTTTTTATTTAAACAAATACGTTATACAGGGTGTCCCAAATTCGAGTAAATGCATGGGGATCTAGCTTATTTTAACAGCTACGAGGTCGGTTAAATTCGGGCAAAGTTGCGAAATTAGATCCTCATCAAATATCTGCAAAGAAAATTTTCATAGCTGTCTTATAGTTCAAAAGTTATTCAAGAAAAACTGAAAAAAAATTATTTTCGTTTTTTTGCCCTATTTCCTACATTTTTGTTGCCACCGTCTTCTTGCTTTCCTCTTTTCTTTGACTAGGTTTCGAATTTCAACCGGGTAATTTACCCCTTTTGTGATATGAGTCGATTCTTTGGTGTTTTTGAAAGCAACATTTTGTAATGATGTGGTAAAATTCTCCGATTCTATGTCGACTTGTTCAGTTGATTTTAATTAAACGTTTAAATTTATTTCTTCTTGTAGATTAATTCTAAACCTTACCCAATCCGTTGTTTTGTTGACAAGTGTTGGTTTTGCTTCTTTTTTAGTGATTTTTTCTTCAAGTGTCAAGACACCAGCTGAGTGATAAAAATAGAAATAGAAATAAGAGGTGAAAAAAGCAATGGAAAGTAAAGGCCGCAAGATATGGATACTAGGCTACGAATTACAGTGATTGCTGAAACAAAGCTTCTATATACCAATACCTTTATAAATAAGTTCGTAAAATATTAATTATGCGTTTATGCAGGGCAAATAAAGGTAATTTAATTCTGATTTTTCACGGATGATGTGTCAATCCTGTATGTTACTTGGCCCATGTGTAAGTACAATATTAATTTGTTTTATTAAAGTTGATCAAAGTGTGTGATGGCTGGCCTGTTGGTTACTACAAGTTTCGCGATTTCAGTTAAATTAAATCATATCCTTTCAAGCGTGATTGAAACTTGGAATCATACCTATTGCAATACTAACAAGTTTAGGTATACAATTTCTGGCTGAACAAGTTTAATGTAGAGTTAATTTATTCGTGAATAGAAGCGTTAATAGAATTACAAACTTAGTATATTCGTTAAATACAGTATGAAGCATTCGTATAGAGCGAGTTCGTGACTTAACCATAAACACTAATTTGCATCGTTATTATACCCTTTAAAATTAATTAAATACTTACTTAAAGGGTTGCGCGACCTTGTTTATGTAACGTGTAACAATTACGTTTGAAAAAGTTCTAATTTAACGCGTGCGAGTAGTCGACGGTGTTGTCCGCTTTTAATATTTTATTTCGTGAAATTGGAACAAAAGTTTTAACCATTTAGAAAGTTTCAGGTGGTGCAATGAGAAAATCAGACAATCTGATTAAAAGATTAAATAACATTAAAATATCCATTTTAAATGAAACAACTGAAATTCAGGCTATTGTTTCTGTTAATAGTTTGTTTAAGTTTAAAATACATAAAAAAAATTGTAAAATACTTGCAATTTAAGTAAATTTAATTAAGTTATTACTTGTGTTTGCTATCGCCTGAGGCTGAAGATATAAAAAAAATTAAAAATGAACTTATATCAAGAAAAACGTGAGTGGAATCGTCAGATATATTGTTTGATTTCTTTGTTGGTAAAGCTTGGGAAATTCTCAAAAGAACAAAGATATGGAACGGGTGAGCTACTTATGTAGAAAGAGATGAAACACCAAAACGAAATAAAAAGCCAGAAACTGTGAAAATGGTATTTCCATGTTCTTGTTATTACACCCGAGTATTAAATATTTTTGTGGCAAATATTAAGATACCTACATTATTTTACTAATACAGTAATATCTCAATCTTTGTCGTTAATGCGCTCCTGAGAGATGAATGAGTTCTGTACTGTATTGGACGAATAAAGAATACATTTTTTTTAATAGGAATTAACTAAAATAATTAAAATAATCCGTTCCCAGCTCTGAACATACATATCTAAATAATAGTCTTGTGTGGTAACCATATGACTTTCGCTATAAATATACGTATTGTGTGTATCAGTTTTATGTGTTTGGGTATTTGTGGGTGTAAAAAGTTTAAAATTTCGCTCCAGGCGCTTTAAGTAACCCAATTTTTGTAAATGTCTGTCAAAATGACGCTTATGACGTCTGTCAAAATGACGCGTGGTTACCAAGGATACTAAGCTAATAGGATGGCCCATTCCCATAAACACATGTATTACTGAGCTTTCCGGAAGTGACGCCATAATAACGCAAAAATGTTTGAACCGATGATGTTTTAGTTTTTGTATTGCATGACAGGTTTCAAAGTAGGTATCAGGGTACCCGAAGCGGCATAGGACAGCGTGTTCCTTAGGCTTTTAGTTTGCCTACCTGACACGGCAAGGCGCTGATTTGAAAAAATATTAATTTTTAAAGTAGAAAACAATTTTACCGGTATTCAACAAAATAATTTCAAATTTGATCAAGGTGTATTGTGTCAAGTGAAAATAAAATATTGTTGGAAGTTGAGCACAGAAAGGTGAGTTACTTAATACTTTTTATTATTAATCTTTATCAGCCTGGAAATTATTTAAATGTGATCATTTACATTTTATAGTAATAGACAACACGCGGCAATTTTAAGGAAAACCGGCTACAGGTAATAAAAAAGTGAAGCAAACTTAATCTCATATCCAGAGGCGGATTTAACGGCGGGCGCACCGGGCGCGCGCCCTGTGCCCCGACTTCTGAAGGGCCCCGCAAAACCCCAACTTTATTTATTTAAAAATATGGTTTACATGTATTTTTATTTTCCCGGTCTCTCTTTTTTTTAAGGGGCCCAATATTTACTTCTGCGCCCGGGGCCTCAACCGAATATAATCCGCCTCTGCTTATACCGAATGTATTAAGGTCTCCACAGACCGACGCGGTGGCGGTGGCAGTCAGATGTAACCTTAGGAAACAAATGGACGCACAGTCGCTCACTCACTAAGGTGAAATGTGACCGCCACCGCGTCGGTCTGTGGAGACCTTAACAGATACATGTACCGTTTTGCAAGTATGAAAATGGCTAGAATTATTGTCTTTTAACAATGAACTTGTAAACAACCCGTAGCCCGCATTTCTTTAAGATTGTCCAATTCGCACAACTCCAGAACCTAAGGATTGGGACCCGCCTGCTGAAAATTTTGAAGCAGCGAAATCTTTGGAACTGTCTGCAATTATGTGAGTGGTTTTATTACATATTAAACAAATGTATTACCCAAATTTTTAAACTGTGCAGTTTGTTTGCTCAATATTTTACATCCAAATGAACTTTTTGTTGCACATGCATTTATTAATTTAAAAAAAGAACAAGATGAAAATGTTAGACTTAACTACCAAGTATTGTTCTATTTATTTAATCAACATTGTAAGTGGTATTTGATTATGACTATGCTAATTTTTTACTGCCTTCAATTTTACATTTTTAGTTTTACTACATTTTATTATTGTAAAAAAACATGTGTAGATTTTCTGTTTGGATGATTGATTAATCATGTCATACTGATAATTTAATTAAAACCATATATCCAATTTTTGCAATTTTGTTATCCATGAATACATAAATAAACTAAATAAATTGAAAAATACAAAGCAGAAGTTCTCTGTTAGTCCAGATTGTATACAAAAGGCGCACATTTTATTTAAAAATTGAGCAGAGTTGCATAGGATTATGTTTGTAATATTTTGTTGTATTGTGTATTTATTGTACGTATTATATAATAATTATTGTATTATGCTATAATGTATTGTATTGTGTCTCATTTCTGCAATATATGTATGTTATATTATTTATTGTTTTATTGCATCACTATTCTTTAAATTTCGCAAGCAATTACTATTCACTTTTGTTGCTCAAAGGGTTTATTTATTGTGAGTCTTAATGTTAATTTTAAAGATTTGGTCATTTTGTAAAAATTCCTTAACAAACATTAATACTTACTTATTCAGTTAACATCTTTGGCAGCAAAATTAAATAGTAATTGTGATTCTCAAAAAAAATAAAAATAAAATCAAGGGAGCGTTCAAAATTCCCGCCTTTTAGTACCCCTACCTAACAAGGGATGGCGATGTACGGGACCAGCCGTTACTTAGGAACTTCGTGTTCTATAGTAGCTATGTTCTGTGGTAGGTATAGCCAGATATTTATTGAATAGCTCACAAATTTTTTATTTCTTTTTGTTAAATATAATATTTGTAATGTACGTAAATTATTATTGTGACAAGTTCTACACCTTTTTTGGGATATTCAGAACAAATAAAGATTATTATTATTATTATTATTATGTTCTTGTCAAATAAGATAAGGTTTCACATAAACTAAATGGGTCGATCTGCATAAGCCTGAACGTTTTATACATGTGTGACATATCTGTCACTTTATAAATAACCTTTGTAGGATCATAGGTGACGTTATTAATATCACTCTTTCGTCATCGATATGTTTACGAATTTCGTCGGATGGGAAATCCTATTAGCTTAGTATCTTTGCGTGTTTATAACATGTGAACCACCACAGCGTTCCTAAAAAATATTTTTGCTTTTTTAAATTTGAGATAAACAGCATTTTACTAAGAAAAAGAAACTCTATAACATACTAAAATTTGAAAAATAATAGCCGTTTTCAAAAGAAATTTTGAAAATTATGAATTTTTGAAATAATTTTGATATTTTAAATTTTACCAAAGAAAGTTATCAAGGTTTATTCTAGACCCCAACATAGACTACAATCCTAAATAAACAGAATATTTTTATCTTTTACCGTTTTCAAGTAATTTTGGATTGTCGTTTAAAATTAAACGCCCTGTATATTAGTTATTATTTGAAAGATTACTAAATTCACGCACTAAGGTATACTTTTAATGGCTCTATTGATGACTACTGTCAAAAATTTACATTTTTAACGTCTAACACACACACAAACACGCCCGAACACACATAGGTACTCTCACATGAATGTCATCGCGAAAATAGTTTAAATGGATTCAGGGGACCTCAAAAAGTTTATATCCGTCGAAATCTGGAATTCGAACATTTTCGCGATCACAATACTTTCTTCATGCTCCGTATGGCAAAATGTAACCAGAACTTTGACGAGCTATGATGACAGAAGCTAAAGACGACACGAGCAATTATTTTTTAAAAGCGGCATTATCTTTCATTAAAACATCAGGTTACTCCAATTTAGATGATCAATGTCTTTTTTGTCCCTTTCCTAACGATTCACCAGCACTCGATTTAGCGAAGACATTGTCCAGTGTTGTCTGTTTCTGCTTGTTTTGTAAAATTAATGTCGTCGAATTTGAATTCAGGGTGTTGGCCAGCCAGAATATTGGACTTTTGGACGAAGATGGGAGCTTTTGTTGACGAAACAAAGTGGCGATATCGGATTTGACGAATGTAAAGGTTTTATTGTGTAGATATAAACTGTATGTAAATTTAAAATGTTACATCACATAAGGAAAACAACTCTAAGAAGAAAACATATAAAAAAGCCAATATTAAACAAGCATAAAGCTGTGAACATTTTTAGAAATTAAAGGAATAATAAACGATGATTATTTGTACAACAATTAGCTGTAAATTTGTTTAAGTAGGGTAAGTCCGGGAGAGATGCCCCACAATTGGTAAAAATAATTTTTTTAAAAAAGAAAATTTGTTATATCGCAAACAAACTATGTAGTAGTTTGAGTAAAGTGTATTTAAACTTTTTCAGAACAAATACTTGAAACTATCACACATTTAAACAAAAAAAAAACAAAAAATAGTAAAAATTGTATTTTGCCATCTATCCCAACCTGTCAGGGATAGATGGCACAAACTAAAATAAATTTTTTGGTATAAAAAGGAACACAGAAAAATATCATTTAATTTTTGAATCGCTTTTCGGCGATGCTTTCTACATAGGTCACACATGTTTTTATATTTTGTGCAGTTTTCGTGCATCCAGCGATTGCAATAATTACACTGGATCCAATCATCTGAACGGGTTGTGGTGTGGTAATCCTCAAGACATCCAACACATTCTCGTTGAATTCATCATTAATGTCGTTAACACTGTCTTCTTCCGCTTCATACTCATCGTCTGACTCAGATGAAGACACTGAAGGCTTGGATTTTTTGACAGGTTTTGGAGCAATGCTGGGTTTTACTAAACCTTTACGTTTTGTTATGTCGTCGTTTTAACAATTTTGCCTTTTTGATGTTCTCGGGTGAAGTTAGTATAGTCGCAATATTTCTACCCCGTTTCTTTAATCCTACAGGATTTGTCGGCAAGGGTGAGATCTTTTCAAGTATTTTTCCAGCAGAGGAAGGTTGATCAGGTGCTGAAGATGGTCCAGGTTGTGACTCAGGCGATCGATGATCAAATGATGAAGTTGGACCAGGTCGGGGCTCAGGTGTTAGGCAATTACATTACACATATATAACGATCATATTTATGAATATTAGTATTAAATTTTTCATCAGGTCGTGAGGCATCTCACCCGAGTTACATTGTGCCATCTATCCCAAATATCGGGTTAGATGCCCCACCTAATATTACAGAAACTATACGTGCTAAAGGATTGAAATATAGCCCGTTCCATAACCTTATACTACCGTAATAAATGGTACTAAAATCGCCCATCCACCTAATTGCATTAAAAATATACAAGCACTAGAGTCATTATCTAAAGATTTTCAAGCCTGCTAAAAAAAATTTACACTTGATAACTTACCTTTCTTAAACTTTATTTTCACAGCACAGCGCTACTTAGAAACGTGTGGTTCTAACAAACTTATTGTAGAACACACAGCTCCCTATATTACAAACTAAGTGAATACGGGCACTTTGCCATCTCTCCCGGTGGGGCATCTCACCCGGAATTACCCTAACAAAAATATTATTAAAAATAATTATTTTTATTATATTTACTATTACCCATGTAAATTATGTTACAATGTAATAGCAATTGCTAAATAAAGCTAACTTACTTAATTCACCATTTCAATTACAATTTTAATTTAATACTCAAATTAATATTGATTATTACAAATTTGGTGTTATTATTGTTTGCGAAATTGTTTTTCCATCTCTCGATTTAGTTACGCAGTCCAAAATTGACATGATGTTATTTAAAAAAAAAATGTTATTGTTTTCCCCCGGAATAAATATTCCATCCATTATATAAGTGGCATGTTTACAAAAAATAGCCTTTGGGCAATTATATTGTACACGCTGCATATAACATTTCCTGTAATATTCTCCAGTGACTGTTGTTAAATTTTTTCGACATTCAGTTGAATGATGCTAAAAACAACATTTATCTAGTTGATCAAAAGCTGAGCAGAAATAATTCGTCAAATGCCTATAGTTTAGAGTTTTACTTCTTGATAGGTTTTTAGATGGGTCGTTTAAATAATTCTACATGCTTAATAAACTGTTATTTCATTATCTTTAACCGCATGATAATATTGTGAATACATACACAATTTTAACGTAAGTGGGTACAGAAATACAGTCGGGATTTGAGCATTGCGCCTTGGTGCCGAACCCTTCAGGGAAAAGACATTAGTCCATGTCCACTGCCCCTGTCAGGTGCTCAATCAAACAGTCCTATTAATCAATCGAACTTCATGAAGCCCGTAGCTGTAATTTGCTGTGTCACTGTAATCTTACTAATACCTCTTTAAACTATGCCTCCATGAAAAAGCAAAATCGTGTTTAGTGCCGTTAATTACATTTATTCGGTGGGTTTTGCTTTTAAGTGCGTTCGGGTAATCGTCGAAAAAGGATTGGTTTTATTTATGAACTATCCTAACCAGTATACACTATAAAGAAATAAATGTAACAAGGACTTCTTCACGCTGTTGATTCTCCCACGATAAATATGAGAAACTGCTTCTTTGTGTGTATATCTGGAAAACGTGAAATGGTGGGTGAGGAAACTAGAACAGATTTGGTGTTATTCTTAATGTTATTATCTATCCATCTTTTTCTGGCTTATGTTGTATTTAAATTATGTTGATACATAATTTAAATACAGGTAATCAAAAAAGTTCGTGTGGTTTTTTTAATACAGATTGCCAGGAATATTTTTTAAGTTGTTGTTATCGATAGCACTTGTTTATATAGTGTCATCTACTTAAGTAATAATCACTTTTTCAGTCGATACACACTAATTTGGCGACAATTGTTTAATTCATCTTTAGAAATTATTTAAAATGGCAACGAATAAACCTTTAATTCTAGGTCGTTTACTGTATGGGTGCAAACTCGGCACCAAAGCTGCTGAGCCGGCGCGAAAAATATGTACCGTGTTCGGAGATCATGCTGTAAGTGATCGAATAGCACAGAAGTGGTTCAATAGATTTTCTTCGGGAGATTTTAGCTCGACCGACGAAGCACGCTATGGGAGACGACGATATTAAAAAGAAGGTGTGAAGGCGAATTCCAGCGCAAAGTGCTTAGAGCTTGCAGAAAGGTTCAATGTGAATGATGAAACCATTCGTTTGCACGTTTAACAGATAGGGCAAACGTGAAAGTTAAGCAAATGGGTGCCACATGAATTGTCAAATGATAACAAATGAAGCCTTCTTACCATTTGTTCGACAAACTTATCACCCAATGAAAATTAATCTTTTCTTGATCGGTTGTTAACTTGCGACGAAAAGTGGATACTGTACTCCAAGTCTAAGCGTTCTTTTCATTGGTTGTCAGTTGTCACTAACTGATCCAATACCACACACTCCAAAGGCTTCCTTGCACCCGAAATAGTTATTTATGTATCAAGGCCAAAAAGTGTAACTTTTTCGGCCGCGTGTGGTTTGCTGGCCGAGACGTAGTCGAGGCCAGCAAACAGGCAAGGCAGCCGGAATTGTCCATAATGAGTTTTTGTAAAAAGATCAAACAATTACCGCTGAGTTCTATTGTGAACAACTTCAGCGAGTACAAGCAGCACTAATTCAGAAATAGCTTTTTTTGATCAATCGAAAGAAAGTGCTATTCTTACAGAACAATGCTAGATCTCATACCGCAAAAGAGACCCAGGAAAAAAATTCTGAACTTGACTGAGAAACGTTACCACACCCTTCTATTCTTCAATTCTCCTGACATTTCATCAAGAGATTACCACCTTTTCTTGGCTCTTGACAACTGCAGGAGGCATAGGCAGTTCAAAATTGATGTAATTAATGCAGTCCGTAATTTTTTTAAATTTAAAATCCTTGGATTTCTACAATAACGCCATACAAAAATTGGCGTCACGTTGGGAAAGGGTCATCGCATGTGATGGTAATTATTGTGGTGAATGATAGTGTATTACTGGTTTTTAATATTTTTTTTTGGTTACCTGATATAATATCATGACCCGGGTGCAGCAACTTTTTTGGGGTCTCCATAAAAATTTCATTTCGAAAATTTTAACATTGAATTATTAAAATGTAAATTATTAAATATATACGTTAATATTATAATATAATAGAAGTAATATATTAAAATTTAAAAAAAAAGAGTTATTCTAGTATTCCATGTTTCTGGTTTATATTTACTACAGTAGTTTGAAAAAAATGTCATGTCTTTGAAACAAATTATTTATTACACTCTTGTGTATTTCCTGCAGAGACCAAGAATAAAATGGGAAAAAGAAGTGAGGCAGAGATTAGAAGAAAATGGAGTTAACTGGAAAGATGTGCCACAATTAGCTAACGACAGGAAGGAGTGGAGAAACTTAATACAGAAATAGAAAAGCATACCTCGACACCAAAAAGTACAGGAGGAACCGATTAGCAAAAAAAAGTATTTCCTGCATCAGTTTTAATTTCTTAATTTTTGTTTTCCATTTCAAAAACAAAATTACGGCTTATACAGTTTGTACTGCTCCAAAATTACATCTCCTGTTTCTGCCCTCATTATCCACTAATTTAGATTACTCTTCCTTTTCGTTAGTTTCTCTTTTTTTATTCTGAAAGTTTTCGTTTCATTACAATCGAAAAATATTTTCTTTCCAATGACACAAAATCATTTTAATACATCCTATTTTTGGGCCCCCTAAGTTAAGGGCCTGGGTGCATTGCACCCACTGCATCCCCCACTTGACTAGTCCTTTTAAACCGATTTGATGTACGAAAAAATTGCACTGCATAAGCTTCTTTCTTGTTTACAACAAAAAAGCATTCTTAACTTCTTGGATTTCTCTTCTAAGCCTTTGTTGACACAGATTATTTAGTTTTCTCTTATCTTCTGGATTGCGTGACTGATGCCAGACGCTACAATTACCTCTTACCTTCGGCAACTAACAAATGATAAAAGCACCAACTATTCTCTTTGGAATACCACAAAAAGAATAAAGCAGCCCCGAACTCAATTACCACCAATCCGACAAGAGGATTGAAGCTGGGCTAGGAACAATCAACAGAAAGCTGATCTTTTCGCTAGGCATCTAGAAAAAAAATTCCACCCTCATGAATCAAACACTAAAAATGGAGTAACGACAGGAATTAAATGCTCTGATCCAGAAAAAATCAGGCCAGTCACCCCTAAGGAAGTAATAAACGAAATTAAAAACATTGGTCCAAAGAAGGCACCTGGCTACGACCTAATAACAGGATAAATTATACAACAACTGCCCAAGAAAGCTATTGTCAAATTAACCCACCTTATTAACGCTATTATCAGGTTGAAACATATACCAAGACTATGGAAAGTAGCCGATGTTGTTTTGAACCCAAAACCGGGAAAGCAATTAAATGAAGCAAAAGGATACCAACCGATTCCTCTATTGCCTGCAATGTCAAAATTGTTTGAAAAACTCCTACTAAAACAGCTAAAACCTATTATAGAGAAAAAGAAATTAATCCCTGATCATCAATTTGGCTTCCGAAACCAGCACTCCACTATACAACAAGTGCATAGAATAGCAGATGTTATTGAAAATGCGCTTGAAAACAAAAAAATCTGTTCAGCAATATTCCTTGATGTAGCGGCAGCCTTCGACAAGGTATGGCATTCTGGCCTTATTCAAAAATTAGAAGAAAAAATACCTAAAGACTACACCGAGATTTTAAAATCCTGTATATCCGACAGACTATTCAGAGTGCGTCAGCAAGATCAGTTCTCAGAGCTAAAAGATATTGGGGCTGGAGTTCCACAGGGCAGCGTTCTTGGCCCGGTCCTGTATCTCCTATTTACCAACGACATACCAGCAATAGATAACATGGTCACAGTAACGTTTGCTGACGACACTGCTATATTTGCGGTGTGGGGGACGTGGGCGAGGCGGCCCAGAAACTACAACGCGCCATCAATAAGGTCAGCGCATGGACCAACCAGTGGCGAATCAAACTAAATGAAGACAAATCTGTCCATATAAATTTTACCAATAAACGTATTACACAAATCCCTGTTAAAATAAATGGGAAAATAATACCATATTCCAATACTGCCAAGTATCTTGGGATGACGCTAGATACCAAACTACGATGTTAAACCCATATCAAAATAAAACGTCAAGAACTAGGCTTCAAATACAAAAGTATGTATTGGTTATTGGGACGCAAATCCCAGTTACCCACACAAAATAAATTAATAATATACAAGCAGGTACTCAAGCCTGTGTGGTCCTATGGTGCACAACTATGGGGGTGTTCAAAAAAAAGTAATGTAGAAATTATAAAACTCTTCGAAAACAAGATATTAAGAAACATCGTGGATGCGCCTTGGTACGTGCGTAGTGACGATATCCATCGTGATCTTAATATCTGCTCAGTGGAGGATGAAATAAAAAAAGTCGCGGTGAGACACAGGAATACACTGCAGGTTCACCCGAACGCCGAGGTAGCTCAACTTCTGCAAGGGGTAGGAGCGGTGCGGAGGCTAAAACGTATGAAACCCCTTGACCTAAGTGCTAACTAATTGATAGAGTGATAAAGTGTCATGTCAGTGTGGTGATGCGTTTTAATTGCTATTGCGAAATAGCTAACAAGAAAAGAAATTGTGAGACAACAGTGGGTGACACAATTCACATATAACCCTAGATTTAAGATTAAGTTTCCTGAAATAAATAAGAATTTAGGGAATGTCCTTAAGCCTTAGGATTAGTAATAGGTGAATAACCTGTATTCCTTACAGTTGTAAATCAAACTTTATTGTAAAAAATAAATCCCAAGCACATTAAACTATTTGTATATTACTTTCCCTTCTAGTATCTTGTATAAAATTAATGATTTAAGCTAAATATTTTGTTTTCCCAAACAGTGAAAGTGATGTATCACTCCGCGTCCGAAGTAGCGTTTCATTTCCAGATTATTTCGTCAGAAATTCAAATCCAATGAGACAGCATTTGTCGTATCGACATTTTCGTTCGAAACAAATTGCTTCTTAAAGCTACATAAAGCAATTTTAAATGTCTAGAACCGCTTTAGCATGTACAATTGCTCCACTTAAGCGAATTCATAACCTAAGTGTTCCATTGATCACTTTATCAAAACTGCCAGGCCATAACGGCCTACAATTTACATCGCACTTTACTTGTATCGATATTTCACTGCAAAAGCGTTGAATGAGTAATGGTTTGGAACCCTCACTTTACTTTATTTTGTTGCTTAAAGGAGAGGTCGATGGGATTTAAACTCAAACTCGAGTGCATGCATTGCCGATGCGAAATTATTACATGGAAAGCCAAATAAAATCAATAAGGAAGTAATATCTCCGCAGTGGTTGTGGCTGGGGATGGAAAAAATCGGTTATAATTTTTGTGGGACAATAAAACTTTCATCGGAACATTATCTGTAGTTATGAGCCCTAAATCATTTCGAATAGGATAAATTTTATATCAATTTTGCTTATTTGCAAATCGCTTACACAGAAACGAATAAAATTGAGTTTTATCTAAAGCGCTGGAGTAAATTCAATTTTGATGTGAAAATTGAACACCGTTTTGGTAAAATATCATTATAACATCAAACGTTGACTTCGTATAATAATCGATCTGACAAATTTTACCGCTAATGATACATACCATGATCGTTATGGCCAATAACTCAATCTTAATCCATAATGCATGGACGATAAAGGACAATTTATTCGAAAAACCTTTAAATACGGTAACTTTATAAAACATATACGAACTGGGCGCTCAGGATGGAAATTTTAATATCTACGAAACTGTTTTCAATGTTATCCATAGATGTTGCAGTATTTTTGTAATTTCGTTAGGCAAGTGCTTAGTAATCATTACTGACCTCGAAAAAAAATTTTTAGTAGGTACTTTGTTTAGTGCAAAGTTGATGATAGTAGTAAATAGGCGAGAAGCCTGATACAAAATCTAGTTAAGACATTCAATGAATCATAGATTTGCTTCAGCAACAATTTTGTACGTATTCGTGTACAAGTACAAGAACTGTTTTTTTTGCACGTGTCAACTATGTACTAAAAAATTTATTAGGCGCTGCTAAAAGCTTTAACGACATGCCTAACTGTAAATGACATTTGGATGTTGGGTTCATAGAAATTTGCGTATCGCAAGTGTAAACATTTTAAGAAACCATTACTAATATAGAGTTGGGAGAACGATTCATAGCTACCAGATGCCACGTTAGTTGCGAACAGCGCAGGCGTTTAAAAGTTTCAGAGCTAGTTTATGCTTTCGTTTATGTACTGTTTCTACCTTCCGCAAACTAGTTCATGAACTAGTCCGATAACTGCTGGAACAACCGACCAACCGTACGATGGGCTAACAGAAACTGCGCAGAACCTAACAGAGTATCGGATAGTACATAGCGTAGCTGAACCAAACCTTATGCTTTCTTACGGCGAAGCTAGTTAAATAGTTAGTGTTTTTAGATTTTAATCGTCTCTAAAAATAAATACCTATTTTTAAACCAAAAGAAAAGAAGATTAAAAAAACTAATCAATAAGCTTTTTATGATATTAGTGTCAGAGAAAGTTCTTTAAGATAGCGGAACTTAATCCCAGTTAAAACGACCGCTAGTTTTAAAGTTAAGAGAGATTCCTAGATTGAGCTTCGAATTTAAGACATGGTAAATAGCTCTTTAAAGTACATAATTCACCTTCCTACACTAAATTGTTTCTGTTTCACACCCAAATTTCTTCGAAACCACATTCTGAATTTCATCCACCACGACCCACATCCTTCATTGTGTAGTTGTAGTAGGCCTAAATTACGAAAATATTTCATAGTCAACTAATACCACATTAAAAATTTTGCGAAAATTGTTTTGATAAAATTGAAAAATGTATTGAAGAACACTAATTTTTAGACATAATAGCAAGTTTTATTTGAACGAAAATAGAATTGCTACTAGGAATCTTGTAACTGGTTGTGGCATATTATGTGAACTTAAATATTTGAGATAGTCATTAATATTTTTAGCTTTTCCTCGCTTTTAAAAATATTTATGTTTGAAAATAGTTGTATGCACATTCAAAGATAAGTCCAAGTTGAAATTTTTAATCTACAATCTTTTGTTTATATTTTGTGGAATATGTTTTGGTATCTACTATTAATATTTAAAAGGCATTGGCACTAATTTTCTTGCTTCGTCGTATAGTTATATTAAGCAAGCTGAATTTTAAAGATAGAAAGTTTCTTGGCAAGGCGGGCACGTTTCTAGTTTGCTACCTCGAGAAATGCTAAGTTCCGGGTCTCGGATAATTCATGATTAAAATTATACAACTACCTCTAACAATCCACTAGTTTAAGTGCTTAGTTATACATTTTTGACAAAAAGTCACTTACTTTAAAATTTCCTTACCCAAACAAAATTTACTTTAGCGATACAAGAGTTTTCCTTCATTTGGTTGATAAAATTAAGGAGAAGCTTAAATAAGTTTAAATTTTTATTATGATGTTTTGTACAGGATACTAAAAACTGTCTTTTTTGTTGTTGTAATTCTACTCTTGGATAACATCATAGTAAGACGAAGAGTTTTAGGTTTTCAAGTAAAAATGTTTTTATCTCAAGATTTTGTTTTAAAAATAGTCGTTCAGTCATTCAGCAGTTTTCTTAACAACATTTTATAGAGAGTAAGAGAAATGATATTTTTGTTTTTATTAATATGTAAATCGGGCCTATAATCTTTTCTACTTTAATTTATAAAGTACTCTTAAACTCTTTTCTCTTTAGGTGAACCAGAAATATATTATACAGGGTGATTGATTGGGATCGAGCATTGAAAATATATGAACAACGAAAAGGGGATCAGAAATTTTTGTCATAAAAATAATAGCATTATGATCTATTCAATAAAAATATTTTCAAGATGGCGACACTTCCGGAAATACCGAAAGTTGATGTCTACTTTCTTATTTCAAATACAATGGTCTTTTTTTACTTGCATTTTTGGATTTAACACCTTATTATAGAGGGACTTTTGGTAGCATTCCCTATACCTAAGTGCAGTAGTTTTTTAGAGTTTTGGACTTTTAAACATTTTTTGATTTTGATCGTGATGCTTAATATTATCTACCAGTGGCGTAGGCAGGATGATTCCATGAAAGGGGATTAATAAACGCCTATTAATATTGGCATTTGTTGTCATTTCCAAGGTTTACTAATTAAAAATGTTACAACTTCTCTTAACTTTATCAAAAATTCTCAATAACTCGAAATTTATTGCAAATAGGTATAGAAAATGCTAATACAGATTGATGCAGAATTTAATTTTGCAATAGAAAATGATAAAAAAATTAGACATTGTATTAGAAAAAACTAATTGAAGTGGTCTGAGGTTTATTAAAACATTAAAAGAAAATACAATTTTGAACACCCTGTAAGTAATGCATCGATTGCAAAAATTCTAGTATTAACTCCAAGGTTTCTTCTATACATAGTCCTAATTTAAGCGTTTTCTCTTCAAATATGGCGGTGGTAGATAATATTAAGCATCATGATCAACATTTAAAAAAATTCAAAAAAGTCCGGAAATCTAAAAAACTACTGCACTTAGGTATAGGGAATGCTATCAAAACTCCTTCTTAAATAACGTGTTAAATCCAAAAATGCAAATAAAAAAAAGACCATTGTATTTGAAATAAGAAAGTAGACGTCAACTTCCGATATTTCCGGAAGTGTCGTCGTCTTAAAATTAGTCTCATTAAACAGATCATATGCCATTATGGTCATAACTAAAATTTCAGATGAATGCTTTTTTGTTGTTGTTTATATATTTTTAATGCCCGGTTCCAATCAATTACCCTGTAGAAACATTATATTTTTTCTACAAAGTCGATTGAATCAGCACCTGTGTAAATGGTTTTCCCTTTCTGTAATTTATAGTTAGTTGGGTTACATATTTTTCTAATATTTCTGGTGGAAGCTACAACAAAACTTGTTACACGAATTTATAAACTTTTCGCTTATAAACAACCACGTAACGTCGTAACATTATATACAACAAACTATAAGCTGGACTAACTAAATATCTGTAAGTTTTGTGTAACAAACGACTTTATTACATTCCAGCTTGTCCTTTAACACACCAAGTTCAATTTGTCATAAAAAGAGATATAAGCATAAGCTATCGGCTTTGGCCTGGAAAAGTCAATTTGATATATAAAATCAAGGTGACAATATTTTCTTATAAAAGTACAACTTTTTTCCTTCGCAAATTTTGCGACAAGTGATATGGAGCTGAAGTTTTAAATTACCCCGTGTACGGCACAATAACATAACAAAGCCAAAGGTGAGAAGTTGCAAAAACTCAAAGTCTTATCGTTGCTAACATCTAACCCCGGGTTAGGTGTGGGTTGACTAGGTTAGGAAAAGTTGCCGGGAAAAACTCTTAACACATTAGGAAATGATTATGCTTTTTACACGCCAGCTTTTGATAAATAATATGTCTTGTTTGAAAATTAAACGAGACTTTAATAGAATTAAAACTAATTTATTTTTGTAGAAAAAAACTTCAACAGTTTTATAATTATTGGCTGATGCATATGTATAAAAAAAATCATCGAAACTCTTCCTAATGGTAATAAAATAATGACACACTAAAGTCGATTATTTTGTTTTTTAAAGGCGTTTTACCCGAAATAGCTTTTTATTGCCAATAAGTATAATAATCTGAAGAAAAACAAAAAAAGCAATTGTATTTATCATCAGAAAAAACAAAAAGACTCTACGCACAATAGGATTATAGAAAAAATCATAAATAAAAAAACAGTTGCAATATGGTTACATGGAAAAATAAAAAGTTTTTGACCATAAAATGAAACAAAAATGTAGTTGAAATACGAAAAAAATTCTTACGTACCTACGTTAAGTGGACGAGATGATATTAAATTCGCCCTATATAAAACTGAATGGTTTGTCTACCATTACGTGCTAGCAATATGAAGTGTACAACGCTTATTAAATTCTGTTCCTGTCATTTTATAACTGGTAAATGCACAGGAAGCAGATATCCTGACGCGCGTGTATACGATGCACCTCGATTCGGTAAGCGTTGGGTACCGACAGGGGCGGACTCGGTATATAATTTAGCGAGAAGGGTTGTGATTTAAATTCGAAAACAGTCATTGAAATCTCACCTGTCAGTACATTAATCCATTTAATTATACAGGGCGATTGATTGAGACTGTGCATTAGAAATATACAAAGAATGAAAAAGCGTGATGATCTGAAATTTGTAAAATGTAAAAGAAATTAGTAATAGGGATGATAAAAAACCTCAGATCATTCTTGATTATAACGCTACAAAGGGAGCAGTCGACACATTTGATCAAGTAGTAGCTACATATACTTGCAAACGAAAAACTAACCGCTGGCCAATGATAATATTTTACCTTTGTGTTTATAATGCTTTTGTGCTATGGACAGAAATAAACCAGGAATGGAAAAATAATGATCTACATAAAAGAAGATTGTACCTAGAAGAACTGGGTAAGCTACTAATAACTACGTATATTGAAAACAGAAAAGAGTTGCCACGTAATGAGCAAGCGATTGCCATTGTAAAAAATATCTAAGCAGTGGACTTGCATGTTCTTGGCACAAGTGGTATAAAAGTTTAATCAAATAAACCCGCAAGATGTAAATTTTTCCCTTCTACTTGTGACAAAACCGCTATGACACGTGCAAAGTGCAACAAACATATTTGTAAATCTCATGTTACCTATTTTTACCCTAACTGTCATTTTATATCATAACACACTTTTTATTTTTATTATTATTCATATAGGGTAAGATTTAAACTGTTTATTGTAAATAGTGCTTTTTATGTTCAATAAAATAGTAACTCGTTAAATGCCAGTGATTTTTATATTTTACAGCATTGGGTCATTATGACCCGAAAGACTATAAGTGTGTAGTGTAACGAAGGAAAACAGCAGGGTTTAACCTTACTCGTTATAATTATTCCATTAATAAATATTTTAAAATGTGTAGAAGATATTTTAGGTCTTTTATTTTATTTTAAACTTTCGGTGCTTGACCAGTCATCCAGAACCTCAGTTATAAATATAATTCAACTGAGGTTGCCGACATCTTTTCCTACGACACACATCTGTGTGTATAGTTTTGATTATGTATGGTTTAAATAGTCAAAACTAGAGTTTAATTAGCAAAACTACTATGAATATGATTATGTAGTTCGAGCACCGTGACAAGTACCTACTTATTACAGTTAAACAAATTCGAGTTTCGAGCAAAAGCCTTTATGTAAATTGTTCACAAACAAGCTCAGTGAGGTTTCTCGGATAACCAAGGCAACCGAAATTTCTCTCTAACAAGGCTACAACTAATCACATAATGTAAAATTCGTTTATGCTTAAAATTAGTTAAACTCACTTGCTAATAATTTTATCAAATCAGCGCTCAGCTAGAATTTTAGCTTTCGTATAAATGTGTATTTCGAAGTTATAATACCTAAAGTTAAAGCCGCTTAATCAAATGATACACTAAATCCTGCCAACGCCATAAAAGTTACTGCTGGTTTCATTTAAATTCTTTCGCGTGGGAAATCAGAATCTGAAAAATTTAAGAAAACACAATTACCATTTCATATGAAGAGGTAATTATCTGTAAATTTAATTAAAAATAGAATTTTTAAGCCTTTTTTACGTATCAGGGACGGAATAACGTTTTAAATTGTTACGTTATTGTATAACGTTATTTATTATTTGTTTTCGTTACATAACGTTAAAAATAACATTAAAAAATTGAATTGTAATGTTACCTTACGTTATAGAACGTTGCATAAATATTGATAAATAATGTTATAAAAATAATTTGTATTTGTAGCTCTGAAATTATTTTTGGGGTCTGGAAAATGTAACTGTTTAATATGGTACAATATTACGTTAAGATATTTTATTTTTAAAATACAAAAAATATATACAGGGTGAGTCACGACGGACGCGTCGGAGTTTTATGGCGAAACAGTTTATATTTTTTAATTTCTGTCGCTGTTAGAATATGTAAGTCAATAAGGGCTACATTTTAAAAATATTTTTAAATATACAGGGTGCTCCAAAAAAGAGTGGCATATCAAAGTTATACTTTTTCTTATAGAACATCCTGTATATTTTTACATTTTTGGATTCCTCTTTGAATTTAATTCAAAAAATGTAAAAGGTTATATGGGTCTTAAGTCAACCGTTCTCGTGAAAATTGCATTTTCATGAAAATACAGTATTTTCAAAAATTTTCAACATTTGAAAACTTTGAGAAGTCTGAAGAAATTCGCTTGGAAATAAGATTGACAATAGATTATGTAACACTTTGCACCACCTACATTTTTAAAATATTATACAGGGCGTTTTTTACGCTTGGTCAAACTTGTGAAAATTTAAACATCGATAACTCGTTTTTTCTAAATACAACACCCTATATTTTCTTACACCGTCTTATAGAAAATTTAATTCTCTTTCGAAAAGATTCAGGCTGTTTTTCACCTAAAATTGATATTTTGCGAGATATCGCGATTTTATTGTTAATTATTAGGGCAAAGTAATATTTTCAAGTAAGCCATGAAGGTAGGCAGCGGTAATTTGAAACAATTGAAAGAAAAAACAAGAAACTTACAATTTTGTCGTTTGCCTACACATTTTTGACATTTTTTTATGAGAAAGTTGTAGATTTACCATTTTACGTATAAATATAGGTTTCTCATCAGGGCCACAATATTTTTCATATAATTGAGTTTGATCTTTTGCCAAGTCCTAAAAACCCATTGATAATGTATTAGGTACGAGAACGGAACGCTGATTTTAAAAAAAAGTAATACTGACTTGTCTAATTTTACATTTAAAAAAAAAAACATAGTTGGTACTGTTTTCGGTAGAGTGTCGTAGTGTCGTAGTGTCGTATCGTAAACAGACAAAAAATGGTTTATAGGATTTAGTAATTATCTTATAACACTGGTCCAATAAATAAATGCATAAATAATTTAAAAAAATCTCTATTTAAACGTAAGTATGGTAAAACTACAACTTTCCTATAAAAATTTGTCAAAAGTGTGTAGTCAAACGATAAAATTATGTGTCTTGTTTTTTCTTTCAATTGTTTCAAATTACCGCTGTCTACCTTCATAGCCTACTTGAAAATATTACTTTGCCCTAATAATTAACAATAAAATCGCGATATCTCGGAAAATGTCAATTTTAGGTAAAAAACAGCCTGAATGTTTTCGAAAGAGAATTAAATTTTCTATAAGACGGTGTAAAAAAATATAGGGTGTTGTATTTAAAAAAAAAGAGTTATCGATGTTTAAAGTTTCACAAGTTTGACCAAGCGTAAAAAACGCCCTGTACAATATTTTAAAAATGTAGGTGGTGCAAAGTGTTACATAATCTATTGTCAATCTTATTTCCAAGCGAATTTCTTCAGACTTGTCAAAGTTTTCAAATGTTGAAAATTTTTGAAAGTAGTGTATTTTCATGAAAATGCAATTTTCACGAGAATGGTTGACTTTAGACCCATATAACCTTTTACATTTTTTGAATTAAATTTAAAGAGGAATCCAAAAATGTAAAAATATACAGGGTGTTCCATAAGAAAAAGTATAACTTTGATATGGCACTCTTTTTTGGAGCACCCTGTATGTTTAAAAATATTTTTAAAATGTAGCCCTTATTGACTTACATAATCTAACAGCGACAGAAATTGGAAAATATAAACCGTTTCGCCATAAAACTCCGACGCGTCCGTCGTGACTCACCCTGTATATTTTCTTTTAAAAATATAAAAACACCATGTTGAAATTTAATTTATAGAGAATAACGATTCATAATAACTTTTGATGCAACGTTATTGGTTATTATAACGTTATATAACGTTAACAAAATATCGTTACGTTATTGTATTAGAAATTATAATTGAATCGTTATTATAACGTTATCGGGTATCGTTACGTTACGTTTTCCATCCCTGGTACCTATTACATATTTAACCGAACCATATACATAGGGTGACCACCTCTTGATTGGCCGATTTCGAGAAATCGGCCCTAAAGAATCGGTACTTTTAAATCTTTTTAACGTCACTCAAACGTAATAATGTTTTAATACGTTTAATAGGTTTTTTACATTGATTGCAAGAAGTTTGATAACAGGACGAACCGTGTTTTTTATAAAATCACACTGTTGCTGCCACTAATTTTTACATTTTCTGTTTGTTGTAGATAGAATATGTTGTCTATGCAATAGCAACCAGTTTGAATTCATTTTTGCTCTGCAGAGTCTGTCCAACACTTTTCTATTCTATTCTTTAGAATTTTTCCGCATAGTATGCTGAACGAATTTGTTACAGCAATTCCTCTATAGTTTAAGCAGTTTTTTTTGTCATATTATGATAGTTGTTGAAATAGACCATCTGGTCCGTACATAAATGAACTAACATTAAATAAATAAACGATTGTAATCAAAGCTGTTTAAAATACAGAACACAGAGTTTTTGTTTATTAATAAAAAAAAAAAACACTTGTGTTACTTATAGCGTTTTATATTGTCCTGTTACGTGTGGCATACTGAAAGGAGCTGAAATTTGTATTTATCGAAATATTTTACAATAATAATTTATAGTTTTGAGATTACTAGGGTTAAAATCTTTTATTACTATACCTTCTGTTTAAGCCTAAAGCTCAAATATTCATGCGAAATTTTAATAAAGTTTTAACTAAAACTGTTCCTCTTTATTTAAAAAGGTTATTAACTGAAACTATCACTATCTTCACCTATCATAGTATAATAATGCACGTAGGTAATTAAAAACATCTTTGTTATACTTTTTACGTTCCAGATTTTTTAATTTTCTTCGCTGTAATGCATCGTTAATGAAGCGCATTAATTAAAGCGAGTTTGCAGATGGCGCCTTCAAATCGTTACAGCTCACTTAGATAATGATAACTTGTCTGCTGGCCGTTTTGAATTTCTCCATTGTAAAATAATTAGCTGACTATTTATATAATCTTTACGTTGTTTTATTTCATGCAGTTTTGAAACTAGTATATATCCTATTTCACATTAAACAGCTTTTTCGGTGGCAGCATGTGTCCCGTTTTTAAAATATGTAGTATACAAAAAGCATTACATTCTTCCCAGTCGCTTGCTTTTAGAAATCTAGTGCCATTCATCTCTGGAATAGCTTGAAATCTTTGTAAGTTAAGCGTCCTTTAGACGCCATTTTACGAATTTTTAAGAGCCGTATTATACGTCTTGCCAAGAATGTTTCTTTAGCTGTAGTTGTCATCATGAAACGTACACAATTGCAGTTTGAAAATCTCAATTAATTTTACAGCAATAACAAATTAAATATAAAATTCCATTTAATAAATTGCAGCTTTCATTGAACTGTATATTTTGTTATTCTTCGATGAAGCAGCTCACAAATATTTTCTTACATTTTTCATAATATAAAACCTTTCTTGGATTCGACAGTTTAATAAGAAAAGCAATTCTCTTGAAAATCTAGCTTAATGTTCGATCAAATATACACCCTGCTGCTCTCCTACCTTTTCATTTCACCGAAAATCAATACCGTTCAAATTGTTTTGAGCTTGTGCTGTCATGAATTAAAATTGGTTCCAATAGAGACGAGAAATGGAACCAATGAAATTTGATTTAATGCGTTATTGTTTTTCTTAATGTCTGATCCCGTCATTTATTAAAAGGAAGAGAAATGAACGAAAAGACACAGACTAACTAAAGGAACGAAATGAAACAGCAAACAAAATATTTGAGTACCTCTCTACATAAGTGTGTTGGGCAATTAATAATAAAAAAGTCTTAATTAATAACTATTGCGTTTTAAAGCGCTTGAAACAAAAATTTATACCCGAAAACTCCTATTATACGGTTACATGACTTAATTACACAAGAAAAATTTACACTTGATAAAATTGTACAGCAAAAATTACACAAAGAAGAATTTATTTACAAAAGAAAAAATAATACATATAGGGAAAAAAAAGCCTTCTTACCTTTTTTTGTATCTGCCACCGTTTGGCGCGGAAACTGACTTATTTTACTATTATCGTGAAAAATTTGCTCATAAATTCAATCTAAAACTATCGCTAATATTCGAAATAAATAGGTAATTACCGATTTTTGAACTTTTTAATAACAGAACATGCCAATGAGGAAAGGAATTTCGCTAAATTAACGATTTATGATCCACATTTTGAGCATTTACTCTGCAATTTGTAATTTTCTGCTTTTCACGAAATTTTTAGACCGAATTTATGAGCAAATTTTTCGCGAGAATAGTAAAATAAGTCAATTTCCGCGCCAAACGGTGGCAGATACGAAGAAAGTCACACGGCACTTTTTGTTTAGAATGAAATGCTCTACCCAAAAACAAGTTTGAGTTTGATTTTGAACAGGGCCGTATTTTATAAAATTTATTGAAACTGAACCCCCACAACTCCGCCACTGGTTGCCTGTGGGGCTTGAAATTCTCACCGAATAGGGTAACCTGTAACGTGGTGCTGTATATATTTGGTTTAAATAAATCTACCGGTTGGAAAACGGTTAAAAATTATCGATATTTTTTCGAAAAGTTCCAACACCCTGTATGTTTATAATGACTTTGGAGATATGAAGAAAACTTAAATTTTTTAAAGGAAAACCCCAGTTGGCCATGACTATTTGTGAAGGAGTATTTTTTTAGATTTTCAAAAATATTTAGTTTAATATATTTGTTGCAAAAAATAACCGAGATATGGCCAATTTTGTAAAAATTCGATCATCAAAGTTTGCCATGATTTCGTAAACAAGTGATGTTTGCAATTATTAAACAACTAAATGTCATTGCCAAGTAAATTCTGCAGCAGCCGCTACGTTTTTATCGCTAACAAAGTAATATGTTAACATATTAAACTTTTCAAAGAGTTTAAATTTAGCCATGTTCACAATACCACAATAAACAGTTATAAAATTCAAAGGAATACCTGGTGTTGGAATTTTTCGATAAAATATCGATAATTTTTAACCAAACTAGGGTTTCCATTTAAAAAAAAAAGTGAGTTTACTCCATATCTCGAAAGTCATGGTCGCTAAGGAAAATTTACTATTGTTTTTAAATTAACCATGAAAAGCCTATATAACATTTTGTTCTAATTTAATAAATAGAGAAGTTACAGCATATTTTCAAAAATGATGAAATTTCAATTTTCGTCTGCAGTGCGAATACGGAATCCGAAAAAAAAATCTTATTGCATAGGCGTTATTTCCTCAAAAAAATAGCCCAAGAGACCAAAAACAGATTGTCGCTGTTTTTGCGGTAAGCGAAATACCCCGTAAAACATGTGAATTTGGTCCACCCTGTACAATCAAGCGTTCAGTAATGACGTTTGGTAAACTAATCGCATTTAATACAGATTTGGTACTATTTTAAACTAATTTTTACTTAAAAAAGATGGTGAAAAAACCGGTTTTTCATTATATTGGTTAAAGGTTGCTGTTTTTTGCCATTAAAAATAACGGTTTTGGTTAAAAATCACTTTAAAGAAAATAATAAAAAAAGGTTTTATGTCTGTATTGCAGTAAGACTTGCCGTTTGTATTAACAGTAAGTTATTGTTGATGTTGGGTTAACAAATTATATAAAACAACTCGTGTATTCAAATTAATGTCAACAGACAAACACCACCGAACATCAAACACCATTAACTTGATTGTCAGGATAACGTTAACTACATCCTGCTTTTAAATAATATTGTCATAAGCCTTCTAGAACAAATAATTTAGTTTCCACAAGTAAACTATGATCGAAAAAGTTCAGTTTTGTTTAAACAAAATAAATAAAAAAAAAAAAAAAAAAAATGGTGGTAAACAGTTTCGAAAAAGTTGTGAAACATTACTTTAGTTTAAATATTGTACCTACATGATTCCCTTTTAGTTTTTAAAGCTTTTACAAAACCTTAATGCGTTTAAAAATCAGGAGATATAGTTTTCACATTACCACGCTTTTTACCTCTGCTTAGTCGGCGGTTAAAGTTCTGCTTGTTGAGGTTAGCAAAAAAATCTGCGAAAAACCACTAGCGAGGTTATAATAAGGCATTAATTACATGGCGCATTACAAATCCGTATTTTTTGTCAACCTTGAAGATCCTTCCCTATTAGTTAGGTTTATCCATGTAGTTTAATACAACAGGGCGTTGTAAATAAGCGACCCAAATAAGTTTTTTAAGTTGACGTGTATCACGTGAATGAAAAAGATAAATTATCAAAAAAGTAACACACGCGCTGAACAGAGAACACGGTCCTGTAAAAACTAAAGAACATAAATCTTCGTGACAAATTGACAATATGTTGTAGACAACGGGCTGTAGGGATTGAAATACACGTGCTTTATTTATACCGGGGGTTGTTTTGCACTATCACTGAATTACATTTTAAAACAATAATAGATCCTAAACCACTATCGAGCAGTATACGCATACAATTTTGTGAAATAGGTGACTTGCTTATTTCTTTCAATCAGGAAATATTATTTGATAAAGCTAAAACTGACAATTTTTGGTTTCCATTAACGCTACTTTTCGCGAATTAGTTGTCCCAGGAAGGTATAAATAATAGTTATTTATATATCAAGGTCAAAACGTATAACTTTTTCGGTCGCGTTTGGTTTGCTGGCTGAGACGTAGTCGAAGCCAGGAAACAGGCAAGAACGAAAAAGTACGTTTTGGCCGAGTTGCATATTACATTTTTTGTGCGATCGAATTAAAAACAATTGAAATTTTTAATTCAACAATATAGATTAGAACAGACGTAAATCAACACTGATTTTTTATTCTGTATTCAGTAACAGTATCAACACGAAAATATTAGGTTGCAAACTACCTGACAGTTAACAACCTAAAGACCTCTACGTCACTACCCTTAGCGTGGAGGTCATAATCTCAGAGAACTTATATTCAGACACGCACATGCGCTTTCCGTTCTGCTTAATGCAAATGATCTTTTTTTGTGCGATGGTAATGTTTTATTCATAAATTTAAACGTTGATTAATTATTAATTACATAACATGTACCATATCATATATTTATTTATTACTACATAGTATAATTGACAGCAACAGAACAGTATTCAGTAAAAGTATCAACACGAAAATATTAGGTTATGAACTACCTGATAGTTAACAACCTAAAGACCTCTACGTCACTACCCTTAGCGGGGAAGCCATAATCTCAGAGAACTTATATTCGGACACGCACATGCGCTCTCGGTTCTGCTTAATGCAAATGATCTTTTTCGTACGCTGTAGCGGCCGAAAAAGTAGTGGCCGGAAAAAGTTTTTCGGCCGTTGCTAAGGATACGGCCGGAAATGCAGTACTTTATGGTTGCTAACGCGTCCGTCAAACAACTGTTTCTAGTACGATCGCACAAAAAATAAATTATATTTACATGTCATCCATGGCTGCGTTGACAGGCATCGATACGAACACCATAACTATTATGAATTACATTTTCAATTATAAGAACATTAATCTCATTATGCCGATTCGGATGTTAAATTTTGAGTCAGAAATATTTTCTGGTTTGTTGACGTGAACTCTACTTTGCAAACAGCTCAAAAAAAAAAGGTCCAACGGCGTCAAGTCGCAAACACAGCCAATTCACAATACTATTTGGTAAAACTACACATCAAGTGAATTTTGTACGTAATAACCAGTGACCCGAAATGCAAAGAATAACGGTTTAGTTCCGGTTCGATAAATTTCAACTTTTCGGTTTACGTTCCGAACCACCGGTTTTTATTTTTAATTATTCGGTAACCGGTTCGGCGGCAACGGTTCAGTTTCGGTTCCGGTTCAATGCAAAATATGATGACAATGCATATTTATAAATTGAACTGCCTGAAATTGTTCCATTTTGGTAATATGTATACAAAATTACCAAAATAAAAAATTTAAAAAAGTGGGCCGAGTCGTTGTGTGAATCGGTTGAAGCGGTTTGAATTACTTTGCTGTCTTGAATGTAAATTTTATTGTGGAAATGTTGGACCTGTTTCAGCAGTCCCGTTTTTTTTCAATAGCAAACCTTTTTTCTATTGTTACTGATAAAAAGACGAGAGCTTAAAACTAGCCTACCATTTTAGAAGATATTCTTTATAAAAAAAAGATGAATAATTTCTAATTTAACACTATAATTATATGAAACAGTACTTAATTTAGCTTAAAATTACATCCAGTGTACCTAATGAATGCCAAGAAAATTTACTGTTAAGGTTCTTTAACTGTTTTAACTTCCGGTTCAAACCGTATAAGAACTAATCTTGTAAAGTGGCACAAATATGTACAACCTCAAATGATACTGTTAGAAGGGTGCGGATCCCTTGTTTATCATCACCCTTATTTAGGGTTGCGGTAATTTCCTAATAAGCTACTGGGGTTCTGTGAAATTTCCCATTTGAATAATTCCTTTGTATAGACTGCACTCGATTGTCTTTTGAGACTATTAAATTTTCTTTTTGAGAATGGTTTAAGGAAAGCGCAATTTATAGATTAACAAGGGAAAGGCGACGATAAACGTTTAGCCCTATAATTTATTGCGTTTACTGAACACGTACTAGGGGTTTATTGTAACTTGCCACGGATCTCGATAACCCATCTCCGCCAGCTATTTGAAGTAAATTCCGCGCACGTAGGACAATGCAAGGCCGCCAACAGTTGGCGCAAAAATTACTGTACATAAATATAACATTTCATACAAAGTATAATTACGAACAAAAATAGTCATGCATTTAATCGAACATAAAATCCACGTGAGAACAAAAATTAACCCTTTTGTTTTTTGACCCAATAAACTCTTCAGTTGCTTGTAACTTCTCTTTTATTGATAGTATAATTTTAAACCTTTTTCACTTTTCTTCCTTAGCATTATTAAACACTTTGGATACGTAATTATTATGTTTTTATTGCTTTTAACTTTCGCCATACATAGTATAAAGAAACTATTGTGATCACGAAAATGTTCGAATTCCATATTTCCACAGATATACACGTTTTGAGGTCCCCTGAACCCGTTTTGACTATTTTCGCGAAAACGTCCGTGTGTGTGTATGTGCCAGACGTAAAAGTTTACATTTTTAATAATGTATATTAATACTGCCCCTAAAAGTATACTACAAAGTGCGCGGAATTAGTAAATTTGTCAAATAATGACTAATATAAAGGGTGTTTAAGTTGAAACGACAATCCAAAATTACATGAAAACGGTAAAAGATTAAAAGAATTTGTTTATGTAGGATTGTAGTCCATGTTAGGGTCTACAAAAAACCCAATCACTTTTTTTGGTAAAATTTAAAATTACGAAATTATTTCAAAACTTCAGATTTTTTTTTCGAAAACGACTTAAACAATTTTTTTCAAATTTTAGTACGATATAGAGTTTATTTTTCTTGGTCAAATGCCGTTTGTCTCAACTATCTTGAAGTTTAAAATTACGAAATTATTTCAAAATTTTAAAAAGTATTTCCTAAACGGCTCTAACAATTTTTTTTTAAAATTTTAGAATGTTATAGGGTCTTTTTGTTTTAGAAAAATGCTGTTTGTCTCCATCATCTTGAGCTGTCGAGAAAAAAGTTAAGATGAATTAAAAAAAAGGTAAAATATTTTTTAAGAACTCTATGATTTTTCATGTCATAAACACGCAAGGATAGTAAACTAATAGGATGGCTCATTCCCATAAGACTAATGTATTACTGAGCTTTCCGGAAATGACGTCATTAATAACGCACAAATATTTAAACCGACGCCTTAGATTTTATATTGAATGCCATTTAAATTTTGACATGTCAAAAAAATTATACAAAAGGTGCGTATTTATAAGCTTTACAGAGTTTTAATCGTAAATAATGATTTTTAAAGTTTAAAAACATAGCTTTTTGCTTACAAAACTGATACCGCTCTTAATTGGTTTTTTGTAATATGCCACATAAAACCTACACAATTTTTATGTAGCGCTATTGCTGCAAGGATGTAAAGATATTATTTTTCTATCCATAAGGATGCGATTTTTTTTCTTGTAATATGTTTTTACTTTGTAGATCTTTCATACAAGGTTCTTATTCATTGTCGCGTAACTGCAACTGCCTTAAAAACATGACGTATTTTTGATGCAACAGCAGTTTTAAAAGCTTGTGTATAGTAAGTACTTCATTGTTAAAAACATATTACAAGAAATTAATTAAAATCATATAGTTTCACCCTAATAAAGGGTCTCGTGTTTAAGTTAAACCATAAATACATTGAGGGGAAGTAGAAGTTGCGCTCTGGCGAATTGCACTAATAACAGTGAGAAAACTAAAGGCCAAAACATCAAGTATCATAGATTTTCAAAAGTAGAACACCTACAACAAACATGGATTAAGAAATGCCAAAGACCCACTGTATTTAACCCGGCCACAAGCCAAATTTGTTCCATCCACTTTACACCAGATTTTTTTGACTTTTTAAAAATAACTATTAAGACGTTAAATTAAAAAATTGTTTAGCAATCATACCTATATTACTGAAAAATGGAACAAAATTTTGGACATCATGTTTTATAATTTGACCACTTTTAAGAGAGAGTTTAGTAAAAAACATAAACTGTTAGCAGAAAATTTCCACCTGTGTATAGTTAGTTTGATATTCATTAAATAGCTCACCAAAAAACATTTTTTTACTAAATACATTCTTTTTAATTTGTTTGCTTAATAAGATAAGGTTTCCCGTACACCAAATGGGTTGATTTACATACACCTGAACGTTTTATACATGTGTGATATATGTATGACGCATCTGTCACTTTAAAAATAATATTTGTAGGACGTCATAGGTGACGTCATAGGTGACGTCATTAATAACACTCTTTCTTTATTATTATGATAACGAATTTCGTCGGATGGGCCTTCCTATTAGTTTACTATCCTTGATAAACACGCGCATGAAACGTCATTTTGACAGACGTCATTGACGTCATCTTGACAGATGTCTTTTACCTAAATGAGGTTAATTAGAACCCCTGGAGCCCTAATGCGATTTTAATATTTTTTTAAAGTATAATTGATGTACTGCTTTAGCGATAAATGTTTTAAGGGCTGTATATCATTGGAATAAAATAAGGGGTAAGAGACAAAGTAACACAATTTTTTACCATGGGGTTTGTTGTGGATTATTTAAACACACAAACCTGGATCAATCTAAAAACATGGATACATATACAAAAAAGAGAACTTAAAAAATGAGAGATTACGATAAAGGGTTATTAAGTAATGTTACCTTACTCTATGCTAATCTTATTAATCTTTTTGGTGTTTCTATAATTTTAAGGAGAGTCTCTTTCGTAAACTTTTTCGTTGTTTCGTATATTTTTGGTATAGGTACCGTCCAGCGGGGTGACTTGAGCCATTTTTCCACAAAGTCTTTTAAATTTTTTTATGTAATTATAAAACTAGAAAGGTTCTGTGTTTGAAAATTGGAGGAAAGAATACAAACTACATGCCCTATAGTTTGACAAAAGCTCAAAACTCCAATTTTCATAAATACTTTGATTTTTATTAAATTCAGGGGTGGCACATGACACCCCATGAGCCACATGATAATTAAGTGCATATTATATGCTCTACTGCAAATTTAGCCCCCAACGGAGGTAAAATGAGCCACCCACAGCGTTTAAAAAAAAACTGCAAATATCAAAAAATATATAAATCACTGGTATTTTGCTCAAAAATTTGCAACTTACAGAATAAGCAGACTTAGTATAGGTAGAAATAAATTTGGTGAAATCTAACCTACTTATTAAAAAAGAGCACGAACAGTTGTCCTAGAAATGCTTTATTAGAAAGTGTTAATATAATTATACAGCTATTAATTAAACAAATTTCTAGTCAAGTGGTTCAAGTCACCCCGGTAGCTCAAGTCAACCCGCGAGACGGTACTCTAAAAGTATGCTTATACTGCCTAATAATTGACTATTGCACGTTTGGTTCTTTAGCTGGATTTTGATTTCAACAAAATACCGGTATATAAGAATACTTTTGAAAAAATTGGGTAAAGGGTTATAACGTTACTTGTGATAATTTTGTCACATCAAAGAAATCAATGTTAGAGGTACAATAACAAAGTGTAAAGAAGACCAGCCAAAGGGCCGTAGATACGTCGATCGTAAAATGGAGCATTTGTTTCAAATTGTTCTTACTTTGTACTTATTTTCATTTTAATTTAAGTTTAAATAAAACTTTCAAAAGCGCGACAAAGATGCAGAGCCACTGAATAATGTATTTGCTTATACCGGTTTTTGATCCGGTTTTTTCAAGTCCATGTTGTAAGTTGCACCAAAAATAAAAGCGTTTTGTATATAGCCAACACATAAATTAAATCTGGCCTCAACGTTTTTCGGAACGAGTATTTATTTAAACTGTGCGTATTCGTTATCTTTCAGGACCAAATTTATTAGCTGTATCGTGGCAATCTTCTCTTTCGAGTTTTATTTTACGGACGGACTTTTTCAGTAAATAGACAAACAACAATTACACAGAGCAGAAACAATCGAGATGTTTATGCGAGTGAAGCATTACCATACAACAGCAAAACAGTGTGTTTTGCTGGCGTTTTCGAGTGAAGATAATCAATGTATAAACTAAGAAACAGTATAATGTTGAAAATGTATAAGAAACAGGGTACATATCTAGATTGCGGTAAATAAAGTTTTGCGACGTTGAGACTCCAAAGGGGAAGTCGTCTATTCAAACGAACCGTTAGAAAGAAGTCGAGAACTAAAAAACGTGAGATGTGTCTCCCCATTTTCTTCTGCAATAGAATAGTAAAATAAAGTACTACTCGTTTAGGTACGTCAATCTAATCCAGGGGTAAAAACTTTGTTTTATCGACGTCGTCTTAAAATTAAACTGCATCTTCCTAAAAAACTTTTAGAGTGTGGGCTATAAACAGTAATTTAAAAAGTAGTTTTTAGTTTTACCGTTTCTATTGTGTCTATATGTATTAATAAGCAACTTTGTTTTTTATAATTTCTGTTGCATTTATTACAATAATATATTTTGTGGTTTTCTTTCTTAAATTTATTAAACATTTTAAATGAGCAAATATCATGAAAAAACAATATGCCGAAATAATTACATGTTACATATCCTAACGAATGTTTTGCGTCAAACAAGAGGCAGAGTACATAATCATGAGAAATATAAATTAATGCAGGAGTAACCCAAAGCCAGTGTAACACGTTGTACATTTCTGTGTAAAATTTAATACAAAATATCTTGTATTGTTTTTCTTGCACAGATTTCAGTACAAAGTTTCATTCGTTTGAAACTGTGTGTGACACTGATACAATTTTATGTTCAAGTTACTGCCCACGAACATGCGCGTAAACAGTATAACCCTCAGAGTACCAAGCTCCAAAAATGCACGTAAAGTACCAACTCAATCTCGGCAATTATGATATAATTTAGCAATATTTCTCCGTGTTTATTTGTTATAAGTCTTCTTAGTCTATTTATCAACATTATTACTGATTTTTATATTCCTAAAAATTGGTTTCTCATAAAAAAAAACTGACGTACCGTCTATATGTGACATGCGGGAAATTTGATGGATAAAACAAAATTGTTACATGTTTCAAATCATAAAGATTTATTAAATATAATCAAAATATTGTTATTCGTGTTAATGCAATCTTTTTTACATACTATTGTTTTCGTTTCCACCCTATGGGTTTCACAAATGGCACGATTATAGCGGGCGCAAACAATAGAGGACTTCCTGTCCTCCTTGCGGGTACAATAGACACATCTTCTCCGTTTTACCAAGGGTCGGGAGATTATCATCTTCTTCAGAATCTGAAGAAAAATGATCGCAGCTTTCGTCCTCAGAATCAGCTCCGGACATTGTATCTTCATCTTCTGAGACAATTGACTCTACATCAGAGTGTTCACCTTCATCACTACTTAGGGTCATATTTTCAGCTATTTGCTGCAGTTCTTTCTCACTCAACATTTTCTGCGACATGATCACTAACGTTCAAGAATCGGACTAATGATTTCTCAGACACTATTTAAATACATCGACAACAGCTTTGCATGCAATCTCCTCTTATACAAATTTGGTACTTGAAGTACCAGGCGGGGTCGGTGAGTGACCCCAGCCAACAATATAGCGATATTATGGATGTTAAGAATTCAAAAGAAATTTCAAGGCTGGAATTATGTTTCTAAAGGACAAAAAAAAAGTCGTAGACGGAGAAATCCGTAAAAACAGTAATAAAAAAAATATTCACAATATATTGATAGTGGGGTCACTCAGTGACCCCGCCTGGTACTCTGAGGGATAAACACAGATATGCACTCCCTTTTAAAACAAGGTGTTTATCCCTTGTAATTGCCATTTTAAACAATAACATCATCCTGCTTCGGATTATCAAGAATTAACTGTTAAAAGAAATTTCTATTGTTTATATTTCTTTTAGCTGCAGATGTTCAAAATCAGCTGTTAGTCGCCATTACTCACTAACTAAAGCACGCATATTCTGTATCAAAACTTGCATGCAAATAGAAAACGTCCTATTGTTTTTTTCTGTAAATCATTTCGATACCGTTTAATGCACTATACCCCACTTATCATTTTCTTTTAACCGTATTACATATTACACTTATTAAAATTACGCAACAATATTTTGAGCATCACACGCAATTTAACAGTAACTTAATGTCAAAGTTTCTTGTATGCAGTTTATTGCTTGGAACGTTTTATGGTCGCTTATTCACCTTTTATGGACGATTTGTTAAATTACTACGATAAAAGCATACGTTACTACGTAAAATATAATGGCCGTTTAATGCCGATACAGATTCGATAATATGATGGAATATAACAAAAAGGCAGTAAAACATACTAAACTATAATCTTTGATAGAGTAAAATAATTGTAAGCGGAATTTTAAAATGGTGGTTGGTAGAAATTATAATAAAAGTAAGAAGTATTTGTTTTATTTCGAAACTTATGGCGAAATATATTTTTTGTTGACCTATGTATTAATAAAAGGTCACATGAAGGAAACGTGGAGGAAGTATTTCAAACAAACTTTCGAGCTTTGCGTTGACTAAGAAGCTTATTAAAGATTAAAATCGAAGTAGAAGCTGATTAATTTGTGATAAGCAGAATATTTAGACCACAAGCCGTATAAAGTAAATTAAGTTTTACTTTATTATAGAGACAAATAATGATTTTGTTGTGTACGAAAGCGGTTCTACTTAGAATTGGACCGGGGATTTAAGAAAGGATTTTTAAAGCACACGTAACTAAAAAAGAATGAAAACCTTGAAAAAATCGTGTAGAAATTATACAGAAGAACTGAGTGGAAGTTGTTTCAATAAACTTTTCATAAAGTAAGTACTAACAATCTAGCTTAAAATAGTATATTATATACCAAGGTAGAGAAGTCAACTATTATAGCCTGAGGGCTCAGATTAGATCACGAGGCGCGAAGCGCCGAGGGATCTAAGGGCCCGAAGGCTATAAGACTTCTCTACCGTAGTGTATATACTATTTTTTTCACTACTAGTAAGACAAACCCATTTATGTTATGTACGCACTTTCTAACCTAAAATATAAAAAGTTAAGTACCTATCTATTCTATAGAAATATTGAATCTGCGTGTTACTCATCTTGCTAAATCACTATTGTTATTAAAAAACATTGTTTTTAAGCGATGGTTTCATCTAAAATACTGACATTAAAACTTTTCTCTTTTTTACGTTGTGTCAATCGACGGTGTGGATATTGACAACCGTCATTTATTACGGCGCGAAAGTCGTGTTATTTAAATACACCAAAGTTTTTTAAATTAAATTAATTTATTTAAACAACGTTATAAATGCTAAAATACCAATAAAGAGAATTTCTCCATCATACTAAATCGTCCTATAATTTTTTTTTCTTTAAAACTACAACAGCATTATTAAAAAATATAAATTTGTTCATTATTCACCAGTGGTTAATAATGAAAAATTGTTTACCTGTAACCATGCATAGGTAGAGAAATTGAATTTCACGGCATTCTAATATGCGTCATAATGCTACGCTATATTACTAGTAGTGAAAAAAATATTTTATTTCTTGGTTAGAAGCAACGAAAACACGAAAACTGACTAATTTAACTTATTTCTCCGAAATTATGGTACATTCTATTACATAAATTGCTCAAAATTAAAATACACAGACCATTTACAACTTCGCAAAGGTTTTGCAACAATTACCCAGCATTTAAGTGAACGATATTTCGATTAAACATCATCGCCGTAATTTATGCCAGCATGATAATGGGGATTACCCGAAATTAGTCCAGACGTATTAATTGCTGAAAGCTATCGCGGTACGAATGTAACATACACATTCTAATTTACATGACAAATGTGAATAAGTGAGATAAACGACGGATTTTGGTGTATAATTCGCACAAACTATAGGTTAGTATTACTGTCTTGCGTTTACTGCCGTTTTTAATGGTTTATATTCTTAAAATTACAGCAGCATTAGGACCTGCTCTACATACGGATTTTTAGGGTTAAGTTTGCTTTTTTTGTGTTTAATTGAAAGAATAATTATAAAGTAGACCGACCCTTGTTCACAAAACAACTGACTGGAAGAGCTTTAAAATAGAACTAGATAATGCAATTAATCTTAATATACCTCTTATATCACAAGCGCCGCCTAAAGAAAATCAGAGGGACAATGGCCAGGGAATAACAAAAAAAAAGTTGAAGTACTTGCAGATTATCTTGAAAACAGATTCAAACCCAATGAAATGCATTCTAATAATCTAGGACGGAAACTTGTTGCAAACGAAATCAAAAGCAACCTCAGTCCCAAAAAAATTGCCAGGCTTTGACCTAATTACAGGCAAAATTTTGAAGCAACTACCGAGGAAAAGCTATCTAATTAATGGAGCCTTTGGAATGAAAGATGTCCCAAGTGTATGGAAGGTAGCAGAAGTTATAATGCTGCAAAAACCAGGCAAACCACCTAATGAGTTTAATTCATATAGACATATATCATTGCTACCAATAACATCTAAATTACTCGAGAAATTATTTCTGAAACGACTAAAACCTCAGCATAAGGACAAATCTTATTCCAAACCATCAGATTGGATTCAAAGATAAACATAGCACATTAGATCAAGTACCTACATCGCATCACTAATGTCATAGAGAAAGCGTTAGAAAACAAAGAAGTCTGCTCAGCTATCATTTTAGATGTGACCCAGGCCTTTGATAAGGTCTGGCACAAAGGGCTTGAGAACAAAATAAATAAATTGCTACCACAACAATATGCTACATTAGTAAAATCATACATTTCCAATCGATTATTTAGAATAAAACAAGAAGATGCGTTTTCGGAGATGATGGAAATCAGAGCTGGAGTACCGCAGGGCAGCGTCCTTGAACCTATCCTCTATTTGCACTATACAGCTGATCTGCCAGAATAAAAAAGTTTGACTATTTGCCACGTTCGCAGATGACACTGCAATCCTAGCAGTTGATAAAGACATAGAAGCCACGACAAATAAACTTTAAACTTTAAACGTTCAATTAAACCAGGGAATGGAAGATAAAATTAAACGAGGTAAAATCAACTCACATAAATTTTACGAACAAAAGCATTAGGAATCAGTCGTTTTGAAAAAGACCAAGACACAATGGTCGAAACGTCAACTACTTCTAAATGTAGAAGACGCGGTTCCAAACCCGGAAACCAAGATTGTATTATTAGGAATCCGTTGCCCATCACTATAAATGGTAATACTGTTCCCTACGAAAACACAGCAAAATATTTAGGAATAACATTAGACCCTAAACTAAGATGGAAGAAACACGTAAAAAAGAAGAGAACTGAGTTGGGTCTATAATATAGGAATAGGAAATTATATTGACTGTTGGGGCTTTGTTCCCAACTGTAAATATACAACAAAAAATTGATAATAAGATCTTGAAACCAGTCTGGGCGTATGCCATACAACTATGAGGTTGTGCTAAACAGTGTCATATTAGTACAATACAAAAATTTCAAAATAAAGATGTGATTAAAGATGTGGCCAGCGAAATTAGAAGATATGCAGCTAAGCATGAGGCGAACCAAATCAGCACGTTAATATCGAGGCAATCCAACTCCTCGATGTAAATGGCCCTAAAGCCACATGAGTTAGTTTAAGTGTTCAAAAAGCAGAGTGCAGTGCGAAAATTATAGTGCCGTGTGCATGTTAGCAGAAACCCCAATGGGTGAACTTTAGAGTTCAAATTTTAAGTTCTAAGAGTTAAGAAATAAATTAATAGTTGATAGACGAGTTTAATTATTTCAAACGCTACAAGCGTGGATTTAAAAAAAAGTATAATTATTGCTTTAGGTACATGTAGTTAAGTCTTATATAAAGTATCTTTTAGTGTGCCAGAGTACATACCATAATTTTACACCTTTGCCTTGGTTATTACGCCCAAGCGACATATAAGTAACACCTCCTGCAGGACTAACGTGTCCTGATGGCAGCACAGTTGTGTATGTAACACCAACAAGGCTCTCTACAAGTTAGTAGTCTCTTAACACACACACATTTCTTATACAGGTTTTATTGGGATATTAGATTTTAGGATGGTGCTATATAACGTTTAAGAATTTAAAGACAAATGGAACTTCTATCAGAATAATAAAATCTGTGTACGAGATGAAATGAAAACACTATAGAATTTAATTACAAATTGTAAGAGTCTACTTTCCTCATTTTAAACAGTGCCTGCTTATAATTTATGCCAAAAGCAAAATAATAAGCAAATCTGGTAACAACATCCAATAAAAACTGGCGGTAGTTGTTCAGTCACATAAGGTTTTAAAATAATAATTGGCAGTAATCTAGCATTGCCTATATTTTATCAATATGTCACAAAATGTAATCTAAGTATATGAATGCATTATTTCGTTTAATTTTCTAGGTATATTGAAACGAATATTTGTTGTGGCATTTGCGAATTAGGTTCTGAAAGTTAAACTATTACGTGCATCGTACACAGAGTGTTGTTATAGTATCACAATACCCTTGTGGTAAATTTTATTACAGCTTGTGAGATCGGAACAATATTTCACTGTAAAGGAACCCGAGTTTCATAACAGCGAGTTCAATATTTAACATCTGCCCGATATTTGTTGCATTTGAGATATTACTTCGCGTCAGTGTTTATAGTTATTGGTTTTTTGTTGCAATACTCGGGAGCAATACATCGTTTTCAATAACATTCTCCATTTAACTAGTCGATTTAGAAAATTAAGCTATTATGATCATATTTTAATACCAAAAAAATGTTGAACGAAGTCTAACTAAAAAAATAACGTAACGGATCAATATCTGGCCTTGTGACAACTTAACAAAAAAATGTTGTATATAAAAGCTGTTTGTGGCCATTTACTACTACTGATGCTCTTTTTTTAATATTGTAAATCTGTACAATGAAAACATTTAATTTTGTTTGTATATGTTTAAGTTTTAAGTGATTCATAATGTTTAGAATAATAATGTTTAATTAAAATCACTTTCGGCTATTATCTTCCATAAAATAATATCTATACTTACTAATTACCGAAATCCAGGTTTTGACGTTATAAATAATAAATTTCTGATTAATTTTAAAATTAATTTATTACGTGCCGGTCCAAGATGTGTTAAAATATTAAGTAAAATATATTATGACTTTAATATTAAAGAGTGATAATCATTGTTATATAACTTTTTAAACTAAATTTAGGCGGGTATATGTAAACTTATATATTATATGAGAATTCTCGAGAAATAAAAAATTTATTTCTTATTTCCAGGGATGGAATAACGTTTTAAATCGTTACGTTATTGTATAACGTTATTTATTATTTGTTTTCGTTACATAACGTTATAAATAACGTTAAAAAAATTAATTATTATGTTATATAACGTTACATAAATTATGATATACAGGGTGTTTCTTAATTCATGTGAAAATATTCGGGAGGTGATTTCTTATCGAAAATTAAGGGGGGTCTTTTATATTAATTTTATCCTTTGACTTTTTCTTTTGGAGTTACACCTCCCTAAAGGGGAGCGGTAATGTTAGGTTTTTATTTTATTTCTCAAATTTGGATAAATGTAGAATGATATTTGGTATGTTTTGTACTTATTTTCATAGTAATAATTTCACTGAAAAGTGCGACCTTTGTTGGTTTTTAATCAGAATTTTTTGATGAGTTGAAATTTTGCAATTTAATTATTTTTTTTGAAAGTTATATTTATTTAGATTTATTTTTCATTTTTTAACTTTTCTTGTAATATCTACAGTTTTTGAGTAAAAAATTAAATGAGTGAACATGTTGTTTATGTTCATATTGGGTAGAATTGACAGACGTTTTAGCGTCAAAATGAATTACATCCGTCAATTCTACCCAATATGAACTTAAACAAACCATAATAACCACCAAAATGAATGGTTTTATATCGAAATATTTGATGGTTCATGTTCACTTATATAATTTTTTACTCAAAAACTGTAGGTTTTACGAGAAAAGTTAATGAATAAAAAGAAAATCTAAATAAATCAAGTTTAAAAAATAAAAAAAAATTGCATAAAGTTCAGATGAAAAAAAATCAACAGGGGTCGCACTTTAGCTCCCTGTGAAGGTGGGAGATGATTCAAAATATTACTATGGGAAACCTTTTAATAAGTATAAAACATCCACCGAATATCATTCTCATACATTTATCCAAATTTGAGAAATAAAATAAAAACCCAATTTTACAGATCCAATTAGGGGGGTGTAACTCCGAAAGGAGACGTTTAAGGAAAACAATTTATATGAAAGACCCCCTTAATTTTCGATAAGGAATGACCTCCCGAATTTTTTCGCATTATTTAAGAAACATCCTGTATAATGTTGAAAAAATAATTTTCATTTGTAAATCTGAAATTATTTTTGGGATCAGTAAATGTAAATTTTGAAAATAGTAGAAGTACAAAATTACGTTGAAATACTGTATTTTCATTGTAATTTCTAAAATATAAACAAAATATATCTTCTGAAAATAAAAAGATGGCCATACAAAAATTTAATTTATAGAGAATAACGATGCAAAATAACTTTTAATGAAACGCTATCGGTTATTATAACGTTATACACAGAAAAACGGGAACTTCTGAAACCCCCCAAAAAATATTAGGAACCAAAAAATTTTTTTTTTCCAAAAATTAAACCATTACAGTTTGCCATTTAAGAGACAGTAATCCAAATTAAGAATTTCTGAAAATTATGTCCTCTAGATGACGTCCTTCTCTACTTATGCATTCTTCCAGTCTGCCGTTGAGATTCCTCATTACTGGCTGTAACATCTCAGCTGGGATACCACGAACTTCGTCTTGAATTCTTTGTTTCAATTCATCCAGTGTCGTTGGCCGAGTCATGAAGACCCAACTCTTGAGGTAACTCCACAAGAAAAAACCAGGGAATGTCACCGAATCTTGATATCACACGGTTACCAAACAATTCTCGTACAACTTCCATTGATCGCATTGCAGTGTACGATGTCGCACCAGCCTGTTGAAACCGGGTATCGTTACGTTACGTTTTCCATCCCTGCTTATTTCTCGAGAAATGAAAACTATCGAGAAATCTTAAACACTAGATAGCGTGTATAGAGCCTTCACTAAAAAGAATAAAATTGACGCCTATTAAATTTAATTAAGGGTTTACCCCAATCTTTATTTAAAAACTATTTGTATTCTACTATTCTCATGTTTTCAATCTTCATTCCAAATATTTTTCTCTTTATTTTTTTTGTCAAAAGCTAAATACATAAGCCACAGTAAATATTTCAATGGCAATTAATTTAAGCAGCCTTCAATGAATTTCATTTTACAGTTGAGCTTTACTAGAAATCGTTTAAGTATTGCGAAACAAAGTAAAGAATATTTTTAAATTTGGTTGTGAGTAATCAAGGACAAGTTTTTGCTTGTAAAGAATTTTTCTTAAAAATTTGAACTAAAATATTTTGGGATAATTGAAACTGATCAGTTTTATCTGTCCAACATTAATTGATAGATATCTCCCAGTTCTATACCAAACACGATTTTTGTTAAATCAATAAGAAAAGGTCGCTCAAAAATAAGGTTACTTTTTAACTTAATAAAAAATTTCAGCGCAGAATTAGAGAATTCTGTTATAGCTGATGCATGGTAATGCTCTTTACTATAACGGTTGCACTGTAAATTATCTTTGAAATTATGAACTGGTGTATTCACATTCAAATTTAAACTAAGTACATACATACATATATGCTGATAGAAGACGTTAACTTGTTTAGCATTATATGAAACATTTACGGGTAAGTAACATCACCTTATCTTTATGCAATAGTAGTTTATGGAACAATATTTACGATGCTAGGGTGCATTATGTGAATATACGTAGTTGGTATGCTAAACTGCTGTGTTTACTGATATATTTAAAATTGCTGTCATGTATGGTTGGGTAGAGTATTAAAGTAGTTTTACATTTAAACGTTCAACTTTCACGGGTCTTTAAAAGTTTTAAAGTTTGAATGCATAATCAATAGGTATTTGATGGTTCAGATTACATGCGCATATTACAAAGATTTCAATAATTAAAAATTGTAATTCGAAGAATTTCTGCAAGTTATGTGATATCGACAATTAAATGATATTCATTCGAATATTTTGGTAATCGAATAATGATCAACCCAACGATATAGGAAATCGAATGATGATCACTCGTTATTATATGGTATTTAAAATGATTTTGATAATCGATTGACGGACGATAATTCGAATTATTTTGAAAGTGGACAATAATCGTTTCCATGACTTCGGTAATCAAATAATGATCAATCGAATTATTTTGGTAATCGAGTATATCTACCTAATTCGGCAATGAAATGATGTTCACTAAGATTATTTCTGTAATCGGATGATAATATGCGCCGTATATTTTAAAAGTGGCTTAAGTCACTTTTGTGTTATTTTGAGATATTAAATGTTTTGTATTTTAATGTGCATAAACATCTTTATGCTAACTTTAGAGATATTTCATTTATATTTGTTATCTTAGTTACTTATATTTTTCTCTACATACATAATTTCGCACAGACGTTAATCAATCGCCATTTTTAATTATTGTAAAGTGACTTAAGCCACTTTTAAAATTAATAGTTTATAAAAACTACGGACATATTGATTTTATCTTATGTGTTTAACTGGATTGATGTTTGATAAAACAGTTATTTTAGAAAATTGAGGACTAAATTATAAAGGATGGTCCACATAGAAGGGTCACTTCTGGAATCTCGTAAACGGCAAGAGCTACAAAGAAGTTTCAATTAGACAAATTGTTCCATTTAGAAGACCTAAAGATTTAATGTTTTTAGAAATTTCGATGGCACGCTAGATAATAAACAAGGATCGAAGTAAGTTTTTTTAAATCGTTAATAACTTGGTTATACTTGATGGTAAAAAAAATTTTTGGGGATGAAGTTGTAGATTTTTGTTACGCTATAAAAGGAAAACATTCATTGGTTTTTATATTGTTTAAAGTTTAAATTCTTAGATAAATTACAAACTTGTTTTTTTAAAATGGAAACCATAGTTAACTATGACCGCGTAAAAAAGCATTTTTTTTCTCTTTTCAATAATATAAGGTTTAATAAATATTTGTTTTGATATTTAGACTCAAAACAAATAAAATTACTAACGATTAAAAGAATATGCCTATTTTGATTTTTGTGTATTATCTAGACTAGAGTGTCATGGAATTTTCTTAAAACCCAATAGTGGCCCTTCTATGTGAACCACCCTGTATAATATTAGTAATTTATATATTGTATATCATTGCAAGTTTCTTAAAGTATTTTTTATTATCATTTATGTTCATAAAATACCAAAGTAATAAATAAATTTATTTGTACATTATTTTGAAATATAAGCATAAATAATTTATATAACGTATTTTATGTAAAAGTTTAATCATGTATTGAATTATTGTCATTATTAGGAGTGATAAAGTCTTGGGACATTTCACTTTGTTTTAGATTTTAAAAGTTACTGTGGTAAATAGAGGTATTAAGAAAGCTAATTCATAAGTTTGCAAGTTTCCAGATAAATGTATTTGTGTAAAAAAAATTCTGTTGACTATTCCCCTCATGGTCATATAAACTGATATAAACCAATCACTTTGTCAAATTATAGTCACGCCTTAATGTTTTGACCAATCACGTTCATTTTTAAGCGAAAAAAGCCCTAGGGCTTTTTTCACCTTCAAAATAGCGAAAACATGCCGTTGTCATGTCAATAATATCCTTAGCAACCTGGTTGTTTGTTTACAGATGTTTGACAGTTGTAAAATATATTTAAGATGCGCCGTTTTGGAATAACTTCCATAGAAGAAATACAAAAAACTGTTGCAAATATAACTCCCAAAAATACTGTTGCATCCAAAACGTCAATACGGAAACAATTTGAAAAATTTTGCAAGGAAAGGAGTTACGATTTAAATGCGCTACAGAGGTTAGTACGCTATCGAAAATGTTAACAAATAATAAACGAAAATTGTACCTAATTATTTTTGGTATCTTATTTGGGAAATAGTCTAATCAAATATATTTCGGAACATTATTTTGCAAGGAAAAATTTTAACTCAAGTTTGTTACTTATAGGTAACATCCCTCGACAAAATGAATGACAAAATCCCTCGCCTTCGGCTCAGGATTTTGTCATGTCTTTTGTCTCAGGATGTTACCAAAGCAACAAACTTTTGTCAATAATTTTACCGGCAAAATAATGTCCCTTAATATATTATAACTGAGAAAAATTGTAGAAATTTTGAAAGAAATTGAAATTGAAATGTTTAAAAATAAAAATACCATAAATTTTTGTAATCATAAACCCTTTTAACTCAATTTTCTCAAAAAGTGACTTACGCAAATTGTATCGATTGATTTTGGTAACGGGATTTTTATCAGTTAAACTATTCCGACAATCGAATTATAATTATTCGAATGATAATCACTGGAATGATGATTATGGTAATGATTTCGTATTAGAATAAGATCATTTGGGTAAACATATTTTGGTTATAATCTATTGCTATTTTGAAGCTTGGAGAATTTCATACAAACTGCGTTTTTATGTAATTGCTGCACTGAGAAAAATTTGATATTGTTTTAATACAAATCGTAGTCTTAATTTTATTTTTGTATAGGAGTTAACTACACTTTTATGTTATGCTACAACAATATTATATACCAAATATATATCATTTATATAAAATAGCACTACACAACTGTAATTTAAATTACTATTGAATACTACAACAATTTTTATTTATTACGTTTTACGTGTTTAGTATTAAAGACAAAAGCTATATATTTGTATATTATATTACTACATATTATATTTGCAAATAATTGGCCAGTGTATTTATATAACCGTATACGTTAACATCATAACGGTATAACAAAAGTTAGGCATTATTTTGGTTAAGCCACGAAGTGTATGTTTTACTACTACATCATCTAATTTATATTATTCCACCCATAATGTTAACAGCTACGTACTGGCAAGCCAAGACGCTGACTGCAGTTGTTTGCTATGCTTCATTCTTTTGCGGAACATTTTTGACGTGTTCAGTTTAGTTATTCTATTGCGATACTGGATATTCTGTTAGAAAATTGGCAGATGCCAGAATTGGCTTCCATTTTTGAAGGTAAGTTGTATTTGCTCCTAACAATAATAAATTCAGTTTATATAAGTAATTTATTAACAAATTGCATCAAATATTGCAATGGCCGACTTTTAACGTTTGCGTGTTAAACGAGTATGGTGGTTTCAATTAAATTAACGTTTTGGTAATATATTCAGATCCACGAAGACTTATACTATATCCATGTCTTTAGCTTCCTCTGGGTTATCAGTTGATAAGTATTTACATCAATATTCCCTGACAAAATTACTTATGATTTTCACATTTGCGTTATATTTACATGCTTTATGGCTGTTTTTATACGTGGATATTTTTTTTCTTGATGTATACAGGGTTTGTATTCCAAATTCAACCTTTTGCAAATCAAATCCAACTTTTTACAAATCAGATTCAACCTTTTATTACATAATAAAATCAGAAGTGTATAATCCAAAAATTTGAGATATTCGAACACACTTACATATTTAAAAAAATGTTTGGATTTGATTTACAAAAGGGTGGATTTGATTGCAAAAGGGAGAATTTGAAGTGCAAAATATTGAATTTGGAGTGCAAACCCTGTTTTGTGTTTTCAACATCTAAATAATTTATCTCTTAGATGAACATGAACATGAAATAACAGAAGGTTTTGTTACTTATGTATAGGTAAAGTGTTTATCCAATAAATATATTATCATATTGGATTATTAATAATTTTAGAACGATCACGATTTTCCAAAGTTGTTAGAAGAAAGAAATAAAAAGCTTGAAGCCGTTGGACAGCGTGCTTAACCTGGTGTCTTTATATTAGGTGATATTTGTAAACCTAGATCAGTTCTAAAAATTAATGAAAATATATACTTGTTTACATTTTAAATATATACTTGTTTATTAATTAAAACTGCTTTTATTATGCCCCCTAATTAATACCATCAGTTAACTGTATAAGTTGTAAACAGTAGGAGTATTTGACATCACAAGTATTACTATGGTATACAAAAACATTTCTGATGCATAATGCTCTGTACAATATTTGAAAAAAAAATTATATGTTTACATGCATATGGATGGTATTGCATAAAATATGACCATGTATTGTATATATATTCTAAATGTATAACATGCAAAACTTTGCGATATGTTATATGACACCTGTAGTAGTATATTATACCATTTTAGTTTTGTATTATATAGAATTATAAGATATCACATACAAATAATAGTATACAAATTTGTAGTAGTATATTATATTAATTGTTGTAATGGTCCCCTATTTAACTACTACAAATTGTATAAAAAAATATTTTTCTTTTAACGTTTACAAATTATTTTTCTCAGTGTGCTATGTGAAAATTAATGTTATTGTAAGTATTTCTTCTTTAAACAGATGGTAAATCTGATGCTATTACATTAAGTTTTCGTTACAAAATTTATTATTTAGCATTACTTGACGTAGATGCTGAATCTTTTTTACGGTCCGTTATATATTTATGCTTCACTTGTAAATATTTCAGAACTGTGATGTGCATTTTAAAAATGTTTGCACTGCAATGGTTTTCAGGCTTTGATCGTAACTCTTAGTTTTATTTTATATTTTAGAGTGCAAGCACAACATTGTTAGCGGATGGCGTCTTTTCTGGGATTTTACGTGCCTCGCTTGTTTTTATTTTAATCTTTTTTATCTTCGCTCGAAATTACGCTCAGATCAAGACAGCAATTCATGCGATATATTTTACTTCTGCAATTCAAAAAGCTTTTGTCCTGCGTTATGGCATGGTTTACTCTGATTTTGTGTCATACATGTGCCATAACAAAGCCAGTTACCACACCCTTTAGTGGTTGCGCCATCCCAATTACCTTACCCCAACACATTTCATTTTATAATCGCTATTATTTCCTCGTATAATTAGTGCATGCGGAATAGCACGTTGTTCAGCACTGGTTTTGCTTTAAAGGTAAGGAATTTGACTGTTTTGTTTAACGAACGCTTATTTTATTCCTTTTCCGTTTCATTTATTCTGATAAAAGTGTGTATGATGTAAATATTAGAAATATTACATAATTATTCTTATTGTTTAAATATAGTTCTAGCTGAAGGTAATAAAATAAACAATGACAAGAACAAATTGCATAAATTGGCGGTTCTCAACCTGCTGTCCACGAACATTGAAGTATAGGTACCTACAGGCCTCGTTTTTCGAGGGCCACTATGGGGATCTCGTAAACAACTTCGGTTAAATTAGGACAAAGTTGTATATTCAGGTGCTTAATAATTTGACGCAAACAGAACTTATCTAGCTCTTTTAGTTTTTGAGATATAGGGAAAAAAGTAAAAAAGTGGATTTTTGTTTTTTGTCTTTACCTTTTTCATTTGATATCGAATTTCATTTCTGTAAAAACTTTTTCATGGCCACTTTTTGCAAGGAATCAGAATACACAATTATGTTTTCCATGCGACGTTTGCCTTTTTCTAAACCATCATCAGGTCAGTTTTTTTCTTATGGACGCTATATGTAATTTTAACGCCAATTTGTAGAGCATTTTATTCTGAATTCGACAATGTGTAACACTTAGCACTTTTTTGAAACAATTGTGGTTAACAATGGCACAAACAAATATTTTATCTTGAAAAATTCCTAATCAGCATGGTAAATAATTGTCTTCGTCCCTTTTTCCTTGGAAGTAAACCGCATGAAATTAAAGATTTGACACAAAACGAAAATAAGTAGGTATTTCTTTATTGAAGGAAAAAAAAAAACAGCTTAGCTAGCCATCCATGCACGATCACTCAACAAAGAACTAACTTACATCTTCAACCATGCCAATTAGAAATTTTTCAAAATAAAATATTTTTTTTTCCATTTTTAACAATTGTATGAAAGTGGTTAGTGTTATAAATTATCGAAATTAGAATAAAATGCTCTACAAATTGGCTTTAAAATCAGATAAAGCGGCCTTAAGAAAAAATTGACTTGATGATGGTTTAAAAAAAGCGAAACGTCGCATAAAAAATATAATTGGGAATTTTGATTCCTTGCAAAAAGTGGCCATAAAGAAGCTTTTACAGAAATGAAATTCGACATCAAATGAAAAAGTTACGGGCAAAAAACAAATATATGCTTTTTTACTTTTTTCTCTACTTCTCAAAAACTAAAAAAGTTAAATAAGTTCTGTTGTTGTCAAATTATTAAGCATATGAATATACAACTTTGTCCTACGTTAACCGAAGTCGTAACTCTTACCGTTTACGAGATCCCCATAGTGGTCCTCGAAAAAGAAGAACCCTGTATACAAATAATTCATTGGAATTTACGGTGTAAGAACTTTTGTCGATAAAACAACTAATAATGAAGTTGCTAATTCCAATAATTTAAATTTCTTTGGCCTATCTTTGGTGTGTACATTTCGCAAAATTTAATTACAGAAAGGTTTCTTTACGTAAAGGGAACAAAAATACATGCTTCTAAATATTCTTTTCTTAGTGATTGTTTTTTAATTTTGGGCTCGTATGAAAGCTGTGCCCAAAGGTATAAGAACCTCCAGCTCATGCTCTAAGTCTTGCCTGCGAATGTTTGAATAATGAACTATTTATTCAACTCAGAATGAATATATAAGCAAGTGATAAGTGTAAATTTTGGAGAACAAAAAAGAATCGACCAGAGGCGGCTCGTCCATAGGGGCTGCAGGGCCTCACTTCCTCCAGATATAAATGAATGTATGCATGTTCCTTAAACTTGTTTTAATTTTCACTCAAAACCATTATTTTGTCGTTTCCAGAGCACTTACGCTCGATAGTTTACATTTTGTAACAATGGCTATGTCATAAAACTAATACACGGTCTTTATTTTCTGCAGCCACAAACCGCTAGCATACCATATACGACACGGCTAGCGGCATGCAATTTTTGATAGAATTACAATAGTAGGCTTTAAAAAATAAAGTCATTGATAAATTTGTGAGACAAAAAAAGTAGAATTTTAAAGGTAAATAAATAAAATAAAAATTTCACCAGTATTTTTATAAATAAGTGATCATTTTGCTTTATTTTTACTGGTAATGTTAGTTTTTAAACTCCGCCTACACACAGCTAATATTCGCAATATAGAAGTAATTACAGATTTTAAATAACAGAACAAACTAATAATGAGGAAAGAAGTTCCGCTAAATTAACGATTTATGAGCACTTACTCTGCAAGTTGCAATTTTCAGCTTTACGCGATATTTTTAGATCGAACTTAAGAGCAAATTTTTCGCGAAAGTAGCAAAATAAATCAAATTTCGCGCCAAACGCTGGAATATACGAAGAAAACTCAAGAGACACTTTTTGTTTAGAATAAAATGTTCTACCCAAAAACAAGTTTGAGTTTGAGTTTGATTTTAAAAAGAGCCGCACTAGTTTTTTTATAAAGTTTATTGAAACTGAACCCCCACAACTCCGCCACTGGTTGCTTGTGGGACTTGAAAATTATCAATATTTTTTCGAAAAATGTCAACACCCTGTATCTAGAAATGAAGCGTCTTTGGACCCATGTTGATATAGAATATTCGCTTTAAATAAGTTTTTCTAGCGACTGTTAAAGTCCTGCTACTAAAAAGTGGACCACCCTGTATAATGAACACATACGTCTTTTTGTTTTGTTGCAATTGGCCTTCAAGAAAATGTAAATGTTCAGAACTGCTGATGTCGAGCACGTGTGGGATTTATAATATTTTATCGACTAGCGCATGTGATACAGCAATTGTTTTCATAAACCTATGAAAATAAATTTCAACACAGTTTAACCGTTTTATTTTCGAGTACAGTAATTTTTAAAATTGTATTTTTTCTTACACCCACACACCAATCTGATTATTTTATGTCGATAAAGCTAGAGGCCGTGTTCATAAAGTCGAAATATATATCCTTTGAAGGAACCCTTGGATTCATTCAAGGTGAATAATGATGTGAGGTTACGTCAATAGATCAAAGATCCACATTTTCACCAGTTCGTCTGTGCAGGCTATGACTGGCCTATGTGGAAATTCTACACACGTGCTACATTCCATTCTCCAGAGGCTGTTGTTTCATGATATCGCATGTGTGATGCAACGATAAAAAAGCAAAAAATATAGAAGACGTAAAATTTCCAACACTCTAATTCAACATGACCGGTTTTTATAGCATCCTATCGGTTTGCAAGGAACGTTCTCTAGTCTTGAGTTCAAGTATTTCATTCACGTAAAAAACCCGCGTTTCAAAACAATGTAAGCTAAATTGCGGGGATGTTTGATACACAAAACCAGCCACAATAGTTCATTAAGTCAGGGATTCATTTGATACGCCACGAAGTTCCATTATCGCTGTGGGTCTGAAGAAAATAATCTCGATTGTGGAAGTAAATCGATTTAAGGGCAACGACTTACGTTATTTATAACAGGGGAAATTGACAAAGTCGCGAAACGCTGTATTTGCAAATGAATCCTGAGAAAATATTTAAAAAAATTGTCGCTATCCTAAGTCTACAAACATTTTTCTATGGCATCCCTGAGAGAATTGCACAACTATATAGAGATAGGGGAAAATATGATACAGGTAACACTTGATAAAAGCAATTTCGATAAAAGCAACAATTCTAGAAAAGCAACCTTTGAAAAGGCAACTTTTTTTCAATTCAGTTGCCTCGACAAATGCAACTTTAATTTTGTTTTTACCTTCCCAAAAATATTATGATTCCATCAATCAATTGTCACTTGTATAGATCAGTGGTTTCTAGTTCTACATATTGTATACTTGACCACCTAACTGTGACAATTACAGTAAAATAGATCAAAATTTGAATAACTTCTAAGAAATTCAGAATGGGTTCAAAATTTTGGAAAACAAGGGATCGTTTCAGGGTAACTTGTTATTAACTGGACTAAAAAGATAATGTAAAAGGAAAAATATTTTGATATCTTTTCAGTTACTCACAAAGTTATTCTGTTTGCTCATATAATGTGCTAAAAGTGATAATTTTCTAAAAATTATAATTATTAAAAAGATAAATTTAGTTTAAAGAATTAAATAGAAAGCAGATAAATAAAAATTATTAGAGGACTGAAGATAGCTGAATTTAGAAAGAGATGTTTATTATTATGTGAAGGATATAGTACGACTGCAGGTATTCTTGGTAAAATTATAATTTTTTTGGAAATGAATAACAAGAATAAAACATAAGTTAACGATGTCAGAGAAATGCAACATTTTTTCTCGAACCGAAAGGTGAGAGAATATGTTCTTAATTTATACATCGTATAATTAAAAACAAAAAATATATTCACCGGTTTGCTTGTTGTTGTGTAGAAAAATTATTTTGCAATGACTCGGCTGTACCTTCGTTTCTTAAAACGCTGCAACAAGAGATCGCTAATTTAAATTTGAAGCTCGATCAACTTTATAATGCATATGAAACGTCTTTACTTTTTAGGAATCTGAACAGCAGAACTCTTGTTACTTTAAACGAAAAATCAGCACCAGGTCGTAAACATTCCAAAGAAAGCCTAACTATAATGCCATACGAATCTGGCCATCACCTTGCAGAAATTATGAAATGGTCTTCGGGAGTAGGCGAAACATCCAGAATCATTGCCGATTAAGAAATAGTCGACAATCATTTAATGAATCCTGAGCATGCACTTAACGAGTTGAACGATCAAGATAACAAAGAAGAAATTGATATGACCGTTGACTTGACATTACTCACATATGTAATGTAATCAAGAGCTTTGATATTGCAGTTGACTGGGCAGAGACTTCTTTGTCATTAGAGGACGTATTCTATCTATCTAAGGGCCGTTATTATAAACGACGAATAAGTAATTTACTCATAGAATAAAATTTACTTCCCAAATAAATAGCCACAGAATAAATAGCTATTTTGAGTATTATAAACGTCAAATAAAGTTACTTGTCAAATAAATCCCCGAAGTTAACTAACCTCTGAAAACCATGGGATAAATTTTAACTGTCGAATAAACATAACTCTACTTTTTCATGTCAACTGCTTAGTAAATGTGACATAATAATAATTATAAAAGGTAAGTAATAAATAATTATAACAATATCGCATATCCCTACACACGATTTATGAATTTATTAGGTTGAGTTAATTTATTTATCTCTTTAATTAGTTATTTCACGGTTAACTATTTATTCGGCAATTTTCGTTTATAATAGGGGTTTAATAGGTTTATAATTCGCCAAGTAAATTTATTTGGAGGATAGCTGTTCGACTATTTAACTGATGTTTATAATAACGGCCCTAAGAAGAATAAGAGAGAAAGCTTTCGCAGAAAAACTAAGCATGTAAAAATAAGGTTTTTATTTTCTTAGTTCAATTTCTTTTCCAGTTGTAAAAGTCTTGACTTTTAATTAAGCCATAATAGTATATTGTACAACTAGTGCTGAAAGTTGAATATTTCACACGAGTATGACAGTTGAGCCACGAGCCGTCAGGCGAGTGGCTCAGTCATACGAGTGTGAAATATTCAATTCAGCACGTGTTGTACACTATGCTTTTCCGACGACCACTTAGACATAATCATTAATTCTGCAAAAAAGTTGTGAAAATAACATTTTTTTGACGTTGGTGACACTTGACACTTGTGAGGTTAGATTTGCTTCACGTTAACTTGACAGCGCGTTTAGCGTGTGTAATGTAGCGGAAATCGTCACTTTACACACGCAAAGTGAACTTTGCACACAATTTCCGGTGTCATGCGCAATTTGTCATTTTCAGTAGCAGCAAGCCGTGCGAAATTACTCGCTTTACATAGTGGTCGTCGGAAAATATTATTTTCAAAACACCAACTTGCTCTCTAGCAACAATAAATCTTTAATTTTTTTCTTAATTTCTAAATAAATATTAATTTTAATTCAAATTATTTTAAAGTAGTGCACCTAATTTGACAAAAGCAACAGAATTCGAAAAAATTGTATATCTTTTTATCTTTTCTTGTCTGTTTTTGTACAGCCACCATCGTCGCCAGTAGTCCATCTCCATCGCCTTGATTCTTGACTTCTTCGACTGAAGTATTTTCCATCGTGTCCGGAACATTCTTCGCCCACAATTTTTCGCCGCCACAAGTCTGCGCTGCCACAATTTTTCGCGGCATACAAGCATATCACAAATTTTGTTCGGAAATGTGATTGTTTTTATTTACAACGTAATTTCTACAGATTATTTTACATTAGGTTAGGTAAGCTTAATTTAATTTTTATTAATACTATAATAAGATTAAAAACAACAACATAAGCAATTTATGTAGTAATTTTTAAACAACAAACAGAAGAAGTATTAATATACAAGAAACAACTTTAGGCTAATGTAAAATAATCTGTAAAAATTACTTTATAAATAAAAACAATCACATTTACAAATGAAATTTGTGATATGCTTGTAAGCGGCGAAAAATTGTGGCGGCGAAGAATTGTGTAGGCGAAGAATTGTGGGCGAAGAATTGTGGGTGAAGAATTGTGGGCGAAGAATTGTGGGCGAAGAATTGTGGGCAAAGAATGTTCCTAGACCCGTTTTCTATAATTATTCTGATCTGTATGAGCTGACACTTTTTATTGTGTTGTAGATTATTATAGGTCTTTTCTTGTAGTAAATATACTGCATTGGTCTTATAGTTTGTATTTACTCATGCGGTCGTATTTAAGGCAAAAAAAGTTGTATTTTTGTAGTAGCAAAATTGACAATATTAATATAAACAAAACGTTGAGTGGTTACTAAGACAGCCGACTTACATAAAAAAGAACAATTAAATTAAAAAGATCTTTTTTTCTGCGGTCAATTGTATCAAAGTTGATGATGCAATGTCAGTATTTGTTGATTTTAAAAAGTGCAACTTTTCACAAACAAACGACAGAATACTCTTTACATTATTACGCCCAAAACCTATAAGTTATTATAACTTACCCACTGCTAAGCGATATAAATCTGATGTAATAAGAACAAACTAAAGCCCTTTACAAATTTGCAGTATTTGCTTGTTAAGCAAATCTGGAGTCAACGACAATAGATGAATAAGGAGTTTACATGAACTAATATATAATGGTTTAGGAATAATACCACATTTGTGTATAAATTAGTACTGCAGTTTGCAACAGTTGCAATGCAGTGACGAATAAAATAAGCTTGAAGGCAGATTAATTAATACGTTTGACAGAAAATACTAGAATATATTAAATAGGTAAACTCTGCACACTTTATAATTAAGTTGTGGTTGTCAGTAATTTAATACAGTATTAATTTCAAAAAACTAATTAGAATTAGGCATTTTAAATATTTGATCCAATTACTCGATGCTTTCAACGAACCAACAGAAATTTAATGACTTCGAAGCGAAGACTGAAATTTATAAAAATAAAACGTCGCTCCCGTCTTGCTTCTAACCGGTCTTTTTATTTCAGTTAGCTCACAACTTCACATTTTATTTTTAAAAAAAGCAAAAAAAAATGTTTGATGGCAAAGAACGGCTCATACTAAAACTGAGTTTATTGAAAGTTTTCGGAATTACAATTTATTATTAACACAAGTCAAAAAGTACTCACTGTTGTATTTATTTACGTATTTAAAGTCATTTTAATTAATTTCTGTGCGCTTTGTAATCTATAAATACATGTATAATGTGTTTTATTTATTCAGTGGAATTTTAAACAAAATGCTAGACTCGTAATTCATAATCCACATCGAATATGAATTATAGCGTAAACAATTTTAAACAATAAAACATTTATCAAAACATATCTATTTGTGTTTTTGCGATATAAATGAATATAGAAAATTTATTTCCATATCATTCCTGTATTTTATGTAACTGGCCTTCCCAGGTAATAAATCTGTACAGAGCTATCGTTTAGAAGGGTTTGAACGTGGATTAGAATAGAGATTTGTTTTACTAATGGCTTGGTTAGCGGTAGCAATTAACATGAGTCTTGTTTTGGTTTGAAAAAATGATAAATTTGTAACAAGGAACGGTGTTTTAATTGTTTTTAATTTTAAAAATAAATTTAATGCACCGACCTCCTTTCTGCATCACAAAAGGGTTTAACTGAAGTAACTGGAAGTGAAAATGTATGTTTACTGATTATTATACAGGGCGTATCACGAAGAACATGGACATCTCAAGAAGTATTTAAGATAAAAATAAGATTTTACTATTAGCAAAGAAGATCTCTGCTTAATACATGTTCAATAAAGCCACTTCAAACATAATAATATGTCTATTTATCTACGTCCCACTTCTTACGAGGAAGTCTATAAAACCATAATGTCACTTAAAAACACAAAATCAACAGGAGAAGATGAAATCCCAACAAACCTCTTAAAATATACTGCCGACTTAATATCTGGACCTCTAAGTCACATTATAAATCTCTCATTAAAAAATGGCATATTTCCTAACAAACTTAAATGTGCAAAAATCAAACCAATTCACAAAAAAGGGGATTTAAGTGACATAGGAAACTATAGACCCATAGCCATCCTCACAAACATTAGTAAGATATTTGAAAAAATAATCTACAACCGAATTGAAAATTACGTAGAACACTTTGGCTTAATAAACAACTCTCAAAATGGATTCAGAAAAGGCAAAACAACTACCCGCGCTATTTATATGGCAATCCGAAATGTACTTCAATCCCTCAATAAAGACAAACACACCATGGTCATGTGTGTTGATCTCTCAAAAGCTTTCGATAGTGTTGACCACGAGATACTGCTAACAAAATTAGAACACTATGGTATACGAGGGACCGCCCATAACCTTATAAAATCTTATCTTTCGGAAAGAAACCAATATGTTGCCGGAAAAGACTCGTCAGGTAAAATTCTAAAATCAAACAAAAAGACAATCAAAAAAGGAGTCCCGCAAGGATCAATCTTAGGCCCCCTGTTATACATACTGTACACAAATGATCTTCCAGTTTTTGCCAAAACTTCCCTTATACAATTTGCCGATGACACATCTGCTATTATTAGTGACTCGGATTCAAAAAATTCTGAACAAAAACTCTTTGACTGCTTAGGCCAACTCCAACTTTGGTTCACATTAAACAATCTAACCTTAAATGTCAATAAAACTCAAGTAATAAAATTTTCACAAAGTAAATTAACCTCCGACCTAAAACTTAAAAATAATTCCACAACTATAAATGTTGTTAATAAAATATCATTTCTTGGTTTAGGTATTGACTCTAGACTGGACTGGTCATACCACATCGAACGCCTGTCACAAAGCCTGTCACGGTATCCTTTCGCACTAAAAAACCTAAAAAAATTAGTCAGTACAAACGCGGCCAAAACTGCATATCATGCGTATGTTGAATCTAGGTTACGTTATGCTATAATTTTTTGGGGTAACGCTAGTGACTCTGCACGCCTCTTTATTATACAAAAGCGATGTATAAGAACTATTTTTGGTCTAAACTACCGAGATCATTGTAAAGACACTTTTCGTGACAAAGAAATATTAACTTTTTACGGCCTATTCATTCTCGAAGCCATCCTTTTCGTAAGAAATAATTTTGATCTGTTTGAAGTGAATATAAGAAACCATGCAGCCAATACACGACATAAAAAAAATCTTAAGCCCGATTGCTTCAAATATACTTATCTTCAAAAAAATGTTGCCTCTATAATTATTGCAATATATAACAAATTTAATACATCACCTGAGAGTATAAAAAATCTACGCACTCCTGACTTGAAGAAAAGATTAAGAAATGTCCTAATTTCTAAAGCTTACTATGGAGTTAGTGAATACCTTAATGACGATTACTTTAAAAACTCCTTTAAGTAATTATAATTGTGTTGTATATATTCGTATATATGTGTATTTTTTATATCATTACTGTGACATGTTCTACGCCTTTTTGGATTTTTCAGAACAAATAAAGACTACTACTACTATTGATACAGTAAACGCATTTCGACTTGAATACAACTGTTCAGCAACACTTATTTTACAAAATTTTACATCTGTGGTAGTTTGCCATTATCTGACATTTAAAACTGATATTTTTAAGGTTTAGAGGGAACACTACGTACATAAAAAAATATCACATGGCAATTCCAGAAGAAAACATAAACAGAGAAGAAAAAACAGACCACCAACTAGAAATTAGTGGGAAGAAGTCCAAGACGCAATACAAAACGTCATAATGCCAGAGATGATCAAATGGCTAGGAGAAAAAGAAATATATTGGATATGGGCGATATGCAAAGAGGAATGAAAAAAACAACAAACACCTAGGGAATGGGAAAATAATTTACTAAAACCAATATACAACAAAGGAGGACAGACCCAATGTGAAAATTACAGACTAATCTGTTTAGTCCAAACTAGCTACAAACTATACACAAAATTTCTAGAAAAGAGACTAAGAGAATAGGTGAATAGGTAGAAATAAAACTAGGAAAAGAACAAGCAACTTTTACACCAGAAAGACAGACGAGTGATAACATATACGAGGCACGTCCACAAAGTAAGTTTCCCACTAGTTCCACAGCCAGCAAACCTTATATTGCGCGAAGCGACTGCGCGTACGCGATAGAGCAATGACGTAGCATGGACCATGCACTAACAGTACTTCCTGCATTATCACAGCAGCATCGTTGCAGCTGTTGAAGATGGAGGCTCTTATTCAAGCTGTTTACGTCGATTTCCTGACCAGAGGTGACGGTGAATGCTGAGCGTTACTGCGAAACACTGCAGAAATTGCAACGGGCCATTCAGACAAGCGGCGCGGGATGCTTAGTGCCGGTATTGTCTTCCTGCACGATAACGCTAGGCCGCACACGGCTCGACGGACAGCAAGTCTCCTGCAGAATCAGCTGGGAGGTGTTTAATCATCCACCCTACAGCTCGGACCTTGCTCCCAGTGATTTCATCTTTTCCTACACCTCAAGAAATTCCTGTCCGGTCAGCGTCATAATTTCTATAAGCCCTACTTATCCCACATTTGCACCATATGAAAAGCGCATATTTTAAAACCCATTTCTGTACAAGTTTTTTTTTTTACATTTTTGCACATATCCTCCTCTTGCACCAAGGTCTTCAATTGCAGGCGGCAGACTTCTACGACACAGGTATTCAAAAGCTGATCCCACGGTATGACAAATGTCTCAATTCCGGTGGCAAATATGTTGAAAAACACTTGCTGTATTTGTTGCAATAAATATTTCCATGAAATTGGGTTTGGTTTCTGTAAACGGACCCAGGGAAACTTACTTTATGGACGAGCCTCGTACATATATTATAAGGAATATAATAGAAAGAAAAATACAAGGAGAAAAACTTTACTTAACATTTATAGACTTAAAACAGCCTTCGATACGGTGGACGGAAGAGAAATATGAAAAACTTTGAGAGAAATGGAAATACCTAACATTTTATTAAACGCAATTAGAAGCACATACCAATACCAGACAGTTAGAGCTCAAGTACAAATTGCAGGACAAAGATTAAATGAATTCAGAATAAATAAGGAAATAAATCAAGGATATAACCTTAGAAAGAGAAAAGTCTTAGAAAAACGAAAAACAGTAGAAGAAATGAAAACACAGCAAATGATAGAAGGGCACGAAACCATCCTCCGACACCTGAAAAAGTAGAAGAGTCGAGAGGAAGATCTTAAAAATCTATTGCAACCTACCTATTTGTACCATAAAAGGGCGTTAAAGATCATTTCCTTTGCTTTTCTGACGACAATAATTGAAAGTTTGATGGAAATTTTTGGAGTTGATTCAACCAAAAAGCATGATTAATTTTACCCCAGATTAAAATAAAAATTTTATTCAGTAGATTATTCGTGCCTTTAACGCTAGGAAAATCTTGCTGTCAATTATTTTCGTCTTCACAAAAATTTAGTGCTAGATTTTTTACATGTACACAGTTGTATTATGCGACGTACATGAAAATAAGAAAACGCAAAGTTGTTTTTAAAGCAAGAATAATTAATTACATAGCCCGCTAAACAAAGCGCATAAATGATAAGCTTTAGTGCTAAAACTTTTTAATTTAGTTAAAAAAGTTGCTACGCTTTATAGAGAATGAGATAAATGGCACAGAACAGGAAATTGAAAAGCACGTACTTCATTTCCTGGTATCGCTCATTTTCATTGCCAACATGGCATATCGAAATATAAATATATCCATCTCTTTTAAAACTTTAAAATAAAACGGTGCAGACTTGTTACCTCATAAATTGCCGTTAATTTATTTGCGATACTGCGACTATAAATTATATTTAACAAATAAGTTAGAAGCCTGAGAACGACCGATAACTTTATTAACAAAGATTTGACAAATTTCCTTATTAAATGTCTCTAGGAGAAAAATGGGCGAGACGGATAATACATTAAAATATAGGCTTAAAAAGATTAAAAGAAATAATTATTAACGCAGCTACTACAAAAATAAGTTATACATTTTTGAGGTGATATTGGGAGTTTGATTATCAATCTTGTACTGTTAGTTTTGACTACAATTTTTACTTTATGCTTTCAAATTGCTAGGTTGCCAATAAGCGGTATTTTTTTTAAAATTAAAAGCTTATAAATGCATCAATAACTGATTGTTCTATTAGCGATTTTTGATTAATCGGCTCTAGCTTATAAGTAAGTAATTAACGATGTAGTACATGTTAAAGGTCGTCAATTGAAAACCATAAACTTTCCCACAAACACACATATTTTCAAAAACTTATAAGAAAACTGCACTTATAGCTGCGATAAGGATACAGGCACTAAGCCTGGTTACGCTAAACGAGGTAACGCTAAGCAGGGTATTACTAGACGAAAAAAAAAACAATGAAAATTTACTGTAATTAAATTGCATCATTTATGACGCTAAACTTTTGTACATATAGGTATAGATTTTTGTTAATAATCAATAACTGTGTTACCATGACAGCAATTGTATTTATTATTAATAATTGTAATCACAAATACAGCGTGCCTGTAATACCAACTGCGTTGGTTGTATTAATTGCGATATGTATACGAGCGTGCCCTGCATCCGACTATAAATTTTAGTTTATGTGCTCACTTATTCGATGTTATGCATCACAAACCCAGTAATTTTATATGCCTTTGATCTGGTTATCAGTATCGAGGGGTGAAATAATTTTGAGTTTAGTGTATCTGTGTTCGTGTAATTGCAATTATTGTATAAAGTCTTTTTATAAAGTTCACATCCTCTTGTTTTTAAGGTTAAGTAGTTGGTAACAATAGCCGTAAAATATTGTGTGTTTGCTATTGTTATTTTTTTTAAATAAATCAGTTATAGACCTCAGAAATGCTAAATGGGTACAAACACTAGCACAGAACTGAGGCTTTTAAGACTAATTTAAACAAGAAAAGATGCAGGGTTAGAATGTTACACAGAGAATAACTGAAGATTTCGCAGGTAAAAACGACCATATATCAGGGATACTTCAGATATCTAAGACATACAGTTAGGACGGATAAGGACAGATTGATGAAGATATGCTAAAAAGCAATAGAAGAAAAGAAAGGAAAATATAAATGAGAAACCGAGGAGGAAGTGGAAGGAAGAAATAAAGACAGCTGTAGAAGCAATAGGGAGTAAATGGGAAAATAAACGAAGATGGCAGAGAAGAAAAATATGTGGATTAAAATTTGGACGAAACCACTCAAAATGGTTTTTGAAAAACCTACGCCTATAAACTTAAAATTCATTAGATGTTTCCTACTTAGGTTTAGGGATAAATAAGATTTTTGTTTTAATTCTTTGATGTACCCAAAATATGGGACTTGTGGGAAACGGACGTTTTTTGAATGAACAGAACTCGGTTGATTTTTAAGTTTTTTTTTTTTTTTGCAAAATGAAGAATAACATCTGCTATTTGCTATAACAAAGTTAAGTATTCTCTTGAACGAAAAGCATATACTGCAAACGCATCCATGGAAGTTGTTAGAAACACGTTCCCTGGCCGCGTCATTTCGCGTTTCGGTGACTTGCCGTGGCCCCCAAGATCACGAGACTTATTTTCCTGCGACTTTTTCTTTTGGGGACACTTAAAAGAACGTGTTTTTGCCCACAAACCGCGTACACTAAGGGAGGAAAGATGCCATTACAGAAGAGACGCATTTAATTGACGCACAGCTGCTTGGCCGAGTCATGAATGACTTCAGGCAGATACTTGAAACTTGCATTCAGGAGGGTGGCCGCCACCTGATGGATATAAGTGTCCATAACTAAATAATTATGGTAAATGAAATAGCATATGTTGTTTCTCAATTTGTAATAAATAAGTTTGCTTTTTCTTGAAAATCAACCGAGTTCTGTTCATTCATTTGTATACTTCAATAAAAACAAACAACTTTTCGTTCAAGAGGATACTTGACTTTGTTATATCAAATGGCAGATGTTATTCTTCACTTTGCAAAAAAAAAACAAAAAAAAAACTTGAAAATCAACCGAGTTCTGTTCATTCAAAAAACGTCCGTTTCCCACATGGCTGTTTAAAGCGTCATGACATTAAAATTATTTGAAATATGAAACAAATATTTATTGGTTTTTATAGGTATAGAGAGTGTTTCATAAATATTGCGAAAAAATTCAGGTGGTGATTCCTTATCGAAAATTAAGGGGGGTCTTTCATATGAATTTTTTTCCTTAGACGTCTCATTTCTAAGTTACACCTCCCTAAAGGGGAGCGTAAAATTAGAATTTTATTTTATTCTCAAAATTGCAAAATTTTAACTCACTAAAAAGTTCTGATAAAGAAACCAACAGGGGTTGCACTTTTCAGCCCCCTGTGAAGGTGGGAGATGATTAAAAATATTACTATGGGAAACCTTTTAATATGTATTGAGGATCTACCAAATATCATTCTTTTACATTTATCCAAATTTGAGAAATGAAATAAAAACCTAATTTTACGCTCCCCTTTAGAAGGGTGTAACTTAGAAAGGAGACGTCTAAGGAAAAAAATGTATATGAAAGACCCCTTTCATTTTCGATAAGGAATCTCCACCCGAATTTTTTCGCAATATTTATGAAACACGTTGTATAAGCAATGTACAATTACAATTGAATTTGATAAAATTGTACCAAAAATATAACGTGCGCTGCACCGATAACACTAGTTTAAATATCCATAAGTTTTTTTTTCTACTTTTAAATGACATAGAAACACTACCATTATATTATTTTACTTTTATAATCCCTTCCTTTTTCATCGCAAGTATTTTTTATTAATAGATATTAGACAAGATGAATACGTCCGAAAGTTATGGGACCTTTTTATTGTTAGGAACGCTGACGTAATCTGGAGATAAGCGACAACAGAGAAGACAATAAAGGAGTAAATATATAGAAAGCTACACTTTAATATGTTTTTTTTTTGTTTTCAGTTGTGATAACGTTCTCGCTTTTGTAGCCCAAGAGGGCCATGAATATTTATCGTTGATGGTAAGTGCTGTAAAGTGTAAGGCCGTACGATATATATTTTTTTAACTTCATCTTTATGCCAGGAAAAAATCCTAAATAATTTTAAGAAACAACAATTTTTAGGTGTAAAGTCAAATAAACAGTAATTAAATTATTGTTTAAAAAATAATAATAATCAAAAACTTTATTTAAACGTGCAGTTTAGTATGACTTTTGTAAAAGAACATTTTTTAATAATGCTGTAGGCTGAAAATTTTTAAATAAGTCCAATTCGATTATTTCGAGTTTATCCATAAAACAGCCGGTTAGAGTTTCAACATTTATTAATAATTAATAAATAATAATGCTGTCATGATCTTTACAACATTAGAAACAAATTTAATGGAAGATAGAAAACTACCAGCTTGTAGTTGAAAATCTTTTACAAAATTAAAACAAATAAGGATGCAGAATGTGATTGAAGATCTAATTTCCTGCATTCCCACCTAGATTTCTTGCCACAGAACTTGAGTGAGGTGGTGCAAGGAGAGAGATTTCATTAAGACATTCGAATTATGAAAGAACGCTACCAGGGAAGATGGCATTCTGCTATGATGGGTGACTATTGTTGGTTCTTACAGAAGGAAAATACAACACCGTATATAAGAAAGAAGCAATACATATAAAGCAAAAAATTTTTTTGTATTTTTTTCTTAATTTTATAGGTAGATTTTGAAATATTTTTAATAAAAATTTATTTTTGTTACAAACTGTATTTTTAAATGAATACTTAATTTATATGTTTTTAGGAGCTAAAAGTTATAAATACACCTTCAAAAATTACAATAGTAAGAGGAAAAAAATTATTGTACATGAAAATAAGAAAAAGTAAAATTTACTGTAGCGACATAAGTTTACGTGAAAGGTTTGTTTTGATGTTATGTCTGAAATTAGCGTCCCAAAATTAAAAAAGAAAGCCAAAAATTATACATGTTAATGAAAAAAGTGAAAAATTGTTGCCTAGTGTAAATAATTCAAAATAAAATCTTGTAAACTGTAGGTATGTTTTTTGTATATATCAACCTTTGTCTTAAAAGTGATGTAGTTATTTTCATAATAGTCATTGGTTGGTAGTGTTAATTATTTTAAAGTCATATTAAAGTCAAATTAAATATAACGAGCCTTCAAAAAATTTGGGCACACCCTGTTTATTATATTCTTTCAATAATTTATATTGTGTGACATATGTCAATGCAAGAACATATGTTGTATTTTGTTAAAGAAATTTCAAAAATTAATTTTGAAAACCGTAAACTTTTTATTTTTTTCTTTTATTATAAATGTAGCGTCATAAAACCGTATTTCTTAGTTTAGTGTTGGGTTTCTAGATAATACTTTTCCTATACAAGGTATCATAAACATCGTGCCTCGAGCCGGTACGTTTGAAGTGGTTTCATGTCACTTGGCGTTTTAGATTTTCTGATTTACGTTGCACATGTGGGGTTAAGTGTAACAGTTTATTGCAATATGTAGCCAACTTTCAGGAACGATCGGAATTTCTACAGCGCAAGTTTGAAGCAAATTTTAATTATTAGCGCGGTTGGCTGGATATGGCCGCCAGGGTTTTACGAATAACTCGCACTAAAGGACTATCGTAATTGCTCTAGAGGTAATTATAATTACAGTTTCATATTAAAAATTAAGTAGTTAAGTAACATGGTCTAAACTCTAAAAAATTAGTGTCTAGAATTTTCTTGAAGAACGATGTGTTTTAAATATATTGCGAGCAATAATACAGCTGTTTGACGAAGGACAGCTTAACATAAACACACAAACATATGGACTTTCCAATAGTAGCAAATCGTTGTTTATGTATTCTTGCTGTGTAACTTAACATCCATTTCACTAGCACCAAAGCTACTTATCAATTTATTTCACAGTACTTTCATGGAATAGCACTTGGGAAACTATTATGTTATTTTGCCTTTAAGGTGTAACAATAAAAATGTTGTGATAGTGTGCATATGTTTAGATACTAGTATTACCTGTATAAAACTTCGTTTGTTTCACCCTTATGTCGATAAACGGAATTCACAACTTTGTTCAATAATCGGGTACCCGGGTACCAACCTACAGAACTTTTATAATAAACTTATGTTTGTAGGTATATCTTTGTAAATAGAATGACAGATTGGTCAAATCATTCAGTTTTACATTTCAAATGATAAAACCTGTAACAAATATACGAAACGTTTTATGCACTTTTGAATGAGGTAATAAACAAACCAGATATTTAAATAAGTTCAAAACGACCATCTAGCTCCGTGTTTCCCAAAGTGTGGTACGTGTACCACTGGGAGTACGGGAAGAGTTTGGTAGGGGTACGCGATTATAATAAATGTTATTTGTAATATAACTTTTATTTGCATTTTATTATGAATAAATTTTATTTTTCGTTTATCATTTTAATTTTTTTTAACGAGGGGTACTCAGTGTTACGAAAATTATAGAAGGGGTACACAGATATCGAAAGTTTGGAAAACACTGATATTCTAGTTCATTACCCTGTTGTAAAAATGTACCCACCTTCGTTAAAATTTAAACATCTGTTAAACATTTGTGTTATTACAAATTACTTTCGATTTTAACCAGTCGCAAAATAACAAGTTTCTCCACATTTTCTGTAAAATTAGATGCAGAAGATTTTTACACAGTTGTAACAGAACCTCCAAATCAAGAATTTATAAAATAACTTTCAGACTTAAAAAGTCATAATTATTACTGGTTTATGTCACTTGTAGGTACAGAACAGCAATTTAAAAGCGCAGAATTAACTAAAAAATCTCGCATAGCATGCGAAAACCTTGTCTACGACGAGCATGCCATAACAACTACAAAATGTAAAGAATGTGCCTAAATAAATAAATATTATTTTTCCTCATATAGACATTAGTTTTTATTCACTTAATCTTTTCTGTAATTAATTTTTAGTGTTTAATCAATAATTGCTCTTGAATCTCATTTTTATACAGGTGGGCACTGGGCACCCGGGTACCCGGTTATTAAGAATGACAACGTGAACTTGGATGAAAAAAATCGGGAACTTTTGGACTTAAATTTTCGCCAGATGGCGATAAGTTTAAGAACCCTTCGCCATAAAATTTCGCTAGATGGCGATAAGTTTAAGAACCGGTGCGTGCACTAGGTGGGATCTTAATTTTGAACAAAACTAACTTAATAATCTGGGTAAGGCATTATTATATACATACACTGATTGATTAAACTGGGATTCGCGGAACCCAATTACGGGCCTTAGTTGGTTTTATTTGGGAGTTTCCCAACCTGTGTAGTACACCTTGTGTCCAAAACAGAAAAACAATATTTAAGTAAATCGTATATCAACATAACAAGACATTTCTAACAACTTATGCCATATGTGTGTGAATTTTCAAAAACAAATTCTGCCATTGATGTTCTGGAGACAATTTTTTACAGCCCAAACGCACGGTGCAACGGGGAAACCATGAAGAAGTTTCAACAGCACTAAAATGAAATTATTTTTAAAATTAAGCTGCAATTATTAATAACGTGCACTTACTTTCGGCGGACCACATGGTGTGAAACATGGTATGCAGCCAGGGCCACCACTACAAGCCATACAACAAGGTTGTGTACCAAATGGGGTGACGCACGGCACAATATATGGTACGCAACAACAAGGATCACATGGAGGACAGCAAGGACCACAGCAAGGACCGCAAGGAGGACAGCAAGACATTTTGGAGATAGTGTCAGTTGACTTTACTTGTTATAAATACTTGACAATTTTAAAACCTTACCGAAAAATTAAAGATATTGGTGAGCGATTTTGAAAACTTGAAAGTTACTACGAAAATTGATAATATTTTGAGCGTTGCTATGAATTTTTTGTTATCAGGAATATCTTGATAATAAGTAAAAGTACACTCGTTATTGCTTTTTCAATTTAAATTCGAATAAATTGTTACCATAGATTGTTACTAAGCAACAATTCGTGTCAAATCAAAATTTGGCTGACAAATTTTAACTTCTTGTGGTAGTGGTATATCATCCCCCGATAAAACATGTTGCGTTAAAAATTCAAAAATTTTGACTCTGTCTGGCAAAAACTTAACCTTTACTTGTTTGAGCTAGCAAACTAACTTATGTTTTTGCATTTATAACGTACTAGGCGATTTACCCGGCGTTGCACGGGTGATTACAAATTCTCTTTTATCAATCACAGACTACTCGCGCTCCGCGCTCGCGCCCGGCGGACGTTCCCAGATTATCAATCACAGACTACTCGCGCTGTGCGCTCGCGCTCGGCGGACGTTTCCGGCCGTTCCCGGCTGTTCCCGGCCGTCCGTTAAACGACGTTTGATCCGTTGGGTCCTAAATAGTAACTGTGCCAAATTTGGTTCCGATCGGTAAACGGACCTAGGATTCTATAGCGAACAAACAAACAAACAAACAAGCTCTTTTGTATATATATAATAAAAAATAAGTACACTGCGCCCTTTTGCTTTTTCCATACTGTGATCGGACTTAGAAATCTCTTTCATTTCTAGATCAGAGTAAATTTTGTCAGTTTGCAATAACAAGCACCATATTCCCAAAATATAATTTTGTTTAGAAAGTATCCTGCTGTTATGTTTAACGATAATTTAACTGAAATTGAACTTCCATTGAAGTTGATCTCATTGTCACAGAATTCAGCGCTAAAAGTTTGTTGTTTCTGTTCACTGTCTACAATATAGCGAAACCAATCAAAACAGCAAGGCAGTTGAAACTACCAACTTATATCAAGTTTTCATCAGGGACGGCTCGCATCTGTCTGTGAATACCAGTTCACGTTTTATTCTGTTTGTATAGATTGAGGTATAAACCTATAGAATCATAGCATCAAGTTTCTTGAAAGCATACTTGGATTGTTGCCATTGTGTAGTTTGTAAGCTTCGTCCAGAGCTATGACGATATCATTCGGCAACTGAATCGGAAAGAAATAACGGTATGTGTATAAAAATAAAAACACGAAGAAAAAGTTGTTTGTCGCAGAATTGTAGCCACATCAATAATCAATCAAATCCAAAACATTTTTATTTATAGGTACTGTTGTAGCAACATAAAACATGTTTCGGATACTGATAATAATAATGTGAAAAGTAAATGAGAAAATAAAATATATTGCAATCTTAAGTTGTTGTTGGTTATTACAAATTTATTTATTGTACTTCTACGATTTGAAATCTGCAATATGTATAGTTTCTGCTGAAGGTGTGTTTAACTTTATGCATGCTTGAATAATTTTTGATCGACCAATAAGTTTTTAATCATACAGTTTGTTGTTTATCTTATAGATTTATATTCTCTTATCTGCTTTTAGAATAGGTACTTATTATCTTAGTTCCTTACTTTTCTCATTCAATAAAAAAATATCAAGGATGTTATTTAATGTTGTAATTTACATGAGACGCAAGTGTGGAAGATTTAGGAAATGCTGAAACAACATACTTTGGAGAATAAGTTACGTGCGCGGCCTTCGTAATTGAGAGCAGAAAACTTATGTCGATGAAATAAGGCATACCGTTCATGGTTCGTCAACGTTGTTTGTATGGAAACTTTTAGTTTAAAGTATTCGATGGAAAAATTGGCAATTCAATACTTCATAAATATTATTGCATTAAACTAGAGATATTCTAGTTTTAAAAAGCGAATTTCAGTTTGAAAGACATACATTTACAATGTAAAGAGAGTTGCAGAATCAGTTTAACTAAAAAGTAAACGATATCCTAAAAATATACAGAGTGTATTTTTTAACATAGAGAATATCTGAGTTGAATTCTTCTTCATTATCAAAACTGGTGAACAGAAATTTGATTTTGCAGGTTATAGGTAGTTAAAGTTGTTAACATTGATCCCGCAAGCTTTATTTTCGGGATGGAATGGCGAACTTATTAATTTATTCCTAATGGACACCTTACTCCCTTACTTGATTTTTCAGCTTTAAATGAAATCGATATCAATAAAAATTTTAATACAAGGTGACCTCATTTGGACAGCAATATTGGGGGATGGGGCTGTTTCGCTAAATAACGAAGTTTTAAAGAAGATTTTAAAGTAGAATTAGGTTCGTGGAATGTAACAGCGAAAACGGAAATTAAATATTTAAATTGTTAGTTCAAACACAAAATCTGGATGTTGTTAAAACGGTTTTAGTAACTTTTTTTCATAATCGCACAATTGTACTTATTTACACATTGTCGCAGGTAAAACACAGAACTTCAATAAAATTTTAAGAGAATGAAACAGTATGAATCCTCTTTCAGTGTGCACATTATTAGCTCAAGCAAAGAATGACACTGCAATCCACCTTTTTCTGATTGCTCTTCTAGTATTTTTCCTGGGAAAGGGTCAAATCGTGGTCCACTCTTTGGTTTTCCATTAATTGTAATGACAGACCTTAAGTCTCTCTCGAAACTGGAAGAACGTTTTCGGCAGTTCATTGTTTTCCGTTTTCCGTATGAAATCTTCCTACATGTTTTTATTGCTTTGTTGAACATTAAAAAATTAGGTTAAAACAATAAATAATAACAATGAGTAACAATTCACTACATTATGTGTGCCATGAGGTTACCGTAATATGAGTGGCAAACCCCTTCGCAATTTTGATTACCATTATAATTAATTATTATATTTGACAACGTAAAACAATAAAAATAAACACGCACATCGCGTATCCCTAGAGTTTTTTAATAATTAACAATAAAATTATGTACATTCTAACATTAGTTGTTTACTTAATTAACTACGAAATTTACATCCCTAAAAAATAATGGAATTTAAGGTAACCTACATTTTATTTATCGGATTATAGGCGAGCAATTTTTGTGTTAGCTTTATTGATTATAAATGTAGGTGGTGCACCAGCGGAGCCTAAAATTTACCAAACAGGTAAAAAGCAGGGTTGGCCTGATTTTAATCACAATTTAAATCATGATTTAAAAAAATTGAAATCATGATTTAACTGAAACTTTATTTTCACGATTTAACGTTACACGTCACATATAAATTAAATGCATGTTTTACTTCTACCTGTTTAAACAACCGCTAGTAAAATACGCCGGAGAAATTGCCTATTGGCGTCTTATACATAGATCGGGGAGAAATGAAGTCTCTTCAGGAATTTTCTTGTTAGAGACACATTTCGGTAGATTTACTTTGTAAATTTTCACAATAACTTTTACTTTTAGGATCAAACGATCTGGAGCTTGTTCAAAAATTCTGCAACAATTGGAAAAGCTTTTTATTATCGATTTCTCAGAAAATTTTATTCTTTATAAAAGTTGATGCATGACCTAAAACTAATGTTGAGGTGGCCAAAAATTTATGACACTAGATTTTAACGATTTTAAAAATATTCGCAAAAGTTAAGTGCCCCTATTTTAAGACTTACAATTTTTTTTTTTAAAATCAAAAATTTGACGTTAAAATTTTATTTTGTAATTTTATGGAAGGAAGTGTCAACATTCAAAACGTTTGCAACTAATTGACAACGTTTCTATTATCGATTTCTCGGAAAAATTTATTCTTGAGAAAAGTTGATGCATGTATACAGGGTGTCCCAAATTCGAGTAAATGCATGGGGATCTCGCTTATCTTAAGAGCTACGAGGTCGGTTAAATTAGGGCAAAGTTGCTAAATTCGATGCTTATTGATAATCTAAAGAGAAATTGGAAATATCTCAAACAGTATCTGAGAAAATTAGGAAAAACTGGAAAGTCCATTTTTGAAAATCGTTTATAACTCCTTTGGAGTTTGAAATATTATAAATGTGTAAAAAAGTTGCCCGAGCAACTTTTTAAGCTGAATCGGATGGTGGTCACAAATTTTTCCTAGGTCGATTCGTTTTTGTTTTAGACAACCAACTTTGTTTTTTCTTATGGGCAGCATATCGCGTTTTTCTTCGTTATTAAAGTTCATTTTTACGACTAACAGGCCTTCAAAACTTTTAGTTTGTTGATCGGTTGTCATGGAAACAACATAAACTACAATGACCGGCCAACCTGATTTATAATGGTTATTGTTTAAAACGTATTTTTTGAAATTTGACAATGAAAGAAAAAGTATATTACCATGTGTGATACATCAATGGATTCAGAAAAATAAATGCTATTTGATTATGTAAATAGCAAAAATTGCGCCCATAAGAAAAAATAAAGTTGGTTGTCATAAAACAAAAACGAATTAATCTAGAAAAAATTTGTGACCACTATTCGATTCGGCTTGAAAAGTTGCTTGGGCAATGTCTTTACACATTTAAAATATTTCATACTCCAAAGGAGTTATAGACGATTTTCAAAAATCGTATTTTCCAGTTTTTCCTAATTTTCTCGGATACCGTTTAAGATATTTCCAATTTCTCTTTAGATTATTAATGAGCATCGAATTTAGCAACTTTGCCCTAATTTAACCGACCTCGTAGCTCTTAAGATAAGCGAGATCCCCATGCATTTACTCGAATTTGGGACACCCTCTATAGGTTGTTTCCGGGTTGGAACCGCGTCGAAGGTTTCTTCATAACCGACGTTTCGTCCTCCTTTAAAGGGAACATCTTCAGGGTTGTTGGTGCATGGTCTAAGACTAATTTTAAGTTTAAAAAAACACAATAAAAATTCATACGACACTAGCTTTTAGCGACTTTTAAAATATTTGCAAGTTTAACACGTTGGCGACAATGGGCATTCTTGAGGAACGAAGCGAAAAACCTGGAGGTCTCATCGTTCACAATAAACGCATTTCTATTTAATGTCGTTATATTCTTAGCTTTTGAGCCCCGCCCGCTCAAGAATAATTTTTTTTAAGAAACCAATAATTAAAATTTTTTCCATTTGTTGCAGACTTTTTGGATGTTAAAATTACTTCAAAAATTTTAATTTTAATTTTAACGTAATATCTCACCTTTGGTCGTATTTTTGAATTCTAAACAACTTTTCCCGATGGAGTTTTTTTTGTATCTCTTAAAATAAGGCCACTTTACTCTTGCGATATTTCTGAAATTGCTAAAATCTTGTATCGTATACATTTTGGGGAGTGGTTTTCCATTTTAAATTAGTTTTAGGTCATCCACCAACTTTTATTAGGAATTAAAGTTTCTGAGAATTTTTTAGCAAAAAACTTTTTCGTTTGTTGATCCTTTTTGAATGGCGCTATATAGAAGATATAATGCAGGGTGAACAATGAATAAATTAGTTGTAAAAAGGAAAAATAGTCAAGTTTCTTTAAAAAAATCCAAAAAATTTACATTTTGGGATTTTTTTGATTTTTTAATTTAAATCAATGATTTTTGATTTTTTAATTTAAATCCATGATTGTTGATTTTTTAATTTAAATCAATGATTTTTGATTTTTTAATTTAAATCAATGATTTTTGATTTTTTTAAATGAAAACCAAAGTTTGCCCAACACTAGTAAAAAGTATAGCTGTATTTTACACATACACAAATAACAATCTTTTTGTTATAAAAGAATATCAAATAAACTGGCGTGGTCACCAAATGACATTCGCCATAACTTTATTGTATGCATCTTTGTAAATATTTGTGTGTTTGTGTGTATAAAAAGTTTTAAGAGCGGCTCCAGGCGTATTAATTAACCTCATTTTTGTAAATGTAGTCTGGAACATGACCCAAAGTTATTATTTGAAAAATTAAATTACTGTACGAACTTTGTAATACACTTGTAAAGACTTTTTTAACAACTTATGTCAAAAATGTACAATTTAAACATTTAAGCGCCGATTGAAGCTGTCTGCTTGTGTTGTCTGGGTTTTTATCCTGGATTATAACTGCCGTGTCATCTGCGTACACTACTAGTGCCGTTTCCATGACATGTAGATCGTGTGCATAGATATTAAAAAGTACTGGGCCAAGTATTGATCCTTGTGGCACACCTGCCTTCATTTAGTGATTTTTTCGAGTTAATTTTGGTAGCAAATGTGCGTTCGCAAAGCAATGATATAAATATTTTGGTAATACAAGCAGGAAGTTATTTTGTAGATTAAACCAAAACGGGCTCAGGAGACCTCAAAAAGGGTATATCCATCAAAATCTGGAACTCGAAAATTTTCGCGATCACAATATTGTCTTCATACCACGTATGGCGAAAGTAAAAAAGTAGCTGAACAAAAATTTTATCGGCTTGCGAAGTGTAATTATTTATGTTTACATCATTTAACTGAATCGAGTATGTGATGTAAATTAATTTGATTATGAATTAATAAATTTTTATGTAAACATTTTTGTGAGTCATTAATGCATACATGAATTTTTAGAAATTGGTCTAGAACTTTTACAACTGATGAAAAAATGTAAGCGATTTTATTTGAGCGTATTTATATTTTGTTATTTATGTATTTCCAATTTTTGTTTAAGGTCCAAAACACCGTTAATAATTAAAAAAGTTTTATCAATGTCTCATGCATCTTTATACTTCACGTAGCTTTTGCATGTCTGCAGGTAACGTTTCTGTTAAGTCAAAAACAACAATCGAGTTAGCTTATGTAGAAAATTGAAAGGCCAGGTAAATTAAATTTGCATTATATGCTAAGGAAAACGTCGTTGAAGAATGTTTTGTTTTAAATTCAAAGCTCTTTTGTGATGTTTCAATAGCAGCTTATACCCTTTAATATTTTTTTTCAAATTCAAAACAACGATATTTTACTTTGAGGGATAAGATGAACTCAAAGGTTACTTTTGATTTTTTTGTTAAAAAAAAATTGTTTCCCTCCGTTACACTGAACTTGTAGTTCTTTGGGTCATAGTGACCCGATGCTATTAATTTATTAACTTAAAAACCACCACTTATAATAAACCATTTAAATTTAGTAATATATAACATAAAAAGTATAGAAAACAATAAATATTTTATTATACAGGGTGAGTCACGACGGACGCCACGGAGTTTTGTGGCGAAACGGTATATATTTTCAAACTTCTGTCGCCATTAGATTATGTAAGTCAATAAGGGCTACATTTTAAAAATATTTTCAAAAAAAAGAGTGGCCTATACTTTTTCTGATGGAACACCCTGTACATAACATTTTTGGATTCCTCTTTAAATTTACTTCAAAAAATGTAAAAGGTTATATGGGTCTAAAGTCGACCGTTTTCGTGAAAATTGCATTTCCATGAAAATACAGTACTTCCAAAAACTTTCAACATTTTCAAACTTTGAGAAGTCTGAAGAAATTTGCTTGGAGATTAGATTGATAATAGATTAGTTAACACTTTGCACCACCTAAATTTTTAAAATATTATACACGGCGTTTTTTACGTTTGGTCAAACTTTGATTCTTTGCAAAAAGTGGCCAAAAAAAAGATTTTACAGAAGTGAAATTCGACATCAAATGAAAAGGTTACGGGCAAAAAAACAAAAATCCATGTTTTTACTTTTTTCTCTCTATCTCAAAAACTAAAAAAGCTATATAAGTTCTGTTTACGTCAAATTATTGAACACCGGAATATACAACTTTGCCCCAATTTAATTAAAGTCGTAACTTCTACCGTTTACGAGATCCCCATAGTGGTCCTCGAAAAACGAGAACCCTGTACATGGGGTGATGTATTTATTTTTAATATACTTAACGCCAGTTACAAATGTTTTTAAATTATTTTTAAAGATAAACAAGTAAAAAGAATAAGTAGGCTGTAAAAACAAAAATATATAAAGTTATAAAACTCATGTGGTGCAATCCCAACGATTATTTAAAAGGGATTTAGTTTTGTCGTTTATGGTCCAACATTAAAGGGCTCCAACTTTTCGACAATCAAAAACTAGTGCGTAGACTCAAAAGGATTAAACCCTTTGAACTTGTGTAGTAGACTGAAAGTGTCTCAAAAAACTGCACAATTTTAGTAATTCAACCGTTTCTCTATCTTGACTATTAAGCGAGATATTCATGTAATACCATCGAATTTGGACTCATGACAATAACATGTTTGTTATTTTTGAATGTATAAAATAACCATGTTGTCAATGGTCAAAATGATTTTAACTGTGAACCTCAACTTTATCTAGGAAAATTTAAGTATACACCTACTTCCTACTTTTCACTCCTTTGTACAATAGTTAATACAGTACAATAAAATTACATAGAGCTTTTGTCATAACTTATGTTTTTTTTTATTAATTATTTTTTCCATTTGTTGATAAACAGTTAGAAATTCATGTTAATTTATGCAAAAATTAATAAAAAACTCGTAGTACAAATAATGAATTTCCAAAAAATTTTCTCCTCAAATGTTTCAACGATAAAATGACATTTTGCTCATATATAAAACTCCCTCATCAAAGGTCCACATTTTAATTTCAAATTGGATATTTTCATGGCCGTTATTAATGTTACAAAACTTAATTAAAATGCTACATATTTCAAATAACCCAGGGAGTTGTGAATATATATTATGACTTCCAGCAACGCTTTACAATTTTCAGGACTAAATATAAAATCGCTCGCCATAAAATTAATAGCTCTAGATAATGTATACACAATAAATATATCGTATAATCGTCTAAATGCCACAAACAAGAATTAAATACGTGAAACAAGAATTAAATTCACACATCTCCTCGTCTTTGGGCTTGCCATGCTATAAATATATGATAAACACAGTGTAAGTAAAAGATTGTTCAGACGAACGCTTGCGCGCCCTGCAATTTGCTGCGAGCTGCAGGGGTTGTTCGCTTATTTCCTCGCCACCCTCACGCGAACGCGCACGACAGAGCGACTTTTGTCTTCACGCGCCAATGCGATGCGGGATGCTGATACGATGATTTGGCAAAAATAAACTTACTCAAGTGCAGTGATTACTTGACACCGTCATTAAACTGATTTAGTGTTAAGTGTGATGTGAAGTGAGACAGTGCAAAATGAAATGTATAGTTAGAATAATTAGTGTTTTAATGTCTTTGTTATTGTTTCAAAAAGGTACACAATTTTATTTACCTAACCGAAATATAAAATTACAAAATTAATCTTTTTGCTGACAAAATGTAAAGATGTTCTCAAGGCAAAAATTATTATTTAAAGAATTTTGAAATATTTTTATTTAAGATCGTAATTAATTATCACTTCCATAGACGGCGGCAGGACTTTTTTTAGGGGTATACTCATTCTATTTATATTGTAAGTAGCTTATAATCTTTTTATTTTATTAACTTTTGTCAAACTTTAGGTAAAAACCACAATTTATTATCCAAAATATCTAAGCATCTACGTTTTTACAACTAAATTACATTTTTCTATAAAATTCAATGTTTACTATAGACAGTTTCACTACTATGAAATAAAGTAGCTCCGGGAAATGAGACGAAAGTTATTAATTTTCTAGAGAAGATAACGATGATTTTTTTAAAAAATGCTTTACAACGCTAGATATGATAAAAGTATAATTAGCTAATCTTTTAAATATAAAGTATCTCCCTTGTAGTAACTTGTTAAAAATAACTTGCTTGAATGTAGTAATAATTTAATTAAAAATCTCCCTTTGCGTTTCAAAGAATCTCTGGCCAAAATTTTGGAAATTAGAAGATTTTTTTAGCGATGAAAATTCAGTTAACTAAATCAATATATTTTTAAATTAATGTCGTTGATAGTTACGATCGCTGCTATAATTGCTGCCTGTGTGAATAGAAAAATATTTTACATAGCTACTGATAAAGATACGAGATATATCAAACTGGTCTAGCATTCTGACAAGAGATCCTTTGAACAAGGAGAATCTGGTCTAGCGATTCGACATTACTTCCTTCGAAAAAAAGTTGAGTGATTTTTAATAAATTCTGTTTATGTAGAAAAGTTGTGGATGGTTAGATGAAGCATATAGGGACGACAGTCATTTGTTTGAATAATGCACAGATTGAGAGATTTTCTGAATAAAATGTGTATGATATGATTGAGAGATTTTCTGAATAAAATGCGTATAATATGATCGGGAAAATACAAGATTTATTAGTTAATGTATAATATAAATTGAATCAAAAATATGCTAATATAATTTTGAAAGAAAAAATTGGGCATAACATATTATATATAAAAATTTCCAAGATTTTTCTTGCCATTGTGTGCAAATGTTCTCGGCATTTTACAAAAATTTAAGGGTTACTTCTTAATTTAAATAAAAGTTAATCAAACAAGTAATGATCTTTGGGACACCCTGTATATTTATATGACTGTAAGTGTTTGTGTGTTATTTTTTTCGCAAAAATATAGGAGTTACACGAAATTATTTTTTTACTCCCAAGAAAAGGTCACGATATGTTGTCTCTAGAATCTGATCAAGGCTGTGTTTATTGCATCAAGAACATCAAAACAAAATGTTTTGCAGAGTTATACGTGTCACTGGCCATTTGCATCGAAAAAATAGTGGAAAAACTGAAAAGTTTAATAATAAAGGTCATTTTTGCGATCGCGTTGGCCATGAAACCGTCAGAGATAAAATCGAAATTTTTTAATTTATCAATTCGCGCATCATTTGCAAGTGAAGTGGTGCAAAGTTTTTGAAAACATTTTGAACGGTTTCGGAGAAAAACGCCAAAAACTAAACCCCTGCAAAAGCGCTATGATTTGAGAAGTTGTGGTATATCTGTTATAACTAAATCTATGCGACTTGCATAGGCGTTTAACATAGGGGAAACCGTTTTTACAAGGGCCCCGTTTCTCGTGTTTTTCTCCGGACCGTTTAAGAATTTTTCAAAAACTTTGCACCATTTTACTTGCAAGGGATGCGCCCATTAGTAAATAGAAGAATTTCGATTTTATCACTGACAGTTTCATAGCCAACGCGATCGCAAAAATTACCTTTATTATTCATCTTTTCAGTTTTCCCCTATTTTTGCTATGTAAATCATTAAGGGTACGCATAACTCTGCATAAGCTCTGCAAAACAATTAGTTTTGATGTTCTTGATGCAATAAACACAGCCTTGATCAGATTCTAGCGACAACATATCGTAAACCTCCCTTGTCAGAAGTGTAAGTGTAACGAAATTTTGATTATTGCTATATTATTTTAAAATTCAAAATCCTAGATAGAGATGCATCCCTTTCTACCCCTCCGCCGCCGTCTATGATTGTTTTTAAATGTTAACGTGCACAAACAAATATTACATAATATTTTGTTACTTAATCAAGAAATATGATTAAAGCATCTTTTATTACCACATAGGTAAATTAAATATCGATTTTTGGTATTAGTAATACTTTTTCGAGTTAACGCCAGTTAATTGAAAATCGGGCGACCTTCGGAGAATCGGTGGGGCGTTTATCTGATAAACTCGTGTGCCACTACCCTCATCCACTTACTGTAACAGCGTGGTTGAAAGAAAGATAACCTTTTCCGGTAGTAAGGCGGGGGCGTTACAGCCTTTTAGAAATTTTAATTATAAATTGGTTTTATTGTTGTAAACGTTTCAAAAACTTTTACAAAGCACTGCTTTACATGTTAGGCCCGTTTATCAGCTGTAGAATGTAGGAGTTGACTGCTGTTCTGCTACTAAACAAATAAAACTCTGCAAACAACTTTTGTTAGTCACGAAAACTCCATTAAAACCCATATGAAATATTTGTCAAATAAGTCTTATTTTTTTATTGCGCTGCTACGGAAGGCGAAGTAAACAACGTATAATTAAGCGATACACTTTGACTTTTAGCTTTTAGGGAATACGCGATGACTTCTGTTGCTAAAAGTGACCTTTTGTGTGTAATTTTAAGTGTTATTGGGAGATAAGTAAAAATTCTTGATGAAAAGGCGTCATTCATTAATGCAGTCTTTGCACATTTTTGTTCTTATTTTACTTTATTTATAGAATATTGAGCGTTGTACGAAAAGCGCAGCAGATGCTGCACCATAATATTGTAATTAGTAATATCTTGACGCGAGACGATGTAATTAGGTAACTATAATATGCTAATTTTAAACATGACATATATTTTATTATATTTGCTGCAGAATATAAAGTATAACATTCGATATTTAGTATTTTTTAATAGGTGTACAAATTTAAATTTTCTCCTAGCTCTTTGTGTTGTGACGAATGCTTATTTTTTTATTTTAGCTGTGCAAAACGTACTTAATAAATAGCTTTTTTAAAAAAGCGAATATTTGCTTATTTTTAAGTTTTTTTGTTGTGGCAAAAAGCATTTTTAACAGGGCCGTCTTAGGATATTTGGCGCCCGTGGGCTACTAACAATAACGCATCCCTGTTCATAAGAAAATACACGGGGGGGAAGCGGGAGCGGGGTGACCGGTGAAGTTTAACAAATATTTTAGCACTAAGAAAAGTCAATGTATTACCAATAAAGAAATAAAAATGTAAAAATCATGCAAAATTCAAATAACCTTTATGAACAAAAACCAAACTATTTAAACAAAACACAAAAATCACTTATTAAATTAAAAACTTAAGTATTTACTTTACTATCTTTTTTGTTGGCAAACTGGTTAATAATATCGCACGTAATTAAATAATTAAATAGATCACTCTTTATAGACAAAATACTAAAATCATTTAATTTAACCTGTCCCAAAGACGAGTGTAAATAATTATTTATTCTTTTAAGTTCTAAAAAAGATGTTTCACCGCTGCAATTTGTAGCGGCAATACTTAATTTTTGAATCAATTATTGTCCTCAAACTTAGTTTCTCAGTGGAAATATTTTTTTTATCTTCACATAGATAAAAGTGTTTAAAAATTCTTTAATAAAATTATTTTCTAGATCGTCAACATAAATGTTTTACAAAACTCTGCAGCATTTTGTCTAATTGTGTCCTCATTTAAATTTTTCCAACTCGCCACAAAGTCAAATTTTGAGTAAATGTCAATATAGGCACACTTTCTCTTTTGTACTTCTGGTTAGAAGTTTATCAATAATAACATAATGTATTTATGCGGAATTCGGTATTGGCATCAAATTTAACATTTGCCGACGTATTTCGGTTGTTTTTCTTTTCCGTTATCGTTTGTAGTCATCGCATCCGGACAATTTTATACACTCCGATTTGTAAAAGTTAAATGAATCGGTATTTCGTTTTGAATGTAAAAAATGTTCTACAGAAACAATGTTTTTAATCGTAGTAACAACTTTTTGAAGTGATATAGTAGTTTTATCTATGATTTCTAATATTTCTCTCCAAAATTCTACCATAAGAGCAGTTTTTCCAGTGAGTTTGCCGCCCCAAAAGGCTGGCGCCTCGGGGTAATAGCCCATTTAACCCTGTGGTTAAGGTGGCCCTGATTTTCAAATAATTTAGGTAATGCTTCTCGTTCTACAGATAATTTTTGTCAACAAATACTGGATTTTTGTTTTGTATACAAGATTTAAATAACTTTTTAAAACTTATGTTATAAGTATACAGTTATGATAATTTGATATTTTGATAGTCGTAGCTAAATTTCGACACACAATGTGTCAGAATTGATATGTTATGTAATTAATAAAAACAAACATGTAACGAACCGAAACGATGATCTGAATCGGTAAAATAACGTCGAACCGACACAAAAACTGAAACGAAACTAAACCATTTTTTTGTTGTTGTTTGTAAACCCATTTGCCAAATAAAAACACGGTAATTCTATGGGCATATTAGTCAAAAATTTATTTGATTTTGAAATTTGAAACGTAATCGGTTTAGATATTTTTAGTCAAAATCAAATGAATAATAAATAGAAACCATTGCCATTAACACTCTACCTTAATGCTCAACGCAAAGAGGAATTCCTGATAGATGATTGTTACTCCTTCTGGGTGCATTTTTGTAGATTCACAGAGAAAAATGAAAGATTTCTGAATTTACGCCGCAGGCGGGCCTCTATTTTTTCAGTTACGCTACTGGATATTTAATTCATTAAATTAACAACATTTTTAATTAACCCTCTTTTATATAACATCACGGTTTTCGTTCCTGCAGTAAAAACTGGAAACACTCGTTTTGTTTTTAGTTTACTGTTAATTTTAAGGGTAATATAAGACAAACTGTTTTTTCGTTGCAACAGGGCGTGTAGTAATTTATTTTATTTTAACGAGAACGTCGGGTGTAAAGTAATTTAGCGTACTATGAGATCAAAAGGAGCGTCTAGCCCACCAGTTATTTCACACTACTACAAAGCGGTATTTTAAAACTGTTTGTGCACGATACATTTTTTATTTTTAAAGCTAAATGCACCGGAGATTGCAGACTTATGAAACAGTAATAAAAAAGTCTAAGCCCACAGCAAATGAGATCAAATCCAAATAATTTCGTGTACATCTCCAATTTCGTTTGGTTACAATTTTGCTGTTCAAAACGCGATTACTATCTACCCCAAAGCCCTAACTCTGCTCATACAAATTTGAAAGTTAGGAACTTCATGGAGAAGTACAAAAACATTACTGAGTTTACCGATTAACGGAACCCTTCCTATTAAGATATCATTAGTTATACCAGGTGTTGGGTTTAAAACGCCCACCTACAAAACTTACTTATATTAAATTTAAATTAATGATATAGAAAGGCCATATTGTTATTTATAAGTGAAGTAAATAAAAATATCTTACAAATACATACAGCAATGCTACACTTTCACCGGTAGCAGACGACTTAAATAACTAATCTCTGTTACAGAGAACATTACGAAATGTAATTAAAATTATACAGGGTACAAGGTACATAATTCAACATAGAAATATAGAAATTAAGAAAATCGTTAGAGATAAACGATGGCTAAATGTGCATACAGTTCTTAAATTGTCCCGAAAAGTCTAAGAAGTCTAATTTTTATTCTTACCATCAATAACCGATATTAGAAAATTTAATTTTATAGTTTAAGCAAAGGTTTAGTACATTGTAAAGCTTTGTTTTAATTGTGACAGCCTTCTCAGTTTTAAGTTGTTACATTCAACTTTTTTGTTGCTTACGCTATTTTAGATTCTTGTCCTAGTTGGTAAAATTTGCTGTAGAAATCAATTTTATTAAATTTTGATAGATTTGTATAATCCCGACAACCAGGGAGTGCTTTATTTTTGAGTAAGATTTGTTTACAATCGTGGCTGATTGGTTGAAATTAGAAAATATAGGTTTGTTCCAGCATCGCTTATTTACTATCCCATGAACTATCAGGATCCTGCGCAGTATCGATATCGCGTTCCAGCAGCGTATCTGATAGTTCACCGAAGGTTAGTCGTCTGTTCCTGCTACGTTTGAACTAGTTTGCGGACGGTTAAAACAGTACATGGATTAAAGCATGAACTAGCGCTGGGATTATTACACGCATGCGCTGTTTAGAACTAACGTGGCCGCTGCTAGCGATGCATTGCCTTCTCAACCCTATGTAGTACTGGTTTCCTAAGATGTTGTCGCTTGCGGTGCGCAAATTTCTATAAACCCAATACCTACAAATGTCATTTACAGTCACGGATGTCGTTAAAGCGTTCCAACAGCGACTTATACATTTATTAGTTCATAGTTGACGCATGTGCATAAACCAATTCATGTATTGGTCCATGAACTAGTAAATTTTGGTCTGCTGGAACAAACCTTGAGTATAAAAATGCATGTTATGCGCTAGATAAACTGAATTACAACATATACAGCATATGCTTTGAAAACCATCGGATTTTGTACCCTTTTAGACGATTGTCAGTGTAATAAATTATAGTCTGTAATAAAAATGCGAAATATATATCACTGAATGACATTTCCGGATGATTTGAATTTAAATGGATAAAATAAAGTATAAAGGATTTTGGCTGCTGTTACCGTGAAATGAAATAAATTTTCTTGCATGTTATTTATTTTCCCGAAAGTAGCTTCACTAAATGAACTATATTTTTAAGTTTCTGCTGGCGTGTAATAAAAACGTTACGTAGTGTTTTTTTTTTGTTAGTTCCAGGTTTTTTGCTAATGCAAATTTTTCATTTTTATTGTTGGCTGTATACCACCTACTTTAAATATACTTTTGAAGTTTTTTTTGTTTAATGACTGGTTATGTTTTGGTCCGCTGTATAACGATAGGCGTTATGTTGGGCTTTTGTGTTATTAGCATTTTAAGCACAGGAATTGAAAATGAACATGTTTTTAATTATGACAGGGTTGTTTCTATTACTGCAGGATAACGGCCGCGGTTTACTGTTTGTAATTACCGTATTTATTCGTAAATTCATTTCGCATATGCTTTTAAATAACACTCCCGTTTCTGCTTAAATTTTGCTACAATTTATTAAAAACATCTCCTTTCAAGATTTTCGCAAAATTAAGTTTTTATTTGCGAAGTATATAAACTATAAAATTAGTCTTTGGATTGGTTAAATAATAGCCTATAGCACAAACCAGTCTTAAATGTCTGTGAGAAAATCCAGATGTAACAATAAGCAAAACTCAATTGTGAAATGAATTAGGGGTGCGACTGAAAAAAACTTGAAAAAATATGTCTTGAGCAACGAATTTTTATTTAGATGTGAATGTTGATCATTTACAGCTTACTTTAATTTCTAAACAATTCGCTTCATGTAAAAAAAAAAAAAAAATTCCGAAAACACTTATAGTACTATCTAATTTGCGTTTTTCCAACAATTTTCTTGATGCATACTTAGCCGCATTGATAGAAAAATATCTATAAAAATGCTAGAATTATTTATTCATGTAAATAAATAAAATTTGCATCTACAAGAGATCCTTAACAAAATATTAAGTGATATTTAATTAAAGTTATTTAATTTAATATTAAGACTAGTTTTAAAACTCGGGTCTCCTTATCTTATATGTGAAATTAGATTAAAGTGATGTATTTATCTTAAAGATTCTGAATATGATTAACAATAGTTCGTCACAAGCTATCGTCTTCAATGGCCGAATATGTTTACAACGCTATGTCAGCGTTTGTTATTGTCTTAACGTAAAAATATAACAACCAGTGGAGTCACTTTACGTGTCATCTAACCCCAGCACTTATTTTGAGGGTTTCTTTATTATTTTGTCAGCTGCTATATTATGTCAGTTGGAATACATGTAAGAGCTTGTTATTCTGTGATGTCATTACGGTTTATTTACAGACGTGTTCGGATTGAAAAATGTCATACTAACGCTAGAGCCTCCAGTTGTACAACGTCTGGAAAGCTGCATCCTTAGGTGTAATTACGACCTGGAGGGCGGCCCCCTTTACACAGTCAAACTGTATCGGGGCGTTTACGAATTTTACCGATACAGTCCTAGCGAATGGCCTTATACTAAGATCTTTCCTGTTGCAGGAATAGTTGTAGATGTAAGTTGGAAATTAGTTTAAGTAATTTCGTTTGATATATGTTACTGACGAACTGCCGAGTTTCTATTCTCTCTGTGCCGTGTTCTGTGTTAATAGTATATTAAATTATATATATTCAGGTTAACCGCTCCAACAGTACTCAAGTTATGCTTAGAAATATCGAATTCAAACTGTCGGGGAACTTCACGTGTGAGGTAACTACAGATGCACCGTTTTTTTCTACCAGGATTGACACAAAGGCTCTACTAGTTGTGCGTAAGTATTTTTCTTAAGTATTTATTTTGGCGTGAAATGGATGACAATTTTATTATACAGGATGTTTCTTAAATATTGCAAAAAAATTCAAAAGGTCTTTCATATAAAACTTTCCTTAGACGTCTTCTTTCGGATTTACACACCCCTAAAGGGGAGCGGTAAAATTAGGTTTTTATTTTAATCTTCAAATTTGGTTAATTGTAGGAGAATGATATTTGGTAGATGTTTTTTACGTATTAAAAGGTTTTCCCTTGTAATATTTTCAATCATCTCCCACTTTCACAGGGGGCTGAAAAGTGCGACCCTATTGGTATTTTTTCAGAACTTTTTGGTGGGTTAAAATTTTGCAATGAAATTTTTTTTATTTGAAAGCTTGATTTATTAGTAACTTTTTTTATTCTTTAGTTTTTCTCGTAAAACCTACAGTTTTTAAGTAAAAAATAAAATAAATAAACATGAACCATCAAAAACATTCCAATATAAAAAGATTCATTTTGGTGGTTGCCATGGTTTGTTTATGTTCATATTGGGTAGAACATATGGGTAGAACTGACGGGTGTAATTCATTTTGACGTTTACGCGATGACAGTCATAGCATAATTTCAAGGCACTACAGATTTTTGTTAAAACGGCGTTTTGCAATTTTATTTATTTTCAGTTATTGGACAACTAAAAATTAATATTGATTACATTTGTATACACAGAATTTTTTTCTCTACTAAAAATCCCAATGCACTTTTTTATAATTAGGGGAGATATTATACAACTTTTAAAACGTTACCATTGAAATTACTATGTTGAGTAATCCAATTCTACACCCTGTATAAAAACATACACATTCTCTGAAAATATGCGAATACTTAAATACATCAAGTTTATCATGACCCCTTTTTGGTTTTGATAACCCAAGTTGTGATAGAACCATAAACCTTGGTGTTTACAACCCCGTATTGATTTATCTGGCGATATCACGTTGGCTTGAAAGTCGGTGTTCATGGCGAAGAACTTAATATTCGTTTAGGTTCCAGCCAAACTCCTACTGGAATATTGTAGATTATGACCAAGAGAGCAATAAGCCTCAACAGCAGGTCGCGTAAGGAACCTTTAACTGCTTACCAATATATTGATTAAGTGTTCACAAACAATCGCAGTAAATTTACTACATTTGTGTTTTATAACGATGGTAGGACTAATTTAATATTTTAGACTTTGTATAAACAACTTCATATGTAATAAAATTTATTTATTTCCAACAAATTTTGTACTTTATTTCGATGTGCTATGGATTTTAATATTCAACTCTACAGAAAAGTTACTAATTTCTGTTTATTCTTGTAGCATGTAGGAAGCTGTTGAGTCTTACAAAAGTACTAGCAGCAGTTTTGTGCTTATAATATCGTTTATGTGTCGTTATTGAATCATTTTTCTTTTAGAATTGCCAGAGAGCCCGCCAACTATAAGTGTTGGCAGAGAGCCTTTGGACTATGGGGATATTCTGAGAGCCAATTGTTCGTCTCCTCCTTCTAGGCCGCCAGCTCATTTAGAATTTGTATTGAACAATATGACGGTAATTACTTTTTTTGTGAAAAGTATTTTTGAAAAACAGTTCTGCGCTATTACTGAGTTTTAAATATAATCTATGTACCTATAGTTTGTTTCCATTAACGTTTCAGTGATAGAATGATATTTGAAATAAGTCGTCAGTGGTTGGGCTTAATCCACCGAGCAACTGATTAAAAATCACAAAAATAAGTGTGTTTGCCAGTTTTACTAGCATAACAATAAAAACCTTATGCAAAGATATCAATTTGATGCATATGAAATGTCGGATTTTGTATGAAAACATTGAAACATTGTAGTTAATGAATTTTTTTAAAATTTATTTAGTCATAAGTCCTTCTACTGTTAGGTGTAGTTTTGTTGAGTTGTGCTGTGCTGACTTTTATTCATGTTTTTGTGTCTTGTGTTAGATTTTTTATGTCTTTTGGTTTGATGTTTCTGTCCGTTACTGCCTTTTTAACTTCGTCTTGCCAGGTCTTTTAAACAATCAAAGGCTCTAGCTGTATCAATACACTTCTGCCAACGATCTACAAGGTTGTATAAGCAATTTAAAAAAAAATTGAAGTTTTAGATTCAATATCAATTTTGATCTCTTTCTCGCTGTTAAAAACTTTGCCAAATATAAAGAGGTGCAGATGTTTGAAGAAGTGGTAATCTACTGGAGTTAAGTCAAGTGAATATGGCGGATGGTAAGGAATGTCATATTCAGGTTAATTAAGTTTCATACTGCCATTTGCGGTGTTTGGAGTCTTGCATTATCATGTAACGGAATAGGTCCCAGGTGATTCAGGAGTGCTGGACGTTGTACCTATCTACAATTTTCTTTGACAAATTGGCAGCATATCGCTGGCTTAAAATTATAAGGATGTATGTTACACAGAGGTTCTTTTGAGATAAACCACTTTCAAATTTGGACCCCTGGTAAAAAGGTGCTTCTTAGAGTAAATTTGGCTGCTGATATTGTCAAAACCATGGTACACAATGGGGATCATATAGACTTAAAAAAAATTCAAAAATTCAGTAATTGGGTCCAACAACAAAATTAAAAAAAAAAAACATACAACTTTTTTTTACCAATTTAGCTTTATTCTGAACTTAGCATAGAACCTTAAACAAAATAAACTATAATAATTTAGCAAAATAATCAATAATTCCATTTAAAAAAAATTGTTTTATTTAATTACGTATTTTTGGCGCAAATTTTACATTTTTCCATGCACTCTAACTTTTCGTTTATTTTGTTCCGTTTCTTTTATCGTCTCTCGCCGTCCTTTTGGTTTCTTCCCTATTATTCCTTTTTCCTTAATTGTAATCATACATGGAATGACAGCTTTGAAATAGTCCTGATCTGCTTTAGGCATGTATGGCAACATACTTTTTATGGCATTACTCTTAGCCAAAGGAAATTCATCTTTTCTTGTTGAGATTTTTGGAGTAGGAAAAAATAAAAAGCTTGTTTCCGTGGAAGTTCTTGTTGTGGGTTTTATATTCACTACTCTAAATTCTTCATCCTCATCGTGAGTTAATTTGTAGGAAATTTGATAGCGTCCTTTTTCAATTTGTAAAACGGCTATCTTTGTGTAAGGCACTTCATTGTAATTATAACACGTTGCTAGAGATTGGTAATCTAAAAAGTCCGCACTTTTCATCTGAAGTACTGTATAAGGTTTTTTACTGTTAACTTTGAGTAACACTCGCATAAGAGACACAGGTGAATAGTATTCGACTTTGGAAAGTACACGTTCAATGACACTATGGACTGAGTCAATCTCCTGGACACATGAATGGCCAGGGGTCGAATATTTCACCGTTACAGTATTTAGTTGACTAGGATTGTTTATCAGGAAATGAGCAAGTGCATACGAAATGACCGAATTTCGGTTTTGAGGGACGCAGCTATCACTCCATAATGTCAACGCAGTAATATTAGGATTTGTTGAAACTACATCTTTAAGAATCTTGACAAGCGCACTGGCGAGGTCATTGCCTTTCCGGCCCATTAATACTTCTGGCCAAATTGCACAGTAAACTTGTCCAGTTGGCGCCAGATGTGCCGTTAGATTATATACAGACATTTTAGATTTGTAATAAAAAGATGAAACCTCAGCCTTGGGGCATGTCAAAACATTTTGCATGTCGAAACTCAGTACCGTTTTTCTACTTTCTCTGTCACAGTTTCTATCTTTTCTAGCCCCCTCTTTTTCTTGAATGTGCTTCAAGTACTCTTCTTCTCTGTTTCTTTCATGTTCTTTATCAGATGTTTGAAGCCTGTTAAGCTCACAAACATTGCAACGATCTTTTTTGGGTTTGTGAAAAAATATATTGAAGTAGTTGGAAAAAATAAATCGATATTGCGAGAGCTTTACGGTTGGCAGCTCTCTTTCGATCATTTGTTGAACATATAGATCATACATTTTTTTTACAGACAAAATACCTTCTAGGTACTGTCTATTAGTATCGGCCCGACAGTAGTGGGAATCGACACGAGGAAAAGAGTTGATATGGATTTTAACGTTTTCTGTTTCTTGTTCCGAAATTTTCTTTTTTGTGTGCTTTCCTTGTTCCGATCTTTGTGGAGTATTTGTGTCGGTATTTCTCTTCTTCAAAGAGTTATAAACAGTTTTTTGACTGACATCAAGGGTTGAAAGGAAATACTGCTTGCAAACTTGTACTTTCCTTTCTTTTACTTTAAAGAAATATAAAAACGTCTGCTTTTTTTTTTGAATTTACATTGTTTTTGCCTTTTCTTCTTCGTTCAGGGACACATACATCGCACTTGGCCGCAATAAACATGCTTTTGGCCGCTCGGTCCAAAGAATAGAAATCCCGAAAAAGCTGCTGTTGTTCTTCATTACTTATAATGGAAGTGCACTTATGAGTGCAGTTGTTGCAATTTTTTGCTTTGACAGATTTCGCTGGAATAATGCGTTTTTTTGCGGTGACGTATTCTAGTCCTCTAGCTCGTTTTTCCTTCCGCATATTTGACGCCCAGTTCTCTGGGCATCTCTTCCGTTTTCTTGTAAAATTCTCTTGCAATGACAAAGAAATTGGTGGCAAATCATCACCTTTACAAAAAATTAAATTATGTAGCATACTTGACTGAAATGAATTAACACAAAAATAATCACCTTCGGAATTATTCGAGGCTCTCTCTTGCCGCTCTTCCTCATTATCACTGTCACTGCAGGAAGTACTGCTAAAGAATGTAAAAAGGTAAATAACACAACTTAACCTAACTATTTACATACCTATTTTCAATTCTTCTATTCGGTTCCCATTCCCGATCTTTATCAGAATCATACCCTCCTTCGTAAAACTCGCCTTCCTGCTCACTTTCACTCATTTTTTATACAAAAAACACTGGTATAAACATAAATATACTCATAACACTTACACTTACAATAACAACAATAAAGTCCTAAGAGTGTCTTTAAATTAAATACATCAGTATATCTTAACGATAAGTTCTATGTATAACATAGAACTGTGTCACTCCCAGCAAAAATTTTTACGACATAAAACTTTAAATTTGTGCACATAAAACCATAACCGTATGCCTGACGTACACAAAATCTGGTTCTAAACGTTCTATGTGTAACATAGAACATTATAGTATTGATAACTCATATAGTGCCAAAATTGTTACATACACCCTTATAATTCTAACCCAGCGATATATCCGCTGTAATGTAAGGCAAGAATTAATAGTGAATAACTCTGCGTACACCCCACAAAAATGTTATTAAAAGCTGGCGTGGATGTATTGAGTGCTTTGTGGTATGTCGGCACCCATTTGTCCAGTTTCCTGATTTTATCTATGGAAGTATGGCAAGTTCTTTTAAAGGCTGAGACGGATCTTCTTTAATCACGGTCTTCAAAACATTACTGTCAACCGACATTTGCACCAACCTATTATTAGATAGAAGTTGTAGATACATCGCTTGCCGAGTTGCTGAAGGAATATCTTATAAAAACATCGTTTAACTACTTAAAACTTGCAGATATTTACTACATTTTTCTCTTGCCTTTTGCTTCAATAATCCGTAACTCTGTGCCTTTTTTTAAATCGGATATGTATTTTTTTCTTAAGAATACTTGAGAAATGTACCTTGTAAGGGATGATTTCTCTTGGGACATCTTTTATATCAAATATTATAATTTATTATAATTATCTAAGCTTATGTTGGCGCTGATTAGAATATGTGTATTTAGGTAGCGAGGAGTGATCCTCTTACGCCGAAAAGGTCTCAAGAGATGTCTTGGAGTGATCTGGTGTTAGAGCTTCCGCTCAACGAATACCACTTCAGTAGCGGACGGTTGAGTTTGCGGTGCGTAGCGCAGATAGCCGATGTGTATCAGGAAGTTGCCGATTTGCGGCTCGAAAGCGCGAGAGATCCCGTCCCAGAAAGAGGTTTGTAGTCCATTTAAATAATAAATAACGTAATTACACAAACCCATATTTATTGCTTTTAATTATTTCAGTACTTTCTGCTAATTCTGCGAACATCATTCCTAGTTTTGCAGTCATTAGTTTAATTGTATTCCTTTGTTTAATACTGAAAACTAGTTAATAGTTGTCGGTTTTGGAATGTAAGACATTTAGTTTACGAGATTTTGTAATAAATGTAAGTTTACTTTATTTTTTATAGCTGTTAAAAGTGTTGTAAATTTAGAAGCGAGTTATTCGCAATGCAGTATCACTCGAAATTAGCTTTACAGGTAAATCAAATTAATGAACTGAATGAAAATATTTGTAGGATGTAACCATTGTAAATCATCTTGTGTTTATAATATACAACTAAATTTAACATTTTGAAGCACTTAAGTTAATGAGAAAGTACCGTACAGTAGACTCCCGATTATCCGGCATAAACTAAACTTCCTTAATGTCGTATACAGGGTGCGCCATTAGTGCGATAAAGTCCATTATTGGCCTTAATGTCAACTTAATAAAAAAAAGTTTTTAATGAAACTTATAGTATTTCTACACGTGCATGTTTTAAAATTAGTTTCAAGTATACAGGGGGTTTCATAAAAGTGGGGCGTCACTAAAGGTATTTTTTTAAAATTGAATACCCAGTATATTTTTGCATAATCGAATTCAGCAAGAAAATCTCCATATGACAGTATTTTGTTTTTTTCATTTTTTTGCGACGTTGCCAATTTATCTTAAAAAATCTTTGAATTTCCAGAAAAACAGGGTACAATACTTGTCAAAAGCACAACCTTATGAATAATAATTGGCATATGATATTTTGCACATACAAAGTCAAAAGGTGTAGTCATAGTCTAAATACATCAAAATTAATTTATATTATACAGGGTGTTTCTTATAGATGAGCCAACTTCCAAATTTTCAAACATCAATAACTTTATTTTTTCAAATGGAACACCCTGTATATTATTACGTCATTTTGTTGCATTTTTGTTTTTCTTCAACTTTTCTTAATACTTACCTATACCTAAAATGAATATTTTCTGAGATATTTACATTTTACTTATTCTTATAAGCGTTGTGTAGGAATTTCCTAGTTTTCTCGGAGTAGGCCCCGACTTTGACAATAGAAACAATAATTTCTGTAGTAACAAATGTCAGAGTTAATTGCTGTCAATTGTTAAAACATAAATAAATGAGTATAACATATGCAATATGAATTTTCCAAAAAAGAATTCATTGATACGGTTTATGTTCAGAGTGGCGTACTTTCGATGCCCATACAGGGGGGGTATTTCGGTAATTGTCAGAGATTTAAAAAAAAACTATATTTCGAAAATTAAAAAAGATCAAAAATCTGTTTACGACAATAAATTCCTCTCGAAAAAAGAAATCGAGACTACGTACTTAGTTTTTTTCTATCTCTGTTAATAACCGAGATACCCCCCCTGTATGGGCATCGAAAAT